>OY992507.1:4863189-5463189 GCA_963921215.1 Scoparia ambigualis
AACTCTTATTGACCTTATACTCGTATGTAGCAACACCTCAGATCATAGCAACACCAATGTCTCCAACGTTTCTGTTGATTATATTCCTGCCCTAAGTCATCATGCCTTTACATCGTTTGATTTACCCGCCTTCAAAGTGGATATGCTATAGACCACTCAAAGATATTAAATTAAATGATTTTAATGATCTTGTTAAGGAAGTGCCGTGGGGTGGGAAGAACTGATTACTGGTGACATTAATAAAGCAGTGTTAAGGTTTAATACTTATGTTTTGTACGTTTTTGGCATTCTTATTCTTATATCAAGCATCAGAGCTATCCCTGGATAACACCTACCGTTAGGCGGATGATGAGGTTAAGAGATGACGCCCATACCAATACCATATTACAAAAACGGAATCTGATGTTAACTATTATAAAGACTTGAAATCTGTAGTAAATAAAGCCATGCATAGTGAAAAGGCTGCCTTTTTCCGACAGAATATTAATCGGTATTCTAAAAATTCTGGATTACTTTGGAGAAATGTCAAGAAAAACATTGTTGATTTTAAGAGCAAAGAAACCTCTATTTGGTCCGAGAAAGAAACTTCTATACCTTGTCATATGAGTAACCCGTTTGACTATGGCTAGTTAATGACTATTAATAGTATTCACTATTAATAGTCATTTTCTTAATATACCTGGTAATGATTCAGTCAGCATTTCATATTTTTTATATTTTGAGCATCACCGGTTTAATTCTTCTTCATTTTGCCTACATACAGTGGATGAATCATGTATTTTGAAAATTATCACTAAAATTTCTACAAATGCCATGGGAGTTGACGGTATTACACGCGATATGATTTTTTTGACTTTGCCACATGCACTCAAAGCTATAACGAAGTTGATAAATAAGTCGATTCAATCAGGCATTTTAGCCTGACCTTTGGAAAGAAGCTCTTGTTAGGCCTATCCCGAAAAAACCCCAACCCAGTGACTTTAAAGATCTAAGGCCGATAAGTATCCTCCCATTTCTTTCAAAAATAATGGAGAAAGTTGTCTGCCAGCAGTTAACTGAGTATTTGAATGATAACATCTTACCGCAAAAACAGTCCGGATGTCGCGCATTCCACAGCACTACCACGGCTTTATTGGATGTTGTAAATGATATTCTGTCGGGCAGGGACACAGGAAACGGTACTATCTTAACTCTCCTTGCACGGGCATTTGATACGATTAATCATAATCTTTTGCAATCCAAATTATCATCTTATGGTTTTACCAGTGGTGCATTAAAGTAATTTTCTAGCTATCTTGATAAACGTTCACAGTGAGTTGAGGTTATGGATAAAAATGGTGTTAAATCTTTATCAGAAACTTCGTTCCTCAATCAAGGTGTACCCCAAGGTTTGATACTGGGTCCAATTTTATTTATATTATACAGGGCGTCCCACGGATATGCCACATGGAGGGAAAGTACCTTGAATATTGTAGATGGAACATTTTACTGAAAGAAGACATTATTTGAATTTAAAAAAAAAACCATTTATCTTCATTCATAGATATTTAAATAACTACATGGTTGAACCGGAAGTCGAACCCGTTACATGAGAAAAATAATCATCCTATATTTGATGTGAAATTTTGTTCAATAAAATGAAAAGCTGACATTGCCGTAAGGACATACAACTGACATTATCATAGTACCGACCTATTATAAATGTACCCACTTAAGAAGTACGCATCATTTCCCTATTAAAATTTAAGTGCATGAAAAAGTATTATTCTAAATATCTACCACAACAAGATCACAAAATCGACAGGGAGCGAAATAATCAAAAGAGTGCGACTTTGTATTTAACAGAAAGGGACTCATTTGGAGTATTTGATAAATTGATTAATTTTGTATTAAAAATGTTAAAATTCATGGTCTTCCTTTTATTTGTGACACTATGTTATTTAGCAAAAAATAATCCTTATGATAAAGCCTTTCGATCGGTATGATAAAGCTACAGGGTGATTATTTTTCTCATGTAACGGGTTCGATTCCCGGTTCAACTATATAATTAAGTATTTAAATATCTATGAATACAGTTTAAATTGTTTTTAAATTCAAATAATGTCTTCTTTCAGTCCATTTCATTCTTTCCATCTACAATATTCAAGGTACTTTCTCTCCATGTGGCATATCCGTGGGACTCCCTGTATAGTGCAGATTTAGGTAACTGCTTGCATTAAAAACTAACTTTCATTTATATGCAGATGATCTGCTAATGAAACATTAAATGCTGTCGGTAAAATTAACGAAGACCTTGAAGCTATTGAACAATGGTCAAATATAAATTGTTTAGTTTTAAACCCATTCAAATCTAAACTTCTTGTACTCGGGTCAGACTCTCAAATTAACTCAATAAATAATCTGAATCCTACAATTAGAATTGATAACTCAGATATCGAGCAAGTGGCTGAAGCGCGGAACTTGGGGGTTCTTATGGATAACGGTTTACGGTTTCACAACCACGTTTTCCAAGTAGTAAGAAATTGTTATTACAGGCTTAATTAAGGTACTAAGTATATCAGGTGAGAAATTTTCTGGACATTGACTTAAGAGGCCATTACGTCTCGAATGTGATTTTTGCGTAAAATGCCCATTTTCGCATTTTGTAGTAATTTTGCAGTGGTATTTATCGTTTTTATCGAAATAGGATTAAAAATTCGTGCATAATATTACAAATCTCCTTTCTGTGAGCATAAGTTAAATTCGGACGGCCGGCGCATCGCATTTTGTAGTAATTTTGCATTTGTATTTATCGTTTTTATCGAAATAGGATCATAAATTCATTATAAAATCTTTATTCCTCATGAAGTAACAATTACTCTGGTATAAATTTTGCTCAATAATATTATTGTAGATAGGAGATATTCACAGTTAACGTATAGCAATTTTCGAAGTTTTTTGGTTTAAAATAAGATTTTTTTCCTATATAAAATCAATGATATCTAAAAATTCCGAGGCCGCTACGCACTATTCGACTATATAAAAGATAACATTATAATTTTTTTATTTCACTTGTTTAGAACAGTAGTTTAATCGATGAGCTCAAAAAAGTACCTTCGCGCACTTTATGCAAATCTATCTCTGTAATTTAGGGTTTAGTTAAAAAGTTAAGCAAAATTTACAAAAAGCGAGGCCGCTACGCACTATTCCAATAGCTATTCTACACTATTTAGTAAGTCATAATTGTTAATGTATTTCTGTTTCTGAGATCAATAACGCCAAAATTGGCCATTTTACGCAAAACTCACAGTCGAGAAGTAATAGACCTCTTAAGAACAAAACGTGTCTCTAAGTGGGGATCTGAAAACCTGGTCTAGTTTAATGCCAGCAAAACCCCGGTTTGTGCATTTTTCTACAAGGTGACTCCCTTCCTTACTCCTCCCTTTCTTCAGAACTCTCCGTTACCCATTTCGGTGGACCTCAGCATTCTTGGCATGGACATCGGCCAGGAACTAAATCCAAAATACTACATCGAGAGTGTTATTTTAACTGCCTCCCGTAAGTTGGGTATTCTCAATAAGGTGAGGCGGTTTTTCACTCCCGATAGCAGCGCTGTTTGCTGTACAAGACTTAGGTCCGATCGAGTATGGAACTATGGAATATTGATCCCATCTATGGGACGGCTCCGCTAAATGGGTAAATTTCAACAGGTCCATTAAAATCTTCTTCTTTTTTATCTTTAAGTTTTAAAAAAAGTCGCGTTTATTAAAGTTTTTGATAAGGTATGTTTTCTTGTTTAATATCTGGCAGATAACTTAAAAAACTAAATATAATATACAAGATTAAAAATTTCATGCCACGGCGATGAAACATGCGTGCAAGGCAATGAAACAAGCGATCAAGGCAATATGAAAACATAAGTCACGGAAATGAAACACCTGGCCACGGCAATGAAACTAAACTGATTTACAAGTCATGTTAATTTTTTTTTTTTCATTGCCGTGTCTTTTTTTTCATCAAAAATCAAGGCAAAAATATAAAATAACAAAAATCTAATAAAAATTCGAAGTAATAAACACATCAAAAACAAACATAAGAGAAATGGCGTTCTATCGAATGCTTAATCAAGAGGACAAACTTATTCAAATACACAGACATAATTATATGTCTGTGTTCAAATAGAAGTTATACCTATCTATGGCAATGAAAGAAAAATGTCCAGTAACATAATAATGGAATACCATTGAGGTAAAATAAACTAGAAAAGACACCGCGAAGCAAGTTTGTGCGCAACTAAGGTGCAGCCGCAAGGTCCACAATCGCTTGAATCACGCGCAATCACTAAGGCGTTTGCAGCCCATGGGCTGCACATTAGTGCGCACAAACTTGCTTCGCGGTGTCTTCTCTAGTTTATTGTACCTCAATATGGAATACTTACATTTATGACGCGAAAACGCAGGCGTGTGTACGTCGTACGTAGAATAGCTATTGGAATAGTGCGTAGGGGCCTTGCTTTTTGTAAGTTTTGCTTAACTTTTTAATTAAACCCAAAATTGCTAAGAAAGATTTTCATAAAGTGCGCGAAGGCACTTTTTTGGCTCATCGATTGGACTACTTTTCTAAACAAGTGAAATAAAAAAAATATAATGTTATCTCTTATTAAGTCGAATAGTGCGTAGCGGCCTCGGAATTTTTAGATATCATTGATTTTATATAGGAAAAAAATCTTATTTTAAACCAAAAAACTTCGAAAATCGCTATACGTTAACTGTGAATATCTCCTATCTACGATAATATTATTGAGCAAAATTTATACCAGAGTAATTGTTACTTCATGAGGAATAAAGATTTTATAATGAATTTGTTATCCTATTTCGATAAAAACGATAAATACTGCAAAATTACTACAAAATGCGACGCGCCGGCCGTCCGAATTCAACTTATGCTCACAGAATGGAGATTTCTAATATTATGAAAAATAATATTAGAAATATTATTTCTAATATTATAAAAACGATAAATACAACTGCAAAATTACAACAAAATGCAAAATTGGGCATTTTACGCAAAAATCACATTCGAGATGTAATAGGCCTCTTAAGCATGTTAAGGACACAGCAATGAAAGGTAGTTCTGGGACAAATGAATTTTTATTAACCATTCGTTGTATTGTTTAAATATTTGAATAAATGTATTTCGTAACAATACTTTAATATAATAATAATAATAAGTATATTTATTTGCCAAAAAAACATAGACAAGAAGGTCTGTGGCTCAGTGTTTGCAGGAGACCCACAAACCTTGTTATTCTGCCACACACATTAACTATTCACGTATCAAATAAAACTAGGTTTTAATATAAATAACCAGTACATTTTTATCAAAGAGGTATACTCGTAATACACATCAAGGTGACGCGTGGACAAACACGGCAATGAAAGATTTTGAGGATTAATAAAAATTTTTGAAGTACTTTTTAATCCCATTAATAAAATATTTAGTGCTACACATAGATTACTACTTCACCTAACCAGAAAAAAATGTTAGAACATTATAACTAAGTTTTTAGTACCGATTGCATCGATGCCACGCAATTTTTGGTCCCGGGAAATTCACCCAAATACCTCCTCGATGCACTTGATAGACTGCAAAGGCGAGCAGTACGCATTATTGGAGATGCTGAGGTTACAGCCTCTCTTGAGGGCCTCCAGCTGCGTAGACACATTGCTTCCCTCAGTGTCTTCTACCGGAATTACTACGGAGAGTGTTCTGAAGAACTTTTTGATCTAATCCCGCCCTCTACTATCCTCTCCTGGACTACACGTGCTGGTCTTAGGAACCACCATCATACTGCGCAGACTATCAGCACTCGTACCAAAAAATTTGGCAAGTCGTTCCTCTGTAAGACCATTCGGCTTTGGAATTCTTTGCCGGCGCATGTGTTTCCCAGCTCTTATAGTCCCGGGTCTTTTAAGCGGGGCGTGAAACGGCATTTAGGCAGTATCACTGTGTAAAATTTTATTCATTCTAAAGTGTGCATTCATTTGCGTATAGATTCGAAAATTTTACTGAGTGCTGGAAGAACTGAAACCGGTCTATAGTTAGCAGCGTTAAAGGGAATCGCTAATTTCGGCCTGGTTTGAACAAGTTGCTCAGTAAATAGTATTGTTACGAATAAATATAATGCATTCATTGTCCCACCGCCAACGATGAACGAGAAAATGAATTAAGGGCCAAATTAACTAACAGTTGAATATGCCCATTCCTCAATGTTGCACCAGAGTGAAGTAGATTGATGCAGATGCCCAAAATGAACCCTTACTTGATTATAGTAGATATTGATGCTTAGGCCATAATTATTCAGCAATGTCCAATGTCCATAAGATATTTGTGAGCGACACAGTTTTCTAATGTAGGTAGTTGAATGCACAATGGGCCAAACGACAAAGCTTATTGTTTTGGTTTAATGCAAAATAGACCAAACGACAAAACCACAACCATGGCGAAAAAGCCAAATGCCTTAATCGACACATGTTATGAAAGTTCGAAAAATCAAATCATCGAGTCCTCAAATTTCTCTAATTTTGTGTCGTATTAGGATCAATGAACTTAGAAATGAGGCCTGTTTTGTTCTGAGTGCTAAGCGCCAAAAAAGTAGTCAAAAAATTTCGAAACCTGACTCAAACGATGGAGAAAAATTTGCTGATTTTGAATATATATTAAACTCAATATCGCAAAAAATGTCGCTTAGACCAAATTAGCCTTTCAACCGTCGATATGATAAAATGGGTGGCGTGGTAAAACAAATTGGGAACCTCTGCTACAGCAGAGGTCATTTAGAAATTACGAAACAATAAAATATAATTAACGTGGTTGTTAAAGCGACAGAGTAAGAAAAAATTATAGTAACTAGGCGGACTTATGACAAACACAACACTACCTTTCAAACAAATCGAGCACAATTTGTACATTGAAATGAAACATTTTTTCGGATCTAACTCGCGTTTATTACATTTTATAGTTTTGATTTTAGTCCTACGTTACAGAGTCCGTGGTCATAGTACAGAATAACTATAGTACTTACTACGTCACGGAGTCACGGGGAGACCTGTGCCCAAACGCGAGTTAGATCCGAGTGTTTAATTCAATGTGTAGTGCTCGCGTAAACCTTAGAAAACAATTTGTACACCCGCTGGGAATGAACCGGGAACCTTTATGGGGAGGCAGTTAAATGTCTATGGCCTGGTTCGGTTTAAATATCAAGGAGCTTAAGTAAATATTTAGTACAATATAGTTATTATTCTCTCACCACCTGAGCACATGCCTATATTTTTGGAATCTTTTAAGGACTATTTCTGAGATTTGGCATGTCGTTGTGACTATTTTTTGGAACCTAAATCAATTCGAAAGATTTTACCGTTTGCTTGCACCAGAAATGAGGATTACAACTTGACGTTCAAGCCATAATCCTCACTACATAAAGCTATAACGCCGAAACTATAATGCGACTATTTTTTTTACATGTATGATTTTTTATGACTATTTCATGACTATTTTTTAGCGTTGTCAAAATTCGTTTTCATTGAGATTTCAAATATGAGGATTACAGCTTGAAGCACACTGTGCAGTCGCTATTTGGTGAAAAGTGGGAGTGCTTATCCTCATTGCCTAGTCTCTTGACTAACCCTTCGGGGATAATAGTCGTGACTATATGTATTAGCAAGGACGATATATTATCTTATTTGTCTATGGTATTTGTTATTATTCTGAACTGTAATCAATCAGCAGTGTCTTGTATAGCTGCTCACTAAAAGAATACTACCACCGAGGGGGGTGTCTTCCCTTGGGTAACAGCTCGGATTGCCGGGTGAGTTGCGAAAAAATACCGGACAACCCCGAACGGGGGGGGGGGCATAATGCAATCATAAAAATGCAGTGAGTGAGACGGGTATTCAATGGTGAAGTGAGAGCCCGCAAACGCAGATACAGACAGCGAGCGAGGAGCGCGCGCGAGTTTTGCGTTTGAGGGATTTCATATGCCTACTATTGTAGGCGCTTGTGACCAGTAGTACCTACCGACTTTCCTCAAAATACCGGACATTTATTTTTTACCGAACAGGCCTTGAAAATGCCGGACATCTGGCAACCCTAGTAACAGCATAGAGCGGCGGTGGGCTCACCACACACCCACCACGCTGAGCGCATGTGCAGTGTAACTTGGTGAAACGTGGACTGCCTCTGCGGTCCTCATTGGCTAAGTCTCTGGCTAACCCTCTGAGGATAATTGACGATCTCCGTGGTAGAGTGGTTAGCACGCCGGATCTGGAGTCGCGCCATTCCGCGTCTTTCTCTTTTTCACACAGTAGAATATCCGCAATAGTGCGATGTAGCCTGTTCGCTCGGCAAATTGTGACTGAAGTGAAATTGTGCCTTTAGGCCTAATTTTGGTGGCTCACTCACGAGACGCTAATGCCGTATCTTCCCTTTTTGTTTTTAATCTAAGGCTCGGACTACATGCATCCGGAATCACACGGACCCGAAAAAACACGGCCCCGGATTCATTCCGTAGCTCAAACAAATATATGAATTTTTACTGCATCGACTACATGTGATCAGGGGCCTTCCGATCCCGATTTTCACCCGGAAGCAACCGAAACATGCTCCGGACGTCTCCGAGTAGCCGGTCCGTTATTTTTCGGCACGGGGGGCGGGGCCTATCAATATCGTATGAAGTTGTATGGAGCTGACCACACGAGAACTCGAGAAACGTCCGTTCCGGTCCGGTCCGGAGGAATCACGCGCCAGTCGATGACGGACGCTCGAAGCGGTCGGTCGCGTCGCGTGCGCAAGCAAAACTGCAAAATAGTAGTTGATTCCGAGCGCCTCATTATGGTGATAGTAGTAGTAGCACAGAATAAATAATAGTACCCTACTACTAGTACACACTACTAATACTAGTAGTAGTAGTGTTCGTAGAATTTATCAGAAAAGAACCTTATTTTTGTATAAGACTTGTAGAATTCATATTCCGTTATGCGGTCTATGTGAAAAGGATTAACCCAATATCTTTTCACTTTCTTCTGTTTCCATTTTTATTCCAATTACATTTCGACTGCGATTTTTGCGTAAAATGGCCAATTTTGGCGTTGCGGATCTCGGAAACCAAAATACATTAACAATTTTGACTTATTGAATAATGTAGAATAGCTTTTGGAATAATGCGTAGCGGCCTCGCTTTTTGTAAATTTTGCTTAACGTTTACTGCCCGGAGGTGCTACTATATTTGCAACTTTAAAAATGGATCTTATCCATCCAGACAACATAGTCCTGGTGGCAGTCTTAACTATTCCTGTTACTGAAATAAACAGTTGGTCTATGTTTACTTCTGATCTTCTCCTTTGAGAAGCCTGTATTAATAATTGTATAAGACGCACCGGACAAATACTAGGGTCCGGGTGATTTTACAAATGCCAACCAGACTGTTGATTGTAGCTGAGTCTGTTTTAGACCCATGTTCCGGCCATAATATTATTTCCTTATCTTTTTGTAATAATTTGTCCTTTTTAATTAAAATGTTTACTAGAAAAAAACACACGCACACACACTTCACAGTGACGTAATACCGCTGGCTTGTAGCACTACTAGAAAAAATCATAAAATTTAACCGCCTGTGTGGTCTAGTGGCTAAGCTACCTGTTTCAGACCTAGAGGTCCCGGGTTCGATTCCCAGCGGGGGGTACATCTTTGTGTGCTCGGTTTGGTTGGTGGTAGGGCTGTTAAGTCCGCCTGGCTAGCTACCACCATCTTATCTAAGTCTGTCGCCATAACAACGATGTTTATAGCATTGTTGTGTTTCGGCAGTTTGAGATAAGATAGCCAGTTCCTCAGTGAGGATTCCAGGTGAAGCGCGCTTCCACCTTCGGCCTTATCGTCACTTACCATAAGGTGAGATGAAGACCAAGCGCTTACCCGATAAAAAAATAATAATTCAAGAGTCTTCTGGGGTTTCCGAGAGGTAGCTTAGCGGTTAGAGCAGTGGACCGGCAATCCAAAGGTCACGGGTTCGAATCCCGTTCGAGCTTTCCAGAGACTGGTTGTTGTTTTTCTAGTAAACATTTTATTCTACAACTATATAGCATTGTGAATGCAAAATTTCAATAATAAAGATTTTTAATTAAACCCAAAATTGCAGAGAAAGATTTTCATAAAATGCGGGAAGGCACTTTTTTGAGCTCCTAGATTGAACTAAGTACTGTTTCTAAACAAATAAAATAAAAAAAATAGAAGGTTATCACTTATATAGTCTTAAAGTGCGTAGCGGCCTCGGAATTTTTAGATATCATTGATTTTATATAGAAAAAAAATCTTATTCGAAACCAAAAAACTTCGAAAATTGCTTTAAGGTAACCGTGAATTTCTTCTATCTACGATAATATTATTGAGCAAAATTTATACCTGAATAATCGTTACTTACTTCATAATGAATAAATATTTTATAATTAATTAATTATCCTATTTCGATAAAAACGAGAAATACAACTGTAAAATTACTTCAAAATGCGCCGGCCGTCCGAACTCAGTTTATCCTCGCAAAAGGACATTTGTAATATTGCATGAATTTATTATCCTATTTCGATAATAACGATAAATACAACTGCTAAATTACAACAAAATGCGAAAATGGGCATTTTACGCAAAAATCACAGTCGAGATGTAAGTAATAGGCCTCTTAACGGCTACAGCTAAGCATACAATTTCAACTAAAGTTAAACTTTCCTTTGTCGACTGGACGACTATCCAGCGCAAGTGCTAGAGACCGACTGAGTAAATTTCTCTCCGGATTCAAAACGGAGCGCGTGTAGTCGATTACTTGCCGAATTTGGTTTTTTCCCGGGCCGGACTGATTCCGTATGCATCGCCTCCTCTCCTCTTATTGCGATGAAAGGGTGGGGCACCCTTTACTGCATTGTTTTGTTTGATGATGTTGTTTAAATACTTAGTAGATGTATTATGACGTGCCAAACGAGAGTTGCTATTGGTGATCACAAACCGGGTACTAATAATAGTAGTCTAACTTCAACACCTATCGCATTATCTTTCGAGTAAAAGTATTTGCATTGCTAGTTGCTCATTTAAAACTAGGTAATTTAAAAATAATTAAACTAGCGAAGCAATGTACTTACTTCTACTAAAAGTATTGCGACAGATGTTGAAATTATACAATAAGCCCGTGCTTTGCATTCGCAAAAAGCCCCTAAAGCACATACATTACTCGAGCTAAGAATTTAACAGGATCTCCGCACATCAGCGTACTGTTTTAACGGGACCTTCAGTCACGCGTTTGACCAGCGCCGGCCACACGCGCGCGCTACACTACATAGTAGTTGAGCGTTTGAACTGCGTGGTGACTATGAAACGCAACCTAACTATCTAGTGTAATTGTAATTGTAAGCGCGCGCGTGTGGCCGGCGCTGGTCAAACGCGTGACTGTGAAACCAGCCTAACACGATTAATTTTGTAAGTAAGTACCTACTTAACTAGGTACTTACTGCTTTACGTTTCGGCCGTGGTCACAGACAGAACGCTTTGCCACTCGGTCAGCTTTGAAAAGCTATTATTAAACCAAGTTCATTTTTTATTTTAACTTTTTTTATTATTAACTAGATTTAAATAATTTGCAAGGATTGTGTAAAATAAAATTGCCATATTGGTATCAAAAATCGGATTTATATTTCCGTTTTGCTGTAGGAGGTGAATGTCGTAACAATTTGCCAGGTTACAGAATTGGCCGCACAGCCCGTATAAGAAGCATAACATGTACTTTTTATAACAGTGATACAATTCTTCAGACCTAATAACCTAAAACTTACACAAACTACCTACAAAGATATACAGGTAAAGCTAACATATCTACAATCATCAATAAGTTATATACAAATTACAATACAGCGAAAGATAATATTTACAAGTTTTTTCCAAATTAGACTTATCTGTAACCTGAAAAATTCTGATTTTTCCTACATTCAGGACAGTACCATTTTCCTTTTGGTGGAACCATAATGCCAACACACTCAAAGTGGAACCATTCTATTGTGCAGCCTTCTGCGTCACATGCAATCATTTCTGACACTTCATCATAGGGACAGCGGCAGTAACAGTACACGCTCTCTCCTTCTCGCGCTTGCCGCACTGCAGGTCGCTGAAACGGGTACGGCAAACTTGAAGTACCCGAATTCAAATACGTCGGAGGCGGAATAGGTGCACTGGCACTGTTGCCAGCTTGATATATCTCTAAATTTCCTTCACTCGAATCAGAATCACTTGATTCCATGGATTCAGTATTCATTAAGATACGAGGTGGTTCAGGATCCGGTATCGGTGTCGTCAGCCTGATAGGTTCTGTATAATTAAACAATCTTTGAGGCATGATTGACGTCGGCACTTCTTTCTTTACTTTGTGCGTAACGGGAGATGGTAAATCTTCTTTTCTCCACTCCAGTTTTGGAGGTTGCTGAGGTTTCAAAGCTGCTATATTTGGAGAACCTGCTTCCTCATCACTTGAATAACCATAAAATTTATTAGGAACCCGACGCCTTTTCGATGCTCGTTTACTTTCTATCGATGACATTTTTGTAGTTATCATGCTTGTTGGAACAATTGTAGGTGTAGGAATCTCTGGTAATAGGACTGTGTTAGAATGCAAAGATATTGTTATTTTATTAGGAAGAAGTGTCTGTGGTTGAGGTGGTACTACCACTTCAGACTTTGAAATTATATCTTTAGGAATGTTAAGTTTGATAGGGCCATGTTTTTTGGAACTTTTAGATTTCTTTTTCTTTTTACTTTTCTTTTTACTACTGGATGGTTTTTCTTTCTCTTCAGATGGTATTTTCGCTTCTTGTTCCTCTTTAATAGGAGTGTTGGGACGACTAGCTTCACCCGATACAGATCCGCCGTCCGATGGAGCCACTGATGCCAAAAGCATTAACTGATTACGTTTTTCTGCATGTAGTTTATTAGCTATTTTTTGCGGATGTTTATCATAAAACTCTTCATCGGTTGCACTTTCATCTGTTTCTAAATCAGTCTCTGCAATAGGCGGTTCTACTTTTTCCGGTATTAATATAGGTGTTTCAGACATTCCCATTACATCTACATTGGAACCGTTACTAATTCTTCTATTTGGCAAAGACTTTTTCTGTTGTTTTTTCTTTTTTTTCTCGGTATTCAAATCTTTTCTTTTATTTCCCGAGTCATCCGAAGAATCACTGTCTGAAGAACTAGAAGAGGAAGATCCACTACTGGATGAGCAACTACAATTAGATCCACATGAACAACTCGAATCGCTGTCACTACTACTGCTACTAGAAGACGATAAGTCTCCATGTCTTTTCTTTGGTGATTTTTTATTTTTCTTTTTGTCAAAACTGAATGGATCATCATCGCCATTTAAATCTGATGGTATTAGACAATAATCATGATCAGATTCACAAACATGTTTTCTGATAGGAACTAATGGTGGAGTTTTCTCTTTTTGTTTCTCAACTTTAGCCTGATATTTTTTGAAATTGTCCCATATATCTAATACCTGTTGTTCACTAGGTTTTTCTTCTTCTAAAGTTTCAGTTTTCTCTACTTTTGGGACATCATTTTCCAGACTCAAAACTTTATCTGTAGGAGCAGGAACAAACTTCTCCTCTAGTGCTGTTTCGCTTATTTCTTCCTTTTTCACAGGTGGAATTCCACTATCAGATTCATCACTGCTGTCGCTTTCCGAAAGATCTAAAGCTGGTAGGTTTACATCTAATAGCAAAGCATCCTTTTCTTTCAATTTCTTCTTCTTAGATTTTTTAGATAACAATTCCGTACCACTCTCTGCTTTAATTTCGGAAGAACCAGCTTCTTCTTTAGGTTTATCATCAACCAAGTCTATTACTGGGATAGGTTCTTTGGACATGTCTGTTGAGTTTTCAACTGAAGCAGATATATTTTCACTACCTAACTCTTCAGTTGATAGTTTCCGCTTATGATCATCCATGTGTTTCATTAGTAATTTTTTAGAAACAAACTTGTCAGTGCAACCTTCTTCATTACACACATGAGGGTACTCTTTAGAATGAAATCTTTTATGAACTTTTAAACAAACGGCCTTAGTAAACTGCAAGTTACATTCCTCACAAACAAATATAGCAGGTGGTGTGCAGAAATGATAGACATGTGGCCATTTCTTTTGAAGGCATCTCTTACACGCAACACTTTCAGTGCCATGTTTCCAGAAAAGGTGATTAGTTATATCAGGTTTATTTCTATAGGCAATGCCACATCGATAGCATAAATGATGTAACTTATGTTTCCAAACATGATTTGACAAACGTGCTTGGCTATGGCAAAATTCTAAACATACATCGCAAGTGTGGTGAATTTTTCTTAAATGTACCATTAACCTAAAAGAAGATGGTATAGAATCTACATTGCACAAACAGCATCTAAACTTAATTTCATACTCAGAATCATATGTTCCAGGACACAAATGACACAACAATTCACTATAACTATAAAAATTAGATTTGCACATAACACATAATAATATAGTTTTTTGATGCATTTTACGATTGTGTAAACAGAGGTCTTTATGAACAGCAGTTTTAAAATAACACTGAAAACATTCAAAGATGTGGTCAAACTGTACCTCTTCAGATTTATCAACACTGTCATAAGAGTTTAGGTTGATGAAAACTGAGCGTAGTTCTGGAGCTCCCGCCTTCAGCCTTGCTGTGATTGTCTCTGGCATTAGTTCTTCAGCTGTAATGCTGTTCACCGTTGCAGTGAATCGATGTTGAGCAACCATATGGAATGACAATTGCTCACAACTGACTGCAATTTTGCGAACATGATTACAATAAATACAATGGAAAGCTGTTCTAGATATGAATACCTTTAGTAGATCTTTTAGTACATATTTATCTAAAGGTTTATCTAAAGATAATTCAGTTACAGGTATTGAAGGTTCTTCAACTTTTGGTTCAACAACGGCATCTTGATCAACAAACTCAGTCTTAGTTTCTGTTTTGGCAATTGTATTATCAGGTGTTTCTGTTTCTTCTTGTAATAATGGTTGACTCAACTCTTCTTTAAGTTCTTCTGACAGTGCAGGGTCCTCTTCCTTTAGTGGCTGTGGTGAACACACTACTTTTACTTTCTCTTCTATTGTTACATTGTTTTCATCAACTGTCAATTTGTCACTAACATCACTATCTGATGAATAATCACTGGACGAGTCTTTATCCAAAAGTTCTTTGGGAACTCTTACAGTCAATTTTGGTACCCTGTTTAATGTATTATCATCTTCTAATTTGTTATCGTATATTGTGGTTTTGATTGTGTTTTCTGGTTTAAAATCTGGTGTGCCGGACACTGACTCTAGATTATTATTTAACAGTGTTTTTAATGTAGTCTCCTTGTCATCTTCGTAAATTGTTGTTTTGACAAAAGGACTATCAGCTTTATCACATATAGTCATTTTTATTGATGGTGTTTTAGATGGAATTGGAGATAGTTGATGCAATTGTGATTCTCTGCCAGCCTTAGGTGAATCTTTCTCATAGCGCTTTGGAGGTCTTCTTAATCTACTAGGAGGCTTATGGAATTTTTGCTGTCCGACAGTGGGGTCTACAGTAGAATTAATAATAACCGGTGAATTTGCCTTGTTTAAACTAAGTTTCAACTTTATACCACCACACTCTTTTTCTCTCTCAACTGGTGCAGTGACAGGTTCTTTATATTTTTCAGGAGAAGTTTCTGATAATGATGACGGGACTTCTTCATGTAGGGATGATTGACTGTCATCTGATTGCTCTACTCTATCATCCCCGTTTGGAACCAGGTGATCAAGTTTTTCTGGACTGGGAGCATTTCTAAGTATAGGACTTGCAGATTTAATAATTGAGCTGTCTAGTTCCATTCCTGAGTCTATAGTATTGCTTGTGTCTTTACTGGTGCACACTGAATTATCAGAACTTATACTTGTGTCACTGTTTACAGGTTCACTATCAGTAATATTCATAATCATTTTGTGAGAGTGTTTTGTAACAGTTTCTTGCTTGGTCTCATTTATTAATTCTCTCCTGTCACAAACAGGTCTAACTATTTCTTTAATAGTGGGACCATTAGTAGAAATGTCACTAAAGTTTTTAATGTTCTTTGTATTATTTGATTTAGATGTGATTTTACTGACAAGCACAGGCACAGGTCTAGGTTTAACATTATTACAGTCATGATTAAAAAAGTCATCCTGTTCACTGCAGATCTCATCACAAGCGCAGCACATTAAATATAAAGTCCCATTGTAAACCTTGCAAAATTCCTCTTTACTATCATAATTAAACTCCTGAACATTATGTTTACTTGTCAAATGTGATGATAATTTTTCAGCTTTTGAAAACATCCCTAAGCAAAACAAGCAAATATGTCTATTATGCACTTCTCTCATATGAAGAAAGAGATTCCAGTTTTCATAGTAAGTACCACAAGCAGAGCATAAGTAAACCTTTCTTGTAACTCGTGAAGGTCCTCCCAAACTGTTCTCTGTGCTCGGTGCAGCTTCTGGGCTCAGAGCAGGTTCTTTAGCCTGAGCGCGACACACCAATTGGTGTTCTTTCAACATTGCCAGTGTTTTAAAAGACATCGAACAACATTTTCGGCACTTAAATTTAACCATAGGCTGAAGTCCTAAGCTTTGAGCGTATTCTTTCAGCTGGGCTCCTTTCTCAACTTTACCCTTTTTATATTGCAATAGTTGACTTTTGGGTACAAGTCGAGGAACAGGCTTATCCTGCTCATTGTCCAAATTACTGTTTCCTTGTGATGCATTGTGAAATTGAGTAATATTCAGTCGTTTATGAACAAGTTTGGGCACCCTAGGTATGTTTGATGCATTCGAATCACCAGATTTAATAACATAAGGCTTTTTCTTTTTACAAGGGTTGTAATGTTGAATGGAATTGTCAACAAAAGGTCTTTTTCCCAGATGGATTTTCAGAGGGTTAATGCGTTTCCTGAACTTGTCATCCCTCACCGCGTCGAAGTTGGAGCGGCGTGCCTCGAACGAGTCGCCGGGCGAGCTGGACGATTCTTCGGCAATATCATGACCATTTGTAGTTAACTTGACCGGTCGTTCACTGTATAAGTTTATCAATGCCGCGGTTTTATCGTCTTTTGTATTGATAATATTACCATCTTCCATAGTTTTCTGGAAAAATAAAAACATGTGCTTTTGATATCTAGGAAACAAAAGACGTTCAAATATGAGGAAATCAGAATTTTATTTATCGTAGTAAAAACAACATTCAAATATTTACCTCTGAAATCGTACGTCCAGTACGAGTACAATAGTAAAGATCTGTTTCCGTGCATCCGTTTAAACAGATAAATCCTTACATCAGGCTTATTATGAGGCAGCCGCAGGCTGATCATTCCCGTAAAATGGCGTCACTTCGCTGACCGAGGAATGGTGATATCAGAAGCGTCGTAACAGATTCACACGACACATAACATGTTTCACAATCATTTCTCAACCATCACGTTGCATAAATCAGAGTAAACAAATTGAATTAATCTCGTTTTTAATGTTTATTTCCAAACAAATTATAGAAAACTGTAGCACGTTACGAGGAAGCTAATTCATGAACCATAGACTAATTTTTTGCTCATAATTTTTTACTTTTTTAATCATGTTATTTTTTTACTTTTTTAATCATGTTATTTTTTGGCTTTGGGCAAGAAAGGAGAGCTCAAAACACGTGGGATCGCTGTTTTTAAAACCATAGACAATGTTGACCAGAATATTGGAAATAAAATAATTTTATTGATCTTTTTTTAAAACAAAAAAGTTTGGGTAAAAATCTTAAAAAATGGTGCACGAATTTAGGGGGTTGGGGGGTGGATTGGAGGAGGGGGGGTCTAGGGGTACCCCCCAGTGTCATTCCCACTTACAGGAGTTACATAGTTATGGAGATATAAGCATTTGTTCTCATTAAAACTAACTTTTAAATGTGTAAAAAAGGTCATTGAAGATGGTTAGGAGGAGGGGAAAAGAGATAGGAGAGGGGGGAATCCCCACCCCTCAACCATCAAGAGCTATAAAACATTTTTTTGTATGGAGCTAGATTTCTGTTGTCTAATAAAAAAAATAACCTCGAAATTTAAGACAATCGCTACGCTGCGCTTCGCGATTGTCTTGAATTTCTAACCTATCACTTGACCTACAGGAGTAGGGCAGTTAGTATTTCTGTTGTCTATAAAATAAAAATAAAACACCAAGAATTACACTTTATAAACATGCTGTATTGCTATTAACAATTCTTTGTATGGGCCTTTTTTCGAAAACTAAGAGTCTCCTTAGAAAATGCAAATGTGCATTAGAATCTCTGATGTTTTAATAACAAAGTGGAATACTCGTTTTATACAAATTCGTGCACCATTTTTTAAGATCCAAGCCAAAGTTTGTAATGAGTCGTCACTAAGATTTTTTTTTACATGCCTAGTACGTAAATTTAATTAAATAGAAGCCTTTCAATTTAGAAATTGATCAAAGTTACCCCATTTTACGGTACCATAATTCGATTCCTAGCGGGAGGTACATGTACTCAGTTTGGTACGTAGGATGTCAATTCAAAACGGTTTGATGAGACAATGTGGCTATAAAAACACACCTTAATAAAAAGCGTTAAAGAATTTCGACATGTGTAACCAAAACCTCAGTGGTGGAGTGGTCAACGCAGTTGCCCGGATTCCGGAGGAGGTGAGTTTGATTCCCACCTGAGGCAGTCAACTTTTATCAACGTTTCATTATCTTAAAATATTATATATTATAATAAGTAGGTACTTATTTTTGCTTTATTTGAACCCAGTAAATACAGTATCAAGGAGCGTCAGTAACGTAAAATTTCTTTAAAATTATGTCCATGGCCCATCCATTTTAAATAAAAATTGATTGTCACCTCTTTAGAAAGTGACAAAGTCATCTAAATTGTGCGGTCTCACTCGGCTCGCCTTTTAGGTTGCAGTGCTAGTTGCAGAATAAATAAATCTCAGAATTATACGTCTGTGGAATAATATTACTAGTCTGTGAAATAAATATGTTTTCTTTTAGGGCAATACTGGCTGTGCAGTGCTTCCACAATGAGGGGAACTTCCCCTTTTGAGGGGAAATTAGGGTCCACAGGGGAAGAAAAAGGGGAAAGAGATGAATAGGGGAAATCGAGGGAAAATCATGTTTGCGGAAAGGAGACTCGGTGTTTTATGCTTAAGTTGTATACTTTTCAAATTTTTTACACATTTGACGTACCTTTTTTAGCCTCAAATGTGCCATGTGTAACGGGGACCAGCTGACGTACCTTTTGATCTCACCAAAAATCATTAGATTTTTTTATTTTAACTGCCGCCAAAAATAATAATTATGAACACTGCATGTTACGGAACGTAACACAATCATGCAGTATATTTTAAGGGGGCCTTTGGCGGTGAAAACGGAAAAATTGGCTGTTTTCTATTAGCTGTTATTCAAAATATATTACATATTTCGCACTGAAACTTTTAATGTGTATTACAGAGCGTATGTGTGCGGGGAGGAACGAAGTCAAAACGCGATTGGAATCATTTGGCTCGATAGAAAAAAATCCTCTAAAAGGAGAAACGGCACTTTCCATAGAAAAAATGCTTAACATGTATACAATAGAATTTGGTAATAAAGTAAAGCTAATATTATTTGCTTCCTAAACCAAGTTTTGTCTTATTTTTATCGAATCGCGGATAAGATTTATTTAATTATTTTTATTTTTTAATATGGAAACATTGAGTCTTCAAAACAGATATGTTACTTTAAAATGTCTAACATGGCTGAATAAACCATAATTCTTTTGCTTTTAAAAAAGAGAAATGTCAACAGTGCCGTCACGTCATGTTTGATTTGACAGCTAGCGGCCGTAAAACTGTCATTCGTTGACAGATGTTGCGAAATAGATATTGAAATACAGATTAAAAAAATTAAAAAATATACAATCCCAGCATAAAACGCCAGGTTACCTTTCTTATAAATGCACATTACGACCGTGTTTTGCAATAATAAATCATATAAAATCATAAATACTTAGGAATTTACCTTTTCGATTTCTTGACTGATTTGGAATGTTAAAAAAAAACGTTTTAATTTACTATTTAATAAAAATGTGAATGGCGCTTACGAATTGAGGCTTGGAATTTTACAAATGAGCTAAGTGCCAAAACACAATTATTGAGAAATAAATAAAAATGAATTTGTTTTTTACCTATCATTTTATAGCGGCATTCTATTATCAAAAACTAAATTAAACAGGTACTGTTTATACTATACCTACTTATTAATCACGTTACTTTTGAACATATTCTTATAAAAAAAAACCTTATTTTTAAAATAAATTAAGAAATGGGTCAAAATGCAAGATTTATATACTTACCTTTCATTGGGGCTAAGTTTCATAACAAATGTCATTGGAGCAAAGTGCCTTTATTTTTAAATTATTATTATTATTTTAGTTAGTGCTTAGCTCCATGTTCCACAAATTCCTATAGAATTCTTGATATTCTGGTGGTAAGTAAGCAATCATACTTTCCACTAGAAAAGTTTCCTTTTCTACTTTTTTCTTCTTTTCTTTTTTTTTTCTTTTTTTTTCTCTTTTTTTTTTTTTTTTTTTTTGTCGTCGTTTCTTACATATGCATATTTTCTGTAATAAAATTTTAGCTTAACGCAGTTGTAAAATTAAATAAAACAATATTTAAATAAATAAACAATACCAACAAACCAGCATAGAAGGTGACCTTTTTGCCGGAATAACTTTTCTTTTCCTGTTAAAATAACTCTTTCCTCGTGCCTACCTTCAAAGATTATCAGAGGTTGTTTTTTTTAGTTTTATTCCTTGAATCACTCGTTTTCAAAGTACTTTCTAATATTTCTAACAGACAAATCTTAACATTTGAAATGACAGCTTAAACGACGACAGCTAATCAAATGACCGACACTGACATTTACTACGATCGGATACACACACGTCCCATTTGTAAAGAAAAAAAGTTTGGCACTTACACTTACACCCAATGCCATCTATGAAAAAATCTCAAAATTAGAACAAATTTTTGTAGGCGCTTTGCATTTTTGATATGGAATGACTGTCTAACATAGCACCTTTGAAAAGCAAAATCGAGATTTTATTTTTTGGCACTTAGCCTATTTGTAAATTCGACGCCTCAATTACCGCGGACCCCCCCCCCCCCCCCCCCCGCGCAACATCAAAATTTTCTTTAGTAAATTACTAACAGAATAAGTTTTGAGGGGAAAATATTCCTGAGAAGGGAAAATCTCAATTGTGGCGTGGGGAAAGGAAATCATGAAAGTGGAAGCACTGTGGCTGTGCACAGAATCACAGAATCACAGAACAATATACTCTAGCGAGAATTCATTCACAGAACTACAGAAGTAGATGCGGAGTTGTCAAAAGGGAATGGTATAGTTTTAGTTATTATAATTTTATTTAGTGGACTTTCTTTAACTTATTTTATTAGATAGACAATGCTGATGCAAGATGATGTCTGATCAGTTCAGAAAAGTAGAACAGTATTCTCCAAAATCCTCGCCAAGAGGAGGGAGATCCCCAGTGGTCTCTCGACAGGATTCGTCTGGTACTCTAAAAACTACGATCTCGCTCGGCAAAAACCCCTCTATAGTGCACAGTGGACCATTCTATTTGATGAAAGAACCTCCAGGTAAGACCTTGCATGTATAATAAATAATGTGCTTCGATTTTTTTTTTGGAATTATCTACAATATGAATGTTCATTTTTCATTTCAATTTACAGCAGAATGTGAACTAACAGGAGCCACAAATCTGATGGCATACTATGGCTTAGAACACTCCTATAGTAAATTTAATGGAAAAAAACTTAAAGAGTCACTATCATCGTTTTTACCCAATCTTCCGGGCATTGTTGATGGACCTGGTCAAGAGGACAACAGTACACTAGGTTCCGTTATAGCCAAGAGGCCCATTGGTGGCAAAGAGCTGTTGCCACTAACCAGTGCGCAGCTGGCTGGCTTTCGACTGCATCCTGGCCCTCTGCCTGAACAGTATCGCTATGTTAGTGCAACACCACCAAAGAGACATAAGAGTAAACATAAGAAACACAAACACAAAGATGGAGCACCCGCTGGTCAAGACACTCCATTGCAAGGTTAGTTATGCATATAATTATTGTCTTTTCTTGAATATGTGACATAGCCTCTCATATTTCATTTTTGTTTAATGGTATTAATTGCAATATCACTAAATTTTATGTTTGATTGAAATGAAAGATTGAAGTAACCTAAATATATATTTATAGATTCTTCTAATCCTGACACATATGAGAAAAAGCACAAAAAGCAGAAGCGTCATGATGACGACAAAGAACGTAAGAAAAGAAAAAAGGAGAAAAAACGGAAAAAGCAGAAGCACAGCCCCGAGCACGGCGGACTCACGCCCAGCCAGCACCCCGCGCCTTAGGACACTCACTATGCTATAAGTTAACAATATCAGAGCCCAAAGAGAATGCATACTTAAAAGCTAATGTAAAAGAACTTTCACTGGAAGCTGATTATAGGAGGATACTTTTGATATATTTTTTTTCAAATCTGAGAGAGAGTTATGTACATAAATTGTTTGGTCATCATTTATTTTCGCATAATGCCTTAGGAACAGCTTCTAGATCTACCAACAGATAGAATATGATTCCTAAAGCCATTGTTGTCACAACTTGATGATTGAAATAACAAAACGGCTTCTAATGAAACCTCGCACGCCTTCTCGTTGGGCTGGTCATTTTTTATAAAATTATGTTAGGTAACCAGATAACAATATACAGTAATTCTTAGCTTTTATTTTAGTTGTTTTTGTGTATTTGTGGTTATATTTTTCTTATTGTTCATCATTTATGTACTTGTATTGATTCTTTAAAATTGTAGTGTCTGCATCTGCATTGCATACAAAACAAAGAGATTTTATACTCTGAATATTTTTATCTATAAAATGTTATACAGCAATCCTTGCTGTTGGATTTGTTATTCTCAAAAAGCATAACAATATAGATTCACAACTTCTAAATAATGTAATCTCTTATTTCCACCACACATGGAAGAAATTTTGTATGGCCAGATTTTATCATTATTTTTTACAAAGACAAAGCAAGATGACTAATGTTGAACTCGGCTATTAGTTTTATTTTTATTTGATCAGACCTTCACTGTAAATATTTAAGTTTATTCTTCTTACCATTATCATAGGTGTAATAAATTTGCAATAGAATGTTAATTCTCGTTTAACTTCAAAGTCTCGAACCTATACCACCTCATAATGCTTTAGTTATTTACTAAAATCAATATTGTGACAATAGGTATAAATACAAGTATTTGTTCTTGGATATGATTACCGAATCTATACCCAGAGTGGTCAAAACCTGTACGAACTGATTATGAAGACCAGTGGCCCGGACGGAATTCCAGCTAGACTATTTAGGGTCATGCACCTGAATTGTCTCCAGTTCTAACGTGTCTGTACCGCCTTTCTCTTCTTACTAAAGCGGTTCCTCAGTCCTGAAAGCTTGCAAATGTGCAGCCAGTACCCAAGAAGAGCAATTGTGCGACCCCAACTACAGACCAATTGCCATCACTCCATACTCTGTAAAGTTATAGAAAAGGGAACTGAATAAATAGCAAGCTTTTGTCGTGTCTAGAATCTCATGACCTCCTCAGTTTCTGCCAATATGGCTTTCGGCGAGACCGTGCCACGGGGGACCCCTGGTGAACGTTACACATCGCCAGGGCGAGAATAGAATAGAATAGAATAATTTATTAACCATATAACTCGAAACGTTATACATGATACATAATTATAATACATAGATAATAAAAAAAGACATTGAAATTAAATTAAAAATAATACAATGAAATATATTAAAATTAGAATTATGTAAATCTATATTAACTTTCCTGTTATAAGAACGAGGATTCTTAAGACGCATAGCCGTGAACTCGTTAATTGAATAAAATGGGTTTGAAAGAAAAAATACTTGATCTTATTTTTGAATTGATTTTGGCTAAGTTCAATAATGGTAATGGCATTGTTGCATATTCCTTGTTTCGATACCTTTATCAGTCTCGTCCTAGGTTGGTATAATTGCTCCTCGAGGCGATCAAGAAGCATGGCGAAGCGCTTGCCGTGTCGCTTGACATCTCGAAAGCCTTTGACCGGGTCTGGCACGCTAGCTTAGCAAGCTTCCAGCGTACGGCATCTGTTTTGTGTTTGGATTTTAGACTTTCTGAGTGAACGTTCAGAATATTTATGGATGACTGTTCCTCTGACCTCATGGCTATCGATGCTGGGGTTCCTCACGGTTCCGTTCTCTCTGCTACCCTTTTCTTGTTGCATGTTAACGATCTACTCAAGTATTGTTTTCTGAGGTTTAAGCGAGCACTACACATTGAAATGAAACACTTTTTTACGGATTAACTCGAGCTCGGAATTGTTGGGTATGCAGACGACAGCACGCTCACAGAGAGATATTTATCTAGCGCAAAGTCGGTGGAGAGGAAGTTCGATCCTTAAGAGCTTGTTCACGTTGACTCGCGGGCGCGGTCACGAAATATCAAACATAATATGACGTGATATCGAAGCGTTTCGTACGTGAACACTTGGATATAACGTCATATATGTTTGATATTTCGCGACCGCGCCCGCGAGTCAACGTGTCTCAACACTAAGAGAGGCCATGGTAGAGCGGACAAACTTGACTTTAAGTCTTGTCTCCCAATGGGGTGACAACAATTTGGTAATAACTAAAGTTATTGTTCTGAGACGATATATAATGTTTGTCTATGGTATTGCGAAAGCTAACCATGCAACAACGCGCAAGACATTGCGCCATGCACCTGCTAATGCTTAAGAATATTTATTTCTTATTAAAAACCATTACAGTCACTTACATAAGATATTGTTAACAATAATGTAGGTAGGTCTAACTGTCCAGTAGTTAGCAGATATTTGGGTTTGGGAATCGTCTCTCAAGCAGGTTCGAGTCAAATTATGTACTTACATGGTAATAAGTACATTATTTATGTACATCACAATACTCTTACTACGACAGTGTTTTCGTATGATACGGTTCACCTTAAGGTGCGTAAGAGTATTGTGATGTACATAAATAATGTACTTATCCATTTACATCCTACAAGGCTTACACATAATGTGGACCTTATCGTAAAGATAATAATTTTTTATCGGTTTCTAATGTTCTCTTCTCATCTGATGGTTATAAGTAGTTACGATAGCATTAAAGATGGATGGATAGGAACCTGGACTTTTTAATTTTTTTTTATACTATAACAGGTAAACTCTTGGCCTTCATCTCACCTGATGGTAAGTGAAGATAAGGCCGAAGGTGGAAGCGCGCAAACCCAGAATTCTGAACCACTGCGAAACTTGCTATCTTATCTTTAACTGTCGGAACACAACAATAGTATAAACATCGTTGTTATGGCGACAGACTTAGATAAGACGGTGGTAGCTAGCCAGGCGAACCTAACAGCTCTACCACCAACCAAACCAAGTACACAGGGATGTACCCCCCGCTGGGAATCGAACCCGGGACCGGTGGCTTAGCCACTAGACCACATAGGCGATTAAATCCACGAACACTGAGAAATTATCTTGCCTTTCTGGCGAAATAAAACACAGCCAGGCGGACTTTAAAACGAGCCCTGCAAGCTACCAAACCCAGCACAATATGTATACCCCCGGCTGGGAATTCAACCCGCGACATCTGGTTTTAACTAAATAGCTCTGGATACCTAAAGCCTGATCCGCACACATGCGCTAGTGATTTTTTCGAGCAGTGATACATTGCTTTGCTATTCTACCGGCAGCGTCGCGAGGTGTTTTTAACCGACTTCAAAAAAAGGAGGAGGTTCTCAATTCGGTTGTATGTTTTTTTTTGTTTGTTACCTCAGAACTCCGTCATTAATACACCGATTTAGAAAATTCTTTTTTTATTTGAAAGGATATACTTCCAGATTGGTCCCATTTTTATCAAAATCCAGTTCTGATAATGGAATCCTCAAGGAATTGAGGGAACTCCTCAAATATTGTAGGCATACCTATAGCGATTTTTGTATTTTCAGCAATAAGTCAAGCATTTGCATTCAGAAAGTATCATTCGATGAAGTACAACTGATGAAGAGGACCACAGAATGCCATTGGAACTCCTCAATGATAAGTATTTCACGGGTGGCGATAAGATATCTAGATTAAGATAGTTTAAGCGACTATGACGAAGCAAAAGAAGGCAGGTACCGGAACTTAGTTCTAATGGTGGGATCCTTGAGGAATTGAGGGAGCTCCTCAAATATTGTAGACTTACCTATAGCGATTTCAGTATTTTCAGCCATAAGTCAAATGAGGTCCACTCCGGCAATAAATCCTTCCTAACTAATATTGTAAATACGAAAGCGTGTGTGTGTTTGTTTGTCCGTCTGTCACTTGCGCATCGACCTGATTTTGCACATAGATAGCTGAAGGACAAATAGTGACATAGGCCACTTTTTATCACTCCTTCTGAAACATTTGGATTAAACAAAAATTTTAACAAAACAAAAACTGACTCCAAAAAGTTTGACTGAAATAAATGCACTAAAACGTAAAAAATAATTGCATAGTTTAGTTTGTTCAATTTACTTGCAATATTAACCTTTATTCTACATAATCCTATAACCTTAAAAATTATTTTTGGAGTCAGTGCCAGCCAAGGTAAATCTAACATTAACATTAAACGACATTATATTATATTAGCCCATATTGTCCCATTGTTGGGCAAAGACCTCTCTCCCCCTCTTCCAGTATTCGCGGTCTTTTGCGTGTGTTGGCCAATCATTCGCGTAAGCATCAAGCTCATCTCTCCACGTCCGTCTAGGTCGGCCTCGCTGCCCCATTGTCGTTTTTATTTGTAAATATATTTAATTAGCCTTTAACTTGTCGTGTTCATTTGTAAATAGATTTTATTAGGTATTGCTACATTGTTGTATTAGGCTGGCACCAACTCCAAAAATAATTTTTAAGGTTATAGGATTGAGTAAAGGTTAATATTGCAAGTAAATTGAACAAACTAAACTATGCAATTATTTTTTACGTTTTATTGCATTTATTTCAGTTAAACTTTTTGGAGTCGGTTTTTGTTTTGTTTAAATTTTTGTTTTCGAATTCTCTCAACACAAACTCAAAAGATATTTAATCCATAAACTCAATTAAAAGTCCAAATCTTTTTTAACCTACCCACCCATTTTCAGGTGTCATTTTTTAACTGTGGCAAAGAACGGGCGCAAGAAATCAGTACCTACATACAAATGTGCAGATAAGTTCCATACTGACAGACCACATTCGGTGATTGCAACGCAGGAGCTGACCCTTACACCTGTGCGAATATCTGCTTTAAATTGCTGATTAGTTTTGATATTGCAAAGAGAGGTACTTGATAAAAAATATGAAATTAGTAAGTATCTGCAACAATAAAACAACAGTTCTAGAGCGAAATTTATTCAAATTATCCAAAATTTATACATTATGTCGGATTCGCTTCGTATAAAAAGACAGTTGGTCAACCAAGTTAAAAAAAAACAATAAATTAGTAACGCAGCACCAAAATACATCCATCATACTTACAAATTGATATTTATACATACAATTCTTGAGGTACGTTCCGACGTAATTTAATGGTTCGTGTAATGTAACGCAGATGCCGTGGCGTGCGAGCGAGCGCTGTTCTATTTCATGTAATACTTCATTTTCGTGTTACATTTACACTACAAATTTCGCTTTACCGGCCTCAAAGGGAAGTCTACATGACAATCAGTTTTAGTATTTGTTGTTACTATGTTACGAAGTTTAAATGTTAACTAAAGGCCTGCGCAGACGAGGGAGCAGTAGCAGTCCCCGGCATACTGTTTGTCAGCTATCTTAGAACTGTATCGCGTAACGCACACGACAGAGAGACCGCATCTGATTGTACGAGATTTAATTGTGTCAAAGAAAAGACGCGAGGGAGGATTTTCCCTCGCCTGCGCAGGCCTTACGCTTCGTTCAACCGTATTGCGAAATAGATCAACCGCGCCTCTAATACTACTAAACTTACTATGCGCTCAAATCTTTGTAAATACTTAAATCTCATATCATATTTACAAGTAACGCGCGGACATTAACAAATACTATACTACATTTTGACTATGCTTATGTATCATCGCCGGTACAAGTCTAACAAGCTATCACTACCCGCAATATCGAATTCATAAGACGTCACTACAGTACAACGCGTCATATCCTAACTCATTTGGTGCGCAATGGCACTGAAACGGGCGCACCCGTAGCGTCACTGCCCTACCGTACACATCACATATCAACTACTCAACTCTATTTTTGACAAGACTTGTCCAATTATTATCATTTTTGCTCAGAATAATAACTAAAGCATAAACAAGGAGTGCTATGACATTTGAGTGTGTTACATTTGTATGAGTCGCTTTTGAATTCGGTATCATAAATGGTGACCAGTTTTTTAATTTCGCTAGACATTTGACGTTTTTGGAAAAAAAATAGGACAACTATACGAGTCTCATTTGGACTCCTTCTATGCTTTAGTTACTGTTCTATGCATTTTTGCCTTTGTCTGTCACGAAGACATCTATAGGTGACTAACAATTGAATTTCTATTGTCTCTGGTTTAACGACAGTCTACCGTCTTGTCGTAAATATGTATACAAACAAAGTCACTAAGGTAAACGCTGTAACAATTATGCGTGATCGTCATTGAAGAATGTAGCTGTATGGCGACACTACGGTGCCCCAGGCGAACCAAATAATAAGTCATCACTCGAGATAGTATATCACAAGCAGCAACGAGGCGTAATGGACGTTTACAATTGCATCTATCACGTTAACTGCACTACACTTTTGAGCAATCACATTTTATTCATTTTAGAAACGTCTATTATCATAATAACATTAATACAATTATTTTCTCCTTCCACATATTGCATAGAGCAAGTTATTAAAAACTGCAATTCTCTAACTTAATAATTTATTTTGTGATACCGAATGGCAAGGAATAAAATTAAAATCACTTTAAGAAATGAATCGTTACAATAAATCGGCAAGCTAAATTACAACCTTACAAATAAAACCTATACAGAAAATACCAACGTAATATGTCAATAACAAATAAATAGTTTTATTATTCATTAATAAAATATTCTTTAAATTATACACATTTTAATATTTTACAAAATTAATAAGTAATAATTATTTAAGCGATTTACAGTTAAATTATAAAATGGTTATAAATTATGATAATATAACACAACCCGAATGTTACGGTCATTATTTGGGATACTATTAAATATTTATACATCTCAAAAATAAGGGGGGTGACTATCTGAGTCATCATCGGCGTGGCAGTACTGTTGCAATGTCACAAATGGCGTAAAGAACATGCGCGTCTGGTAATGCATACATATATATTATGCACTTTGAACGCAATTTACATTCAACAGTATTCAACACCTAATAACAACCATACACGAACAGCCGCGCGGCACAACATCGCACACCTATCACAGCTTGTGACAATCCTGAAATCTAAAATATAAAAAATCCTCGTAAAACGTTAACAAGATACATTACGATGTCATCTCTTGTATACTCAATTTAATGGAAGCAGCCTTAGGTTAAAAATATCTGCACATTTATTTAAAATAGCTTTTAGACAACGGTTTCCTTAATAAGCGTGACTTACGCGAACATACATTCGAGTCAATCCATTTTTATTTATCTAACTCCATTTCTCAAATTGATAAATTACATAGAGAATCATCACAATTTATCAGTTTTCAAAATACACATGTCGCATAAAAATCTGTAATATTTGTAATTAGTATCAGTTAATAAGCTCAGCGATGCCAACATAAATGCGCAATAAGCATTCTTAAATACATAAAAGTCATAATCTCCTTTTTACAATCGGTTAAAATCATATTACATCAGTCCATTACTTGGGCCGGCCGTGCCGAACTGATTATAAAAAAAATCAAATCAAAATGCATATCAAAAAAGACACGTTAACTTTCTTAGTGCTAAGATATTTCCAACGTGGACTTTTATAGTAATAAAAGAATAATTGTTAACAGGATTACTAGCATCTTTTTAATGTTTTGGAGTATCCGACATCTTGGCACACCCACATGCGCCGTCAGGGATAGAATGTACTGTACATATAAACAAAAAACATGTAAATAATCCCGTTAACAATTAGTCTAATGTAAGTGACCATAATAGTTTAAACGGTTATATACAATATTATGAATTGCTGGTGTAACGATTGTCTAATCACTATTATAATTAGAGAAACGCTATTGTTGTTGTACGACAGCGTATAAAGTAGATGCGAGCGGTAGTCGACACAGAAATGCTTTACAATGAGGGCTCAAATATTTATTTATTAATAATTAATTTATCATCATGACGTGACTTGTTCTAATTGTATAAGTTTTTTTAGTGCGTTTACACAATATTCGTAATAGTATTTAGAAGACATTGGGAACAAACCCATCCCCCTAGACAAATGGCTAACACTCGCAGCACCTAATCTCGGAAAAGTATTTAAAAATTACGAACGCTAATTTTATTCCTCTTACAATTTATTTTCTTAAAAAAGCTATTTTAAAAGAAAAAAAAATATTTCTTCATTAATTTCAAATTTTGCGCGAAAACGGTTGGTCACGTGACATTTTGCCCTGTGACGTCACACTTCAATAAACAAACAAATTTTATCTTGGCACCTGACAGATAGGTTTTGTTTATTTTGTGAAATGTACGTCACACGAAGCTCAATTATGGCCGCCCGTGTTTCGGGTCTTGTAATCCATAGATAAAAAAATCATTAATTTATTCTGTAAAAATAAAATATTTACAAATTATCATAACCATTTCCGACATATTTCATATTTTATTGTTACAACTGTCAAATAGCCAATTGGTAGTGAAAGAAATACATAAGTGCGCGCGCATTGCCACTAGTCTAGAGGGGCATGTCTCATTGCGTTTAAGACTATCTGTAGTAATAACATGTTATTTCACTATTCTATTTTATCAACAACACTAAAATATTGTCATTTATTATGTTAAAAAAAAAAATAGAGAGGATAATGCTTTAACTGTCGCTAACGTTAACAATCTTATATCGCTAGTTATACTGAGAATATGCAAGTGGCGAAAATGACGGAAGCCCTTATGTATTTAGGAATGACAAAAACAAATGCATTATGATTTTAGATTTTTTTTTAGTTTATTTTCATTTTTTATAATAAAGTGACATGTACGATTGAGGTAAGGCATACATTTCTTATATTATTATGAACAGGCTAGATGTTATTATTACAGTTAGGCGTCATGTATATTTACCACTATGCTTAACTATCGATACATACAAAACGTTACGATAAATATATTGCGACAATAATTATTATATTTTCAACATCAGTCCAATTCGAATTTGGTTCATTGTGTTCTATCTGTATTTTATACTATTGCGCGTGACATTCGGACATGATATTGTCATTTTAACATCATAATATTATATTAACAACGTATATTCATCAACATTCTTGTAAGCAAGACACGTTGGTTATTAAAAAAGTCTGTTTTATTGCTCAGTACATTCGTGGTTATAAAATTTACTGTAAGATTACGTGTTCAAAAAATTTTACTTTTGTGAAAATTTGCGTCGCGTGCAAATAAATTCTGGTAATTTTTAATCCGGACAAAATGCAGAAATTTTACACCCAATCGATAATAAGACATATTCCATTGCAATAAAGTACAAGATCCGAATCAAAACTCCGAGACTGACAAAATCTAGCCTACTCGCTCTAGTACTTACTTTCAGTTTTGAAGAGAGAACTCAGTGACATAACATTCAGTGAGTCGTATAATATCTGGAACAGCCTACTTGATCGTTGCAGCGTCGTGTTCGTGGTAGCCGCAGCCACACGACCAAGAGTGCAATTCCACATACTCGCCGCATACATTGCGCCTCGTTCCTTCCGACGCTTTGGCTTTTCACTCAAACTAGTTACATGAACTACTGCTACTAATTTCGCAGCAGTTGAAATAATAAACGGAGAGTCAATACCTTCTACCTGATTTTTACAGAAAAATACTTTTTCATTTCTTCGAGTACATTTTTGTATGTTTTAGAAATAGCCTGATATTTAATAGCAAAATCATATACATCGAAACATGAAGTAGAGCCTTTAAACTGTCCTACTGCTGAGCAAAGGCATTCATAATTGAAATCGAGTCATCACTACAATCGATGGGTGAAAATGCAGTAGCATATTTTTTTCTTTAAAACTCAAGGGCATACAAAAGTACCTACTTCATCCGCATAATTCAGATAACAGATATTGGCTTTCCTCCGTCGATATGCTAATTGAACTAGTGCCTTAGCACAAGCGCGGGGCGGCGGGCGGCATCAGCGTCACAGCTCCTTGAGCAGCGCAGACTTGGCGTTCTTGAGTTTGTCGAGCCGCTTGGTGAGGTGGCTGTTCTCCGTCTCCAATTCCTCCACGCGGTTCAAGGCTTCCCGCGCCTGTAACAGGATAATTTATTTTAAAAAAATACAGTCGATATTCTTGCTATCGATAGAGTTGACAACACTAGTCAAGATCGAAGTTATGCGCATTGGATATAATTATTTTTGATACTTTATGAACCTTATTTTGTTTGAAATAAGAATCACAAAGTATCGTATGTGCATTGTTTAATATAATATTTGGACAATTTTGGACTAGTAAAATCATGCAGAGGGTCAACTTAAGTCTATGTACACCATGCGGGCCAGGGTCGTCAGTTCAAGATATTGCATTACAAAACGCCGCACGCTACGCAAATAAGTTCCAGAGTGCGATTTTGTGTTACAAACATTCTTTATCGAATTTGACCCTAGCAGAAGCAATCCTTCGATGCCGTACAATACAGATTCTAGTTTATACAAACTCGTCTGGATATTGAATAAAACTAGCACTAGGCATTCCGATCGTTAAATATATATAAACGCCAGCAGGCCCTACGATAAAATGTCAAATTCCATTAAGAGGGTGTACGAATTTCGGTTTCCCATACAAATTTTTGAAAAACCAGTAAGCCAATTTTGATAAAACTCGGCATGCTGAAGTAAAATATAGAGATCTAAATAGTTTGTTGAAAAGTCCACTTTAGAAAGTTTAAAATCGCAATAACTCATTTAAATAAACGTTTTTTAGAAATGTTTCCAACAAACTATTTAGATCCCTGTATTTTACTTTAGCATGCAAAGTTTCATTAAAATTGGCTTATTGGCCTTTAAAAGTTTCGACTTTGAATATTGTATGGGAAACCGAAATGCGTAAACTCTCTTAATACATTTTGAACTTTATCATTTACAAATAAGGTTGAATATCGATTAGAGAAATTTGCCAGTTTTGGGAAGGTTGAGCTGCTAGCGTGTGTATCTCTTTATTTACGTGACTCAATTAATATATTTTGATTGTACTGATTGACCTACTAATTAACATTGTGCAATAACTCAACTCTGCTAAAGGATTACTATATCATTGGTCAAAAAGCGAGGTCAAACTTGATGAAAATTACTATAAAAAATATTACAATCCTAACAAATTTAACCTTAAACAGACAGTGGGTATGACTTTTCCCACCATATTTTAAACTTTATATGACTTTATAAATAAGACTGAAAACAAATTTTGAACATATTCTGTCTTATTTTTAAGAGTTAAGAGCGGGAACCATTCACAAGCGTGACGCGGGCGTGTTATATTTACATTTCGATTATCGTAATATTAGTCGGTTCCACATTGTAAGTATCACGAATAGCCATCGCATCAAGGGTGGCACATAGTGGGATGTTACGGGGAGTGTGGGGTGGGGGCGGGGGGTGGGGTGGGGGGGGGGTCACGCGTGTGTCCACTGTACCGTTAACTGTCGCCATTATTGATAACGGCCCAGAAGTCAATGACTTCCTGAAAGAAAATCAATCCGTTATACTATGTTGTAATGGTCGTTCTATCAGTAGCAAACAAGTCTTAAATTAAATAATTTTGCAGTAAGATGAGTCATCATGGTGCAACTCCATATTTCATAAGACAAATTTGTAAATAAATTTACAGTCCATAAAAATGATTAGATTAATTGTCATAAATTGTAGACCAAGTACATACGAGGTGGACCAAGTAAGTACAAGGGACAGCAATACGCTCAGTTTTGAAATCTTTGGAAAGATCACTTAAGCTGCAGGTCGTGTCGGTGCTAGCGCCTACCCTTTGCAGCGCTCCTACCAAACTGCTGTTTTATCATCTGCTGTAGGCAACGCTCCTTCCTGAACTGCAGCTGGAAGTAGTACTGGTGCTTATCTTCCTCTGCTGGCCGCGACGCTCTTACTTGAGCGGGTGTTGGTGCTTACCTCCCACTACAGGCGGTCATGCTTATGCTTACCTTCCGCTCGAGTTTGAGCTATCTCTCGCGCTGCCTTACATCCAACTGCAGGCGACGGCGCTCTCGTTTGAGCCCCCTCTTCTACTTTACCTTCTGCCGCACCCGCGTGAGCGGTCTATTCCTAGCCTTATCTACCGCCGCTTCCAGTTTAAGTCCCCCTCCCCCCCGCCCGTCTCCGCCGCTTTTCCTTCCTTCACTTGAGTCCCTCCTTGTCTTAGCCTCTCGCTGCAGGCGGCAGCGCTCCTGCCTTAGCTGCGGTTTGAATGATTACTGGAGCTTATCTCTCCCACTCAAAGCAGGAGTTGGTGCTTACTTGTCAGAGCAAGTGGCGGCGCCTATGTTTAAGATTCAGTTCAAGCTGTTTCTTATATCCTGTTAATCCCAGCCACCGCTTGAGCTGTCTCCCCGCTGTCTTACCTCCTACCACTCCCGGATGAGCCGTCCCGCTTGAACCCCCTCTCCTCTTCCACCCTTGCGCGCTAGATCCACCTTTGTCTTATCTCCCACTGCAGGCGGCGTCGCTTGAGCCCCCCCTTCCCCCCCTGCCTTATCTCTCGCCGCCTACTGAGCTGTCCCCTCTCTGTCTTACCTACCGCCGCTTCAGTTTGAGACGCCCCTCCCCCCTCGCTTGCCCCCTTTGCTTACCTCCCGCTGCAGGCGGCGGCGCTCCTGCTTGAGCTGCTCCTCGTGCTCGTCCTGGTGGTCCTGCCGCGCCTTGAGCCGCGCGACCTGCGCCTCGAGTCGCGCGCCGGCGGCGGCCTGCAGCGCGGCCTCGGCCTCGGCGCGCGCCGCACGCGCCTTGGCCTCGGACACGCAGCGGCGCAGGCTTTCCACTGGAAAGGGACACACTGTTCAGGGCACGGATATCCTATCTTAGTGGGGCCTGCAAAAGTCTCCCTGTTGCAGTAACACGTCGACCCATTGGGATCTTTTGTGCAACCTCGTCATATCACACCAATTTACGGTTTGCGTACATAGGGCGGGGGCGGTACCTTCCCGAAAAGCCCGGCTTGCCCGGCCGCTTGTTTTGGTAAACTCAATCACACTACCGGTTAATCACTATTAATAACAATCATATAATATTTTTTTCTAATGTTAATTTTTTTAATCGATCATTCTTAATAAAATTAATTTTTATTAAAATTTTCAATAAGCAAATTACTAAACTACTCAACGAAGCTTTACATAACCTTTACGTCTCTCTCGCACAACTTGGCTTGCAACCGGGTTTCGGGAATTTTATATCCGCCCTCTTCTTACCTTAAAAAAGTGCTACTCCATACATATAATATTGCGTAAGTTTATATAGATTGTATGCAGAACTCATGAAGCTGGCTTGCTCGACAATGAAGGTAGTTACACACAGCGGCGCAGCGTGGTGAGGCGGTGACAGGCATTTTTTTAATTTTTTTAATTTGTTCCTTGAAGGAACAGGCTAAGGTCAAAACCATACTGCCTAGTCATTAGTTTTTATACCTTTTTTTCTTTGCTTAAAGTAGATGATTATAAGTGATAATGTGAACGTTTAATGGTAAATGATATTCCCCCAAAAGAGTTTCAGTAAGGAATGGATCTTTACAGAGATCTCACATGGACTTCTTCAGAGAATTGAAAAGTTATGTTGCACTATTTTGTTTATTAGCCAACATTCATGCACGTTCACGAACATTTAACGGTTAATATGGTGGAGCTTAAACGCAATTTCATCTTTGCTTATGTACCTACGTTTATTGCATGTATCAAGTTATCGGTGTTTTTTAAATAAATAATTGTTTTTTTACACTCTTAGCACTCCACTTTCTTATTATCAAGTTCATTATAAAATGTACCCTCTACAAATTATTTATTTAGAGCTTATCCTACAATTTCACAAAAAAAAACAACAAATTTCATAAATTAACACAGTAATTATTTACACTAAATTCTACATACAGTCCATTATAAAATTCTTTACTTATTTATATTATCAAACGATCTACATTTCAAATACCGTAAGTACTCAATTCCTGTAATCGCTTATGAGCAATTTTGTTTGAACGGTTGTGTTTATCGACAGTCGGCACATCTCTAGCGCGCATGCGTGGTAGCCATTTTTTATTTATTATTGTGATAACGTTACTTTGAGCGATTGTTAATATTACCTAGGTACTGAGATGCTTTAAAAAATGTGATTATTGATACAAAATGCATTCTAAATTCAGTTCGAAGCTTGACATTGTTGTTTTTATTGGCGATGGAAAGGGAAAATTGTTTGAACTTTTTGGTATTATAGCAGCTCATAACATCACAAAAACAAACTTATGTACCTACATCAGATTTGTGTATTTCGCAAACTATTAAAAGTTTTAAATGGTATTTTATAGATCTGCATACAATACTAGTTGGATTCATATAAATTACCTACCTGTAATGTTAAGCGTTTCATATGTTTGGAATAGGTAGGTACGATTTAAATAATCTGGCTGGTGTCACAAAAATGCATCAAAATAGTAGGTAGCAATGTAAGATTCGGAGCTTCGGGCTTCCGGGCTCGCCCTAATCTCAATCCCTGGGCTGTCCCAGGAGGGTAAGTGCCGTCACTTACATAGGGTAATGAGAGACGCACCCGTCGCGCACCGTCAACACTTTATAATTATTAATTAAGTCAATTTAAATATCTTTAATTTTGGTTATTACTCAGACATTGTCCCCAGTAGTTGCTACCAAGCACGCGATCGATCACCGAAATACCATTAACTTTAATTCGTCTTACCAATCATCTCTTAACGTACAAACCGTACACTCCTAATTAAAAATTCGCAATGGCAGCATTAGCTTTGCAGGGCACGGCTATGAAAATGAAGCAACTTTGCCGTTAGTAATTTGATTCGATAGAGAAAATGGTAGAACAGCATGAAAGCGTCACTTACATTTTTAGTTTGATACAAAATTGTACACACGCCAGCAAACCAACCTATCCAAAACTGTCAAAGGAGATTGCGCATTTTTGTATGGCGCTCGGGGACGAACTTAGGATTTTTATACATCGTCGATGTAACATCGACCAAATAAGCATAAAAATATTGCTAATTTAACGTGCTTTAAAGGATTTTTTACTTCAATAAAATCCGAACCGTCTAGAGCTGTGAAAACCCGACTTTGATTAAGAAACATAACCTCTTTGTATGATCTTTGTATAAGAATATCTACTGGTTTTAGGTTGATTTAAATGCACTGGGCTCTTGGTATCAGAAGCACAACTCAACACATTATGCAAACAGCGATTCTAGCGCCATCTATCTATAAATGTATGAGACAAGAGTTAATAAATCCCCTTGTCTGCGCCAGATGGCGTTATTATACAACATTATTGTTTTTATTAAATATAACTGAACTATTTGAGAGTAAGATATTAGAAAAACATACTGATAACATTAGTAGACGAATATTATGAACTTGAGTCTTTGTATCGGAAAACTTTATCGGGTGTAGTTTATTTTTTAAATGGTGCCTGTATCCTTTTTTCTTGCTTGAGTCAAACGTGTTCTTAAAAGTTTGTACATTTATCAAACAGTAAAGAAAATTGTAATACTTTGCATTGGGTCACCTTTATAAGATTTCCGGTCATATTTTCGTTATAGTGTACAGATAAGCAATAAGTTTCCCACATCTGCCCAATGTCCTTTCCCCAATCGATATTAATCTTTATTACTAAACCATAAAGTTCAACATTTATAGAAGGAAATTTTGTGGTAGATTGATCTGCTGGCGTCTGTATATTCCCCAGCAGATTTTAAACTTTATTCCCTTAACATAAGGTCGAAAAGCAACAAAAATCATCACATTACTATGAATGGCATGGGACTAATTTTGCAGTCCTCATTGCCTTAGTCCCTGACTAACCCTTAGGGGATAAGCCGTGTGTGTACGTATAAAAATATATATATGTGGGGCGCTGGGTGATTCTGAGTCACTCTATTTATTCAGCGCTTTGCATTGTTTTCTATAAATTTTCATAGATATTAAGAATTTCTCACTTTTATGTTTAATGTTATTGTTTTAACAATTTGAATGCAAATTTTGTCGAGAACGAATTCTGCTTGTGGTAATTTTTTCACTTTTTTAGTTTGTAATTTGCTTTTATTTTGTATTCGCTGTAATAATATCACTACACACGATGTGTAAACTGTTTCTTAGGTTATTGTCTAGCTCAACCTGAAATGCCAAGTATGTTGTCATATATGACTGTAACCTGTATGTGTACCTAAACCAAATAAAGAAATAAATAAATGAGTTTGGTAGCCACTCACGCTCCGTCTCGTAGTGCAGGTCGTGGTGGGATGTGACGCCGTTGTGCGTGGCGGCGCGCTCCTCGTTCAGCTGCAGCTTGAGCTTGCGCACCTCCGACTCCAGCGCTTGTTTGGAGCCCAGCAGCTTCTGCAACCGCACGTCTGGGGGCGACAGATCATATATTAACATTTACAAGCGGCCGCTCGCGGTTTCACCCGCGTGGTTCCCGTTTCCGTGGGAATATCGGGATAAAAAGTATTCTATGTGTTAATCCAGGTTATAAACTATCTGTATGCTGAATTTCATCCAAATCCATTCAGTAGTTTTTACGTGAAAGAGTAACAAACATCCATCCATACGTTCCCGTGGTAATATCGGGATAAAAAGTATCCTATGTGTTAATCCAGGTTATTAACTATCTGCATGCCGAATTTCATCCAAATCCATTCAGTAGTTTTTACGTGAAAGAGTAACAAATAGCCATCCATACTTACAAACTTTCGCGTTTATAATATTAGTAGGATGTCATTCATGGGCCTATTACACTTTTACCAAGTAAGTTCATTAGCCTTTACGTGGCAGATACTTCATACAAAAGTGTAATTATAACAGACAAATTAATACCTATCTCCAAATCGGACATTGTAAAACAGGCACTAAATTTTTTTTTGATGATTACAATATAACATATCTGGCTGTCCAAATCAAAGGGGCTCCTTATAGCACTTACGTTTTCTAAAAATAATAAGTAATTAAAGTTTTTGATTTAATAATAAATAATAACATATTTTATTTTCTTCTACAAAAACTTGTTTTACCAGCTACTTATACAGATATAAATATAAATGTTCTGTTTGAAAATTAAATGCTTAAAGTCAAATGCGCCTGGTGCCGCAATAGTCCTATTGATTTCGACAGACACATTAGATCCAAAAATCAAGACAAAATATTTTTTTTAAAAATCCACAAGCAATATTCAAAACTGCACCTATTAAAATAGCGGGTTAGAAGTACGAGGGGCACTCAATAATGAGCTTGGGAACAGTATTTTTATTTATTTATTTTTGAAATATTTACATTTTAACTTAAAATATGACATTACAATTTTTTCTGTAGCCCTTCAAAATACTTCACAATATTTTTTTAACGATTCATAAAAATGACCACGCGCTATTGTTTCTGTGACATTCAAAATAGGCGCGAAACCCGCGGCGTGACGTCATCGGATATGTAATCGGACGCCCGCCGGGTGCGGGCGGCGAGAGCGGCGGCGGGGGCTATCGGATAAGATGACGTCATGTCACGTCAGTCGAGTGCCAGCGAACTAAGCGAGGTAGTAGTGTTTTAACGAATTATTTATGTACAATAACTTTGTAAATACTTCTCGTATCAAAGTGAAATAAAAACTATTGGGTTTAGAATAACGACTTCTATAACGGTATAAAGTAAAAATGAAAGAAAAAACTTTTTTTTTTTCACTTTTCCCAAGTCCATTACTTAGCCTCGTCGCCCGATGGCGCTGTTGTTACAAAAGAGTTTTACTATCGTGCAGTACATACTTTTTGAAGTCTACTAAGTAGTTTTCAGTCTTTTCCCTTCATTTGTTTTGTTTTGACATGACAGCCTTTGGAAGCGAGCGTGTCGGTCGGTTTTACAAAAATGGAAAAAGAACAATATCGTTCAGTGATTAGATTCTTGTTTTTGGAAGGGTAATCGCGCAGCGAAATCAAAGATCGCTTGGATGCTGTGTACGGTGACTCTTCTCCTTCGATGGCGACCGTCAAAAATTGGTACAACGAGTTTACTCGTGGCCGCACGTCGGTTTTTGATGAGCCACGTCCAGGTGCACCGAAAACGGCTACTACGGAGGAAAACGTAAAAAAAACTACGATCTCGTGTTGGCAGACCAGCGATTGAAGATTCGCGAGATAGCTGAGACTGTAGGCATCGCAGAAGGGACAGTGCATCATATTCTGCACGAAGAACTGGGTATGAAAAAGTTATCGGCGCGATGGGTGCCGCGTTTGCTCACACCAGATAATAAGCGCAACCGTGAGACCACATCGGCGACATGTTTGGCGCTGTTTCAACGCAATCCGGCGGAGTTCTTGCGTCGTTTTGTGACCGTCGACGAAACAGGGGTTCACTGGTACACACCAGAGACCAAGGAACAGTCGAAACAGTGGACTTTACCCGGCGAACGTGCTCCAAAGAAGGCGAAGACTGTTCAATTGGCCGGAAAGGTGATGACCAGTGTTTTTTGGGACTCACAAGGTGTGATCTACATCGATTACCTCAAGAAGGGTAAAACAACCACAGGGCTCTACTATTCCGACTTATTGGGCCGATTCGACGCAGAATTGAAAAAAAAACGGCCCCATTTGGCAAAGAAAAAAGTGGTGTTCCACCACGACAACGCGCCGGCTCACACCTCCGCCGTGGTCATGGCCAAATTGGTCGAATTGCGCTACAAATTGCTGCCCCATCCACCGTATTCTCCAGATTTGGCTCCCTGTGAATTCTTGTTCCCAAATCTGAAAAAGTCACTCGCCGGCAAAAGATTTGGGTCGAATGATGAGGTCATCGCCGCCACAGACACCTATTTTGAAGACCTCGGGAAATCGTATTTTTTGGACGGATTAAAAAAGTTTCAGCATCGCTGAGCCAAGTGTATTGAATTGAAAGGATACTATGTTGAAAAATAAATCTCTACTTTCTCAAAATTTTCGTTTTTTTTTGTAGGCTAAATATTTATTGAATGGCCCTCGTAATACCTACTATGCATGGATACTAACTGTATGGAGCCCGTGGAATTTCGTGAATACTATCTACCTTTACTTTGTTAAACACTCTCCTACTCACCGAGCGTACCCGCGCCCGCATCATTCAGAATCTGCTCATACTGGTGGCTGTCTAGCGTCAGCGTGGGCATGTCTCCAAAGCCGGGCGAGTCTTCCCCCTCCTCCCGCCCCCGCCGTGGCCGTTGAGCTTTCCCTCACATCCGCATCACCACGCCCACAAACTCCCGTGTCGTGTTACACTACCTACTCTTACTTTTTAAACAGTATTGCACTTAACGAGCATACCCTTGCCTGCATCGTTCAACATCTGTTCCGAGTGGTGGCTCACTAGCGCCAATGCGGGCACCCCCCAAAGCCGGGAGCGTCTGCCCCCTCCCCCCCGCTGTGGCCATTGACTTTTTTCCCCGACAAACGCGTAGCCGGCGCGGGGTCGCGTTACTCTATCAACTCTTTCTTTTCTAAACATTTTTATACTAACCAAGGGTGCCCTCGCCCGCGTCATTCAGCATCTGCTCAGACTGGTGGCTGACCAGCGCCAGCGCGGGCACCTCCCCAAAGCCTGGCGCGTCGCCCCCCTCCCCCCCGGCGTGGCCGTTGAGCTTCCCCGCCCTGGCGTCCCGTAGCGCCGCGTCCACAAACGCGTACCCGGCGTGCGCGGCGGCGGCGTCGCGCGCGCGCACGGCGTCGCGCGCGCAGCACACTTCGCGCTCGAGGGACGCGTGCTCGCGTTTCAGACGCTCGTGGGAGGAGCACTTCTCTTTGTGCTCCCGCTGGAATTAAAATAACATACAATAAAATTTCGTGTATTTGGCGTGAAACGTACAAAACAATTTTTTTGCAAAAAATTCAGATAAATGAAGTTGAGACCAAGAGGTGACTTAGTGACTGCAGCGGACCCGCAGCCTCTTAATTGGAAATCTTTGGACACTGGACATACGGCGATGTATTTATGTCGCAGCCCAATTTTATAATACACTGCTTTTTGATGGATGGATGGTTTGATGGATGAATGGTTGGATGGTTGGATGTATGGATGTGTCGCGTACCTGCAGCTGCGCGTACTCCTCGTGCAGCTCCTCTATCCGGTCCTTGAGCAGCTCCAGCTGGTAGCCCAGCGCCGCCTTGTCGTTGTCCAGCTGGGCGTTCAGGATCATCGCCTTGCGGAACTTCTCCTCCACTTCTTTCAGCTCATGCTGCCAAGACACATTTATTATTATTTTTATAGTAGAACAAATACAACGTATAGTAAATTTTTTATAAATAGTCTGTAAACGTAAAGTAAACAGTGTACCTTGATAAAACTTGAAGCAAACACCGAATTCTAACAGCAGCGGTTTGACCGCTGCCTGTATTGCTTTAGCTGACAAATGTGCTGTGCGAATATTTGCACTCACTAGACTGCAGTATGTATATGAATCACTAACCGCTAATCATGTGCAAAATTTTAGCGATTAAGATTTTCTGGATTTTTTCAATAATCCGAGCAGTGCATGTTTCTATTGAAGTCACTCCTGGTTCCCGCATTACAAGACATTAGACATTTTACCATATAGGCCATTAACTGGAGTGGCATAGTGGAGGGAATAGTACGTTAAAATACTTAGATTCACCGTGCGCTGTTCTCTATGGCAGCGGAGCGGTGGCTAAAGCACCATCGTTCGTCGCAACGCTGTATCATCCAGTTTGTGGTAAAATTTGACCAAATCGCTCTTTCTCACTTCCTTCATAGGAGGTCGCGTGCTGCTCTCCGGAGTCACCAATTTACAGCCTCCAATATATCATCGCGCACTAAATAAAATTGGTGATTCGTTTCTGCGTCGCACCTCCAAAAAATGGAATAGTCACCAGCACACGCATTCCCTCCTTCCTACAAAATGGGGTCCTTCGAACGAGGCGTCAAGAGGCACTTTGTGGGCCGGTAGAGTGAGGGTGACTGATGCTACGTCTCTTACGCTGCACCAGTTGTCCTCGCGCCTGGACTCCACTTCCATTGAATATCAGGTGAGGAATCATTTGCCGGGTTTAATATAAAAAATAAGCTTTGGTTGGATTGAAGCCATGGGCAATGAAGTTGACCATTAAGTGTATTGCAAAGTGTTTCTGCTGCATACCCTGAGATCTTTGATGCTGAAGGCGTCGTCGGCGGAGTCTTCGGAGCTGCGGCGCGGTGAGTGCAGCGCGGCGGGGCTCATCGCAGCCAGACGCGTGCCACCTCGTCGGCCGACCGATTCTAGCAACAAAACGCCTCATTTACTTGGTAACTTTTAACAGCATACATGGATACACAGGGTCTTCCCACACGGGGATCGGATCATGGGTTCTATTCGTAACGAATGGAACCCATGGATCGTATCGTCCTATCGTTTTACCTGGTGGGAGGGTGCTGCCGAGAAATCTACCATCCTAACGCTTGTTTCTGCTACTAAACAGCACTGAGTTGCATAGGTTACTGCTTCTATGGTCCAGTGGCTAAGCCACCGGTCTTAGACAAAGAGGTCCCGGGTTCGATTCCCAGCAGGGGGCACATATGTGTGTTCTTGGTTTGGTTGGTGTTAGGGCTTGTTAAGTCCACCTGGCTAGCTATCACCGTCTTATCTAAAGTCTGGCATAATATAACAATGTTGTTATGGTGCCAGAAAACAAAGTATATATATAACAGAATGCGGAATACACCATAATAGCATTGTTGTGTTCCGACATTTTAGAGATAAAATAGCCAGTGAATCAATGATTGAGGATGCACTTCCACCTTCGGCCATATCTTCACTACCATCAGGTGAGATGACGCCCAAGTTCTTACCCGTAACCGATAAAAAAAAGCTGCATCCCCGCTTTAACCCCTTGAGGATCGTAAACCATACACAACTGAAAATCAATTGTTTCGCGACCGCCGGCGGTCTTATGATCCTTGACCTATTAAGTCTCGAAATAAAACCGAAAGTTAAAGCTGCCGCCCCATGAGGAATCATGCCGATCTCTCGCGGCTCGCAAGGTGATGAACTGTATTGCGCGATGGATGCGAGCAGTACAAGACAGGACGTGATGGAGATCCATCGGCTGCAGTTGAGGTGTTGCGTACCTTTGAAGTCTGCGGCGTTGCGGGTGGCGCCCGCGTACATGTCGTAGGCCTTGTCGGCGTGGTCCTCCCGCTTGCACTGGTGCCGCTCCAGCTCCCTCAGGCAGATATCTCGCGGCTCGCATTGTAATGAGCTGTCATGAGCCGTTGCGTACCTTTGAAGTCTGCGGTGGTGCGGGTGGCGCCCGCGTACATGTCGTAGGCCTTGTCGGCGTGGTCCTCCCGCTTGCACTGGTGCCGCTCCAGCTCCCTCAGGCAGATATCTCGCGGCTCGCATTGTAATGAGCTGTCATGAGCCGTTGCGTACCTTTGAAGTCTGCGGCGTTGCGGGTGGCGCCCGCGTACATGTCGTAGGCCTTGTCGGCGTGGTCCTCCCGCTTGCACTGGTGCCGCTCCAGCTCCCTCAGGCAGATATCTCGCGGCTCGCATTGTAATGAGCTGTCATGAGCCGTTGCGTACCTTTGAAGTCTGCGGCGTTGCGGGTGGCGCCCGCGTACATGTCGTAGGCCTTGTCGGCGTGGTCCTCCCGCTTGCACTGGTGCCGCTCCAGCTCCCTCAGGCAGATATCTCGCGGCTCGCATTGTAATGAGCTGTCATGAGCCGTTGTGTACCTTTGAAGTCTGCGGTGGTGCGGGTGGCGCCCGCGTACATGTCGTAGGCCTTGTCGGCGTGGTCCTCCCGCTTGCACTGGTGCCGCTCCAGCTCCCTCAGGCAGATATCTCGCGGCTCGCATTGTAATGAGCTGTCATGAGCCGTTGTGTACCTTTGAAGTCTGCGGTGGTGCGGGTGGCGCCCGCGTACATGTCGTAGGCCTTGTCGGCGTGGTCCTCCCGCTTGCACTGGTGCCGCTCCAGCTCCCTCAGGCAGATATCTCGCGGCTCGCATTGTAATGAGCTGTCATGAGCCGTTGTGTACCTTTGAAGTCTGCGGTGGTGCGGGTGGCGCCCGCGTACATGTCGTAGGCCTTGTCGGCGTGGTCCTCCCGCTTGCACTGGTGCCGCTCCAGCTCCCTCAGGCAGATATCTCGCGGCTCGCATTGTAATGAGCTGTCATGAGCCGTTGTGTACCTTTGAAGTCTGCGGTGGTGCGGGTGGCGCCCGCGTACATGTCGTAGGCCTTGTCGGCGTGGTCCTCCCGCTTGCACTGGTGCCGCTCCAGCTCCCTCAGGCAGATATCTCGCGGCTCGCATTGTAATGAGCTGTCATGAGCCGTTGTGTACCTTTGAAGTCTGCGGTGGTGCGGGTGGCGCCCGCGTACATGTCGTAGGCCTTGTCGGCGTGGTCCTCCCGCTTGCACTGGTGCCGCTCCAGCTCCCTCAGGCAGATATCTCGCGGCTCGCATTGTAATGAGCTGTCATGAGCCGTTGTGTACCTTTGAAGTCTGCGGTGGTGCGGGTGGCGCCCGCGTACATGTCGTAGGCCTTGTCGGCGTGGTCCTCCCGCTTGCACTGGTGCCGCTCCAGCTCCCTCAGGCAGATATCTCGCGGCTCGCATTGTAATGAGCTGTCATGAGCCGTTGTGTACCTTTGAAGTCTGCGGTGGTGCGGGTGGCGCCCGCGTACATGTCGTAGGCCTTGTCGGCGTGGTCCTCCCGCTTGCACTGGTGCCGCTCCAGCTCCCTCAGGCAGATATCTCGCGGCTCGCATTGTAATGAGCTGTCATGAGCCGTTGTGTACCTTTGAAGTCTGCGGTGGTGCGGGTGGCGCCCGCGTACATGTCGTAGGCCTTGTCGGCGTGGTCCTCCCGCTTGCACTGGTGCCGCTCCAGCTCCCTCAGGCAGATATCTCGCGGCTCGCATTGTAATGAGCTGTCATGAGCCGTTGTGTACCTTTGAAGTCTGCGGTGGTGCGGGTGGCGCCCGCGTACATGTCGTAGGCCTTGTCGGCGTGGTCCTCCCGCTTGCACTGGTGCCGCTCCAGCTCCCTCAGGCAGATATCTCGCGGCTCGCATTGTAATGAGCTGTCATGAGCCGTTGTGTACCTTTGAAGTCTGCGGTGGTGCGGGTGGCGCCCGCGTACATGTCGTAGGCCTTGTCGGCGTGGTCCTCCCGCTTGCACTGGTGCCGCTCCAGCTCCCTCAGGCAGATATCTCGCGGCTCGCATTGTAATGAGCTGTCATGAGCCGTTGTGTACCTTTGAAGTCTGCGGTGGTGCGGGTGGCGCCCGCGTACATGTCGTAGGCCTTGTCGGCGTGGTCCTCCCGCTTGCACTGGTGCCGCTCCAGCTCCCTCAGGCAGATATCTCGCGGCTCGCATTGTAATGAGCTGTCATGAGCCGTTGTGTACCTTTGAAGTCTGCGGTGGTGCGGGTGGCGCCCGCGTACATGTCGTAGGCCTTGTCGGCGTGGTCCTCCCGCTTGCACTGGTGCCGCTCCAGCTCCCTCAGGCAGATATCTCGCGGCTCGCATTGTAATGAGCTGTCATGAGCCGTTGTGTACCTTTGAAGTCTGCGGTGGTGCGGGTGGCGCCCGCGTACATGTCGTAGGCCTTGTCGGCGTGGTCCTCCCGCTTGCACTGGTGCCGCTCCAGCTCCCTCAGGCAGATATCTCGCGGCTCGCATTGTAATGAGCTGTCATGAGCCGTTGTGTACCTTTGAAGTCTGCGGTGGTGCGGGTGGCGCCCGCGTACATGTCGTAGGCCTTGTCGGCGTGGTCCTCCCGCTTGCACTGGTGCCGCTCCAGCTCCCTCAGGCAGATATCTCGCGGCTCGCATTGTAATGAGCTGTCATGAGCCGTTGTGTACCTTTGAAGTCTGCGGTGGTGCGGGTGGCGCCCGCGTACATGTCGTAGGCCTTGTCGGCGTGGTCCTCCCGCTTGCACTGGTGCCGCTCCAGCTCCCTCAGGCAGATATCTCGCGGCTCGCATTGTAATGAGCTGTCATGAGCCGTTGTGTACCTTTGAAGTCTGCGGTGGTGCGGGTGGTGCCCGCGTACATGTCGTAGGCCTTGTCGGCGTGGTCCTCCCGCTTGCACTGGTGCCGCTCCAGCTCCCTCGTGCAGATATCTCGCGGCTCGCATTGTAATGAGCTGTCATGAGCCGTTGCGTACCTTTGAAGTCTGCGGCGTTGCGGGTGGCGCCCGCGTACATGTCGTAGGCCTTGTCGGCGTGGTCCTCCCGCTTGCACTGGTGCCGCTCCAGCTCCCTCAGGCAGATATCTCGCGGCTCGCATTGTAATGAGCTGTCATGAGCCGTTGTGTACCTTTGAAGTCTGCGGTGGTGCGGGTGGCGCCCGCGTACATGTCGTAGGCCTTGTCGGCGTGGTCCTCCTGCTCGCGCTGCTGCCGCTCCAGCTCGCGCATGCGGATGTCGCGCGCCTCGGCGCGGGCCGCCCGCCGCGCCGCTAGCCGCTGTTCCGCCTGTTAACAATTGAATTAGGTCAATAGGTCAAGGATCATAAGACCGCCGGCGGTCGCAAAACAATTTTTTTTTTATTGTGTCTGGTTTTACGATCCTCAAGGGGTTAGTTAGGTGGGTTTATTATTATTCAGCCCGGCTTGTAGCACTGCTGGGAAAAGGCCTCCTTACCCTCCTTCCACTCTTCATAGTTTAGGGTTGTAACTTAAGTTAATAACTTACAAATAGGTAAAGGACAAAGGTATTAACAAAGTTAATAACTTAAATAATTGTTTGATACAGACGATCCTACTATTCGTGCCCAAAGAGTCTGAATCTTAGCACCTTGTGTTTAAACACTGCTGTTTACGGTAAGGTAAATAAGTAGTTTGCATTAACAAATTGTAATGAGGTCTGTTTCAGCCTGTATCTTCAAATCTTCACTTTCACCAAACTTTTAAATTGCTTCAAGAAAATAATATACAACAACAAAGCACACCCATCAGTACTAAACGTTTAACATCCCACATGGGATGACTTCGAATGGGTTATGCAAACTACAGCCAAGTGGGCGGGCGCATATGGGCTGCTCGAACATAATAATCGGCAAGTTCGTGTATATCTTCACTTAAACGAGAATCTCCGTGCCGATATAAACAGAACATGTCATTAAAATCGTCAAGTTTCCCACGACAGACACAATCGGCCATTTGTCACGTGTTCTGTGATTGTGACCCAGTTTGCTTTGTGTTTGTTAAATTAAGAAAATCGAGGATTAGTCCAATTGCCAAGGTTCAATTCTGGTCAGCAGATACAATCTAGTAATATAGGAACTTCGCAAACAATAAAATACACAATAAAATTTTAAACACTGAAAAAAGACGACAACCTCAGGCGGGAATCGACCCACGCACCTTCCGCATTCCGGGCGGCTGCCTTAACCACTTGGCTACCGAGGTCTGGTTTTCACCCGTCGAAATTTGTCAGTGCTTGATGCTTATGTTTTAGTCAACATTGCTTCATCAAATCTTAAAAGTTTTCAACTCTGAGATCCGAAAGAAATATTTTTACAAATATTTGAACATTCGGTTAAGATGAAACTGCGTTTTTATAGATTAATGTTTTTTTTTGTTAATAAAACGCTAAAATATATATATAAAAAAACATTAATCTATAAAATATACAATGTTAGAATTGGATACAAAATCGTACAAACTGCAATTAACATTAGGGAAAATATTTAGTTAACCGAACTGATAAGCATTATTTATGTCAGCCGATACAGCTCGATATAGCGCAGTGACTAGCTAGCAGTTTAATCAAAGTCAAATTATTTATTCAATGTAAACCTTTACAGGTACTTATTGACGTCAATACTAAAAATAAAAACAGATAACTAACTTGTAGTTAAAAGACTTAATAACTAATCTAACGAACTATTGTCTGTGCCAGACAGTCAAAAAATCAATCAAATTATCAAAAAGTAAAACAATTTTGGCAATGTTTACTTATCTTCGATAAATTGATTTCATTTGTGCTACAGAAGACGAAAAAGAAAATTTGTATAATTGCAACGCCTTAAAAGTTATTCTCAGACGTGAAACTAGCCCAACACTTTTATCTATCAAGGATCTGTCACATTGAGATTAGATTACAAAACAATAACAAAATTGTACCAGTAAATAGAACGTAATATTAAACAAAGGATATTTAACAAACAATAATTCGAAACATCAGTCAAAAGTTCTGTAATGGATTTTAGATTTCACTTGTTAAATGAAATTAAAACTTTAGGTAGGTACAAGAGTAAATGCGGGTGACGGGAAACGTCGGGCGACACGCGATATGTCCCTTGATAGCGGTACTCCGTCGCATCGCAATCCCATTGAAGCGCGATGTTTGAATTACACTTCAGCACAACATTGCAACGAGGACGACATTTCAATAATTCCAGGCAATTTGTCAACTCTGATGCATAGCCGGCCTTGGGAGAGGAATAAGGCAGGCTCGAAAGGTTGATGTCTTGGACGAATGCAAACAAACTTATCGTTATGAATTGCGTATTATCAAAATGAGGAGATAAATAATCATATCACAATTTTTTTAATAGTGTAGTATTAGTGTGTTTTATGCGGTGTGTGAGATGCACCTGGATGAGATCGGCACGGAACACGGGGGTTACTCTTGAACGCAAACTCAATCTCAATACAATTCCAATGCGATTATGCAAAAGGGCAATTGCTGTACTTTCGCCTGTTGTAAATCCAGACTGTTTTTCCGGGAGGATATTATTTGCATGTAAGTATTCTTTTATTTGTGTGCATACAACCTTTTCCACAATCTTTGACATTACTGGTAACAAGCTAACCGGTCGGAGGTCTTTTAGTTCGCAAGGATGGTTCACTTTAGGAATTGGCTTTACTAACGCTTGCTTCCAAAAATCTGGGAAAGTGCTAGTTTTAATTGAAATATTAACGATAGCGGTTATAATACCTAACGTTCGAGGAAGTGTCAATAAAATCATGGTGATAGAAATTCCGTCCACACCTTGTGCATTAGTCCCAATATTTTTTATTATTTTTAATACATCGGTTTCGTCTACTGGCTCAAGGCTGAATACGGCAGATCCAAATCTGTTGGACAAAAAATATGATATCTGTGACTGATCCACGTTATCTCCCCCAGGAACTTTCATAAAAAAGTCATTTATGCTATCGGGATTAGCAATATCTTCTGGTAAATCTATGTTTTTGGGGTTAAAATCAAGAATGTTTCTTTTTAAATTCTTCCATAGCTTACGTGAATCTTTAATATTACTAGTCACCGAATATTTAAAGTATGATTGGAAATTGATTAATGCAATACTGTTTCAAGAGTAGCCTACCTAAAGGGGCTTATACCACAGAATAAATAATAGTACTACGCTTATACCCAGCAGTGGGTGGTTGCGGGCTGATTGATTGATTTATTTAATGCGGTGTGTGTATAGACTAGTTGTAATAAAAATCTGTTTTCACTAGTGATCTTAGAAGTTAGCAACAATATCCATTCCTTAGGATCATTCATAATCGGCTAATGCTCGAAACGATTACTTACGGCTACGAGTAACTCGGTACTCCGATAACGCAAAAATGCGATAAAAATGTTTTTGTCCTTCCACTGGTGAGCGTGACTCATACTACTACATCATTGAAAATTTTTATAGAACGATGACATTAAAATCGTAAATAAATATGAAACACATCTATAATATATATATAAATAAAAATTAATTGCCTTGCCACTATATTGCTTTACTGTGGCTTTGACATTCGCGCGTGAGAAGCGGCGAAAATAATTCTTTATTTCTTTTCAAAGTGTACACCTAGACGTTTACCACAATTCAGTTGTCAAGTAAGTGAAATCATTGTTATTCAAGTTATTATTATGTACCTAGTTATATCGTATTATTAGAACAGAAAAAGATATTTTTTCAATTATGTTATTGACAATCTACTTGGGACGTCATCTTGATACACACACTACGCTGTCTTTGACCGATCTGGCGCTGCGGCGCTACGATGTCTGTCTGTTGATTAGACGACACAAATGTTTAAGCGCTGTAGCGGCTGCAGCGAACTTAAGGTCTCTCATTTCAGAATTTGAACAAATGATTTGTATGAACGTTCTTGTCAGAGATACAGCCGTCACATCGTTCGCTGCAGTCACGGCTGTGGTCAAAGTTGCGGCTGTTTTATTTACAGAATACTGATTTTATACCTACAAGAAATGTCAAAGAAATAATTCCATAACACGCCGCTTACAGCCGTGCGGAGCCAGTGCCGAACAGCGTTGAAAATTATTTAGAAGAATAGTACGCTTACCGCTTGTTGCAGCCGCTGCTATTAAGGCGTGTCGGCTGCATCTAATGGCTAATTCTTTTTTTGTTGTTTTTGTAAGTGTCAGGACAAGGTTTGCATAAAACAACATTTTTGGTTGATTCGTCACGGGACACGGGGTGTCCACGCGGACAGTCGCGAGCGGGCCGCTAGTATAACATAAAAAAACCAAAACTGGATTGAACAATAAAATTTGCTTAGTTACGATTACGAGGGACGGTCAAAATTACAAAACCCCTAATAAAACTCGTTATTTAATGAGGTTGAAACGAAACAAAATAAAATTAAACACATTGATTACAATATGGATGAAAAAAAATAAAATCAATTAAGTATGTACTTGCATTGACTGTATTTTGTTTCGAGTTCTGTAAGTTGTCATCATGTCGAGTTAATGTTTTTCTAATTTTGGCCATACATGCACACATGGCGAGGCGAGCCCAAAAGCGCAACAATAAAACTGGCCGTTTGTTTGTCCGCGCGGCTGCTGGTGATATCACCGCGCCCGACGACCATCCTTTGACTACGATCCTCGCAAAACCATGGAGTTGGAGTTTCTTTTTACAGTGAAGTAGGCAAATCACTCCGCTTCACAGAATGTTAAGCGGAAATGAGACCAAGCTGGCCTTACCACCAACTCTATAACTTAATGTTACTATGCTAATTGCCATTAGAATTTTGGATAGTAAGATTAATCTATACTAATAATATTATAAAGCTGAAGAGTTTGTTTGTTTGAACGCGCTAATCTCAGGAACTACTGGTCCGATTTGAAAAATTCTTTCAATGTTAGATAGCACATTTATTGAGGAAGGCCATAGGCTATAATTTGTTTAGGTACGGGTACGGGTAGTAACCCGTGCGAAGCCGGGGCGGGTCGCTATTGTATGATACGTACGTGGCTGTGAAGTACGATTGTGCTTTGTGTTGCACTCACGACTTTAAGTCATCATCATCATCAGCCTATTAACGTCCCACTACTGGGCACAGGCCTACAACGTGGATAATAGCACGTGGGGATATTGGGCCATAACCCACCACGCTGGCCCAATGCGGGTTGGTGGGTTTTAAACGACAGTCATCTTACGACAACAACCGGGACCAACGGCTTAACGTGACTTCCGAAGCACGGAGGAGCTCGAGATGTTTTTAATTTGGTCACCCATCCAGCGACCTGGCATTGCGAAAGTGGCTTAGCGAGCAAGATCGCAAGCCGAACGCGCTAGCCGCTGCGCCATCGAGCTCCTCTGACTTTAAGTAGAGAAATGTAAATATAAAGAAAACAGTGCGTTTTGAGCTTTCTTAACTCGCACAATGGCGTACATCCTCATAATACTAATAAATAATACTCTCGTCAGACGTGGTCAAGTGAATGTGTTCAAGAAGGAAATTGCACCTAATCTAAAACTTGCCGCATTACTACCAAGCGCGACGACAACAAAATGCCAGCAAAAATGTCTTGCTTTACAGACAGAAGTGGCAATTTGCAGTGCGAGGTTTAATTAAGTGTAATAGTGCCGTATTTGTCGGTATAACAAGACAAGCTGCACATACAAGTCTAGTCAGCCTAAATACGGCTGACGATAAACGGATTATGTCCACAGATAAATCAATCGCGTCGATGAGAACCAAATGACAGGCTGCTCGAGTGACGGACAACCGGCAAACAGAATTGTTCTAGTTAGAAGGCGATAATCCACCGCAGAACGTCCTCGCCCAGTATCAGTCAGTAGCTGTTTGCTCTTTCAACACTTTCTTGATAATAGAATAAACATTTCGAAGAATTAAAATATTAAAATCATAGAAGTTTGATCTTTCATCTGTCATCATGATTGTCTCAAGATGCTAGAAGACTGGTCTGGACCGCTACATATATGAAAACTATTTTCCAGTCAAAAAACCGACTTATAGATGTGAAAGAATAATATATACTTTTACATTAATGGAAACAAAAAATAATAACAATGTAACCTCTTCAATAATAACAGAAAACTGCGTAATTTATAAAAAAATCCGTATATCAAAACTTGTGCCTTTTACTGAGAATGCAGTTAGTCAGTTATTCTGTTGTTCCCTCGATGCAGATTGGCCTAATGGCCAAATTGCTAGAAACATCGGCAGTGCTTTTGGTTGACAGTGGCGTTAATCGTTAAACGGCTAGATAATCACCGCGAAATGAGCCTCTCAGACAAACACCGCAGCAAATCTGCTTGAAATTGTGACGAGAGGGTCAAATGAAATTAAAGGGTTGAAACCGTACAATAGCAAATATTTGGGGAGAAAAGAGTCAACAGTTACTTAATAAGATGACATAGAATATTGTGTTATGTACGGTCGGGGTCACCGTCGCTTTACCACTTTGCAGCGATTTTCGTATGAAGCGCACCGACCGCCCGGGTGCGTGCCCGTACCAAATAGACGACGCGGTGTGCAAGGGATTTTGACCTTTAGACTGGTAAAGCGACGGAGTCCGCCATTGTACATTTGGTACAAAAAGTTATTTATATTGCTGACAGAACCCTGCCTGGCAGTATTTACACAGTTGTCATGTGATCTTTATTGATTTGTCACAGTCACAGTCACAGATGTAGGTACTACTCGTACAGATAGTGGACGGACATGGCATGGTATATTAAGTAGATAGATTGGTGACTGTTACATCTACAGACACGTATCATAATTAATGAAAATATTGATTTTGAGATGTGATTGAAAATGTTAATTTATCGCACTTTTTAGTTCAAATAGTTGTGGTGTTCATGTGATTGGCTTTGTTAATGTAACATTTTATTATCCACTTCTGGATCCATTTTCCGATAAATATACTAAAGTTGAATAAATTTTCTCAAACAATATTTTACAGTGGATGACGTCAACTTCGTCTAGGTCAAATAAAAAGCCATCCAACGGCGGTGCACGTGCTAACTGAAAACATTTATGTTATTTCAATACCATGTGCAGATATGACGTAATAAAATCATTAAGGAAAACAGTCACTATAAATAAGAAGTGTTTTAACTCCCCCGCAAACAATTCACCTTAGGCATTCAGTCATATTTATTGTTTTATTACAATAACTTGTTCTTTTGACACGTTTGTCTTAGAAATTCCAATGTGTGCTCATCAATATTCGTTTCGCATAATGGCGATGTGTGTGACAAAATTAAATATGGAAACGACGTTAATATTTGACAGTCACGGAAATGCAATGAATATGGAAGACAAAGCGACACTCAAGAGTAACAATAGAGATTACCTATTAGATTTAACGTTGGTAATGCTATGCGAATGGGGAATCCTCATCGTTAGGAGGAAATTGAGTCATCAACTCCACGAATCCAAAGACCGCCGCCGACAAAAACGCAGACAACCAAAGTACTCACATACAGCAAAATGACTCTGCACGTAATGCGAAGCAAGATCTCAAGTGATGACATGTCGATGGACGACACTGCCGCGGCGCCAGCGTCCACGAGGGTCGTCTCGCCGCAACTTACACACGAGTGTACTTAACAGCTGTAGCACTCACACTAACTGCTCATCGCCAATGTAATACTTGAAAACACTGAGGAGTCCCCACAGACTTTAAGAACCAAAAGTCTTATTGGTGCTATAATTGTAACATATATTAACGCAACGATTATTCATAATCTTGATATCTCATCGCAAGGTCGTTATGCCACAACACAACACGTGAGAATCTCAACTATTCTCGCCGGCAACAAGGTAACTGACACGCGTAACCCATCTACACCAACTTTAATAACACAGTCACGTATCTTACAAAATTGCTTACAGATTTAACGTAACAAAAAATGTATTAACTCTATAATAGCGTCTGATCTATGTTGTAGGAGATGTTCAAGTATGTTTCTGATAAATAAAGCAAACAGTGTTCACCTTACACAAACTGATGTAAACTGCTGTCCTCTAAGTCTAAATCACATACATACGCGTACACAAAGAAATGGATATGATAAGATAATGCCTGCCCTTGCATAAAAAGCCGTCAGAGTTGTAACATAATATTCTAACAAGGGGTATAAGGTAAACAGTGAAGCCTAACGGTGTCTTGAAAAAATTTGTGACTCAGCCATACTGAATCAGTAAGGAATACAAAATTTCGTGGAGTTAAGGTTCTCATAACGGCATGATGACCTAAGAAAAAACATAAGTTTGGTTAAAAATAAAATATTAATCCTAAACGTAACTCATATTCAGTACTTAGAATGAAGTGCTAAGATGCTTCATAGTTACGTACATGATTTACCTAGTTATATCGTATTATTAGAACAGAAAAAGATATTTTTTCAATTATGTTATTGACAATCTACTTGGGACGTCATCTTGATACACACACTACGCTGTCTTTGACCGATCTGGCGCTGCGGCGCTACGATGTCTGTCTGTTGATTAGACGACACAAATGTTTAAGCGCTGTAGCGGCTGCAGCGAACTTAAGGTCTCTCATTTCAGAATTTGAACAAATGATTTGTATGAACGTTCTTGTCAGAGATACAGCCGTCACATCGTTCGCTGCAGTCACGGCTGTGGTCAAAGTTGCGGCTGTTTTATTTACAGAATACTGATTTTATACCTACAAGAAATGTCAAAGAAATGATTCCATAACACGCCGCTTACAGCCGTGCGGAGCCAGTGCCGAACAGCGTTGAAAATTATTTAGAAGAATAGTACGCTTACCGCTTGTTGCAGCCGCTGCTATTAAGGCGTGTCGGCTGCATCTAATGGCTAATTCTTTTTTTGTTGTTTTTGTAAGTGTCAGGACAAGGTTTGCATAAAACAACATTTTTGGTTGATTCGTCACGGGACACGGGGTGTCCACGCGGACAGTCGCGAGCGGGCCGCTAGTATAACATAAAAAAACCAAAACTGGATTGAACAATAAAATTTGCTTAGTTACGATTACGAGGGACGGTCAAAATTACAAAACCCCTAATAAAACTCGTTATTTAATGAGGTTGAAACGAAACAAAATAAAATTAAACACATTGATTACAATATGGATGAAAAAAAATAAAATCAATTAAGTATGTACTTGCATTGACTGTATTTTGTTTCGAGTTCTGTAAGTTGTCATCATGTCGAGTTAATGTTTTTCTAATTTTGGCCATACATGCACACATGGCGAGGCGAGCCCAAAAGCGCAACAATAAAACTGGCCGTTTGTTTGTCCGCGCGGCTGCTGGTGATATCACCGCGCCCGACGACCATCCTTTGACTACGATCCTCGCAAAACCATGGAGTTGGAGTTTCTTTTTACAGTGAAGTAGGCAAATCACTCCGCTTCACAGAATGTTAAGCGGAAATGAGACCAAGCTGGCCTTACCACCAACTCTATAACTTAATGTTACTATGCTAATTGCCATTAGAATTTTGGATAGTAAGATTAATCTATACTAATAATATTATAAAGCTGAAGAGTTTGTTTGTTTGAACGCGCTAATCTCAGGAACTACTGGTCCGATTTGAAAAATTCTTTCAATGTTAGATAGCACATTTATTGAGGAAGGCCATAGGCTATAATTTGTTTAGGTACGGGTACGGGTAGTAACCCGTGCGAAGCCGGGGCGGGTCGCTATTGTATGATACGTACGTGGCTGTGAAGTACGATTGTGCTTTGTGTTGCACTCACGACTTTAAGTCATCATCATCATCAGCCTATTAACGTCCCACTACTGGGCACAGGCCTACAACGTGGATAATAGCACGTGGGGATATTGGGCCATAACCCACCACGCTGGCCCAATGCGGGTTGGTGGGTTTTAAACGACAGTCATCTTACGACAACAACCGGGACCAACGGCTTAACGTGACTTCCGAAGCACGGAGGAGCTCGAGATGTTTTTAATTTGGTCACCCATCCAGCGACCTGGCATTGCGAAAGTGGCTTAGCGAGCAAGATCGCAAGCCGAACGCGCTAGCCGCTGCGCCATCGAGCTCCTCTGACTTTAAGTAGAGAAATGTAAATATAAAGAAAACAGTGCGTTTTGAGCTTTCTTAACTCGCACAATGGCGTACATCCTCATAATACTAATAAATAATACTCTCGTCAGACGTGGTCAAGTGAATGTGTTCAAGAAGGAAATTGCACCTAATCTAAAACTTGCCGCATTACTACCAAGCGCGACGACAACAAAATGCCAGCAAAAATGTCTTGCTTTACAGACAGAAGTGGCAATTTGCAGTGCGAGGTTTAATTAAGTGTAATAGTGCCGTATTTGTCGGTATAACAAGACAAGCTGCACATACAAGTCTAGTCAGCCTAAATACGGCTGACGATAAACGGATTATGTCCACAGATAAATCAATCGCGTCGATGAGAACCAAATGACAGGCTGCTCGAGTGACGGACAACCGGCAAACAGAATTGTTCTAGTTAGAAGGCGATAATCCACCGCAGAACGTCCTCGCCCAGTATCAGTCAGTAGCTGTTTGCTCTTTCAACACTTTCTTGATAATAGAATAAACATTTCGAAGAATTAAAATATTAAAATCATAGAAGTTTGATCTTTCATCTGTCATCATGATTGTCTCAAGATGCTAGAAGACTGGTCTGGACCGCTACATATATGAAAACTATTTTCCAGTCAAAAAACCGACTTATAGATGTGAAAGAATAATATATACTTTTACATTAATGGAAACAAAAAATAATAACAATGTAACCTCTTCAATAATAACAGAAAACTGCGTAATTTATAAAAAAATCCGTATATCAAAACTTGTGCCTTTTACTGAGAATGCAGTTAGTCAGTTATTCTGTTGTTCCCTCGATGCAGATTGGCCTAATGGCCAAATTGCTAGAAACATCGGCAGTGCTTTTGGTTGACAGTGGCGTTAATCGTTAAACGGCTAGATAATCACCGCGAAATGAGCCTCTCAGACAAACACCGCAGCAAATCTGCTTGAAATTGTGACGAGAGGGTCAAATGAAATTAAAGGGTTGAAACCGTACAATAGCAAATATTTGGGGAGAAAAGAGTCAACAGTTACTTAATAAGATGACATAGAATATTGTGTTATGTACGGTCGGGGTCACCGTCGCTTTACCACTTTGCAGCGATTTTCGTATGAAGCGCACCGACCGCCCGGGTGCGTGCCCGTACCAAATAGACGACGCGGTGTGCAAGGGATTTTGACCTTTAGACTGGTAAAGCGACGGAGTCCGCCATTGTACATTTGGTACAAAAAGTTATTTATATTGCTGACAGAACCCTGCCTGGCAGTATTTACACAGTTGTCATGTGATCTTTATTGATTTGTCACAGTCACAGTCACAGATGTAGGTACTACTCGTACAGATAGTGGACGGACATGGCATGGTATATTAAGTAGATAGATTGGTGACTGTTACATCTACAGACACGTATCATAATTAATGAAAATATTGATTTTGAGATGTGATTGAAAATGTTAATTTATCGCACTTTTTAGTTCAAATAGTTGTGGTGTTCATGTGATTGGCTTTGTTAATGTAACATTTTATTATCCACTTCTGGATCCATTTTCCGATAAATATACTAAAGTTGAATAAATTTTCTCAAACAATATTTTACAGTGGATGACGTCAACTTCGTCTAGGTCAAATAAAAAGCCATCCAACGGCGGTGCACGTGCTAACTGAAAACATTTATGTTATTTCAATACCATGTGCAGATATGACGTAATAAAATCATTAAGGAAAACAGTCACTATAAATAAGAAGTGTTTTAACTCCCCCGCAAACAATTCACCTTAGGCATTCAGTCATATTTATTGTTTTATTACAATAACTTGTTCTTTTGACACGTTTGTCTTAGAAATTCCAATGTGTGCTCATCAATATTCGTTTCGCATAATGGCGATGTGTGTGACAAAATTAAATATGGAAACGACGTTAATATTTGACAGTCACGGAAATGCAATGAATATGGAAGACAAAGCGACACTCAAGAGTAACAATAGAGATTACCTATTAGATTTAACGTTGGTAATGCTATGCGAATGGGGAATCCTCATCGTTAGGAGGAAATTGAGTCATCAACTCCACGAATCCAAAGACCGCCGCCGACAAAAACGCAGACAACCAAAGTACTCACATACAGCAAAATGACTCTGCACGTAATGCGAAGCAAGATCTCAAGTGATGACATGTCGATGGACGACACTGCCGCGGCGCCAGCGTCCACGAGGGTCGTCTCGCCGCAACTTACACACGAGTGTACTTAACAGCTGTAGCACTCACACTAACTGCTCATCGCCAATGTAATACTTGAAAACACTGAGGAGTCCCCACAGACTTTAAGAACCAAAAGTCTTATTGGTGCTATAATTGTAACATATATTAACGCAACGATTATTCATAATCTTGATATCTCATCGCAAGGTCGTTATGCCACAACACAACACGTGAGAATCTCAACTATTCTCGCCGGCAACAAGGTAACTGACACGCGTAACCCATCTACACCAACTTTAATAACACAGTCACGTATCTTACAAAATTGCTTACAGATTTAACGTAACAAAAAATGTATTAACTCTATAATAGCGTCTGATCTATGTTGTAGGAGATGTTCAAGTATGTTTCTGATAAATAAAGCAAACAGTGTTCACCTTACACAAACTGATGTAAACTGCTGTCCTCTAAGTCTAAATCACATACATACGCGTACACAAAGAAATGGATATGATAAGATAATGCCTGCCCTTGCATAAAAAGCCGTCAGAGTTGTAACATAATATTCTAACAAGGGGTATAAGGTAAACAGTGAAGCCTAACGGTGTCTTGAAAAAATTTGTGACTCAGCCATACTGAATCAGTAAGGAATACAAAATTTCGTGGAGTTAAGGTTCTCATAACGGCATGATGACCTAAGAAAAAACATAAGTTTGGTTAAAAATAAAATATTAATCCTAAACGTAACTCATATTCAGTACTTAGAATGAAGTGCTAAGATGCTTCATAGTTACGTACATGATTTTGTTGATCGCCAAGAATTCCAACAATGGAGGGGTTTTGGTCGCCATGAGAATCTCTTCGCAAGTCTGCTCCAGCTTCATCACTACTACGAATGTCCACATCACTTGAATTACCGTTTTCAGTACTTTTGTGTCCATTTACTTTGGACGGCTCTGCGTACCCATTAGAATGTTGTCTAGACAAAAGTCCATTTTCTTTTTTCACATCTGAATTGACGGTTTCAGTGACAGGGATTTGAGTCGTATGGGACTCTCCAAGTCGTTCTACGACCGTTTCTTCGTCTGAATCACCAAAATCACCGTCTGTGAAGGCGCCACCACTTTCTTCATCACTGTTATCCGGCGTTGCCATCTTGGACCGCTTGCCCATGATCACTATCGACGCACACGCACTGCAGTCCGCTATTGTCACGCTTCGGGAAAATTAAACAATTGGTATCGCGTAGTCTATTCGCATTGTCACAATTTGCCGCGTCTGTCAACAAAGGATATTGTCGACCTATATTTACCGCTCACGACTAACAGGTTGCAGCATCGCAAGTGCCGCTTGAATAGAAAGGAAGGACGCGATTTTCACAGCGCTCCCCTTGAACTGCACTAACGAATTGCGATAGAATTTATTGTTGCGATATCGGTTATCTTATCCGAATTTTTTGTTTCAATAAGCGTTGCTCTTTGACTAGCGTTTATTGTATTGTTTATCGAGACAATGTTTTTTATGACTTAAAAGCAAAAAACAACTTCAGAAAAATATACACCGTCTTGTTTTTTTTTTAATAGCCATGTGAGGCGGTAGTGTGTGGCGGTGCAGTGCCGCACAAGCGCACGCGTCGGCGGCGGCGGAGGACTGTCAACACGGGCAACACGGGCGGCCGCTCGGTGCGGTACGCTATCGTTTTCGTAATGGAATGGCACTGCACCGTTACGTGAGGGCTTAGTGACGAAGCGGAGGAAGACCGAATTTGACACAAACATTACTTAAACAAAATATGATTCGGAATTGGACGTCGTTAAAATTGTTGAAGTATAATGAGTTTATGACAGAAAATATCTTTTCTGATAATTGTTTTGTGATAACATAACGCATTAACCCAAATCATAGAGGAAATTAATTTACTTTACTTTTTTCACTTGCCTAGCAGGTGCGGTGAATCACGGCATTCACGGCCTAAAGCTATCAAGACTATTCTAGACAGCACCGCGGTCCGGCATTGATTATTAGCATATTGTCTAGCAATACCTTAGCTGCATAGGAAATGGTCTCTTACTCTTTATTCTAACAAGTTAACAGGAAGTACTGGCCTTACTTTAATGTAAAACATGCACCGTCTCTGTGGTTTATTAGTAATATCCCTAGTCTCAAACTAAGAGGTTATGGATGTTGGATTCCCAGCAGGTAGGTACATATTGTGATTGGTTTGGTTGGTGATAGTCTTTGTTTTAAGTCCACATGGCTTTGGCTACCATCTTATCAGTGTGTCGCCACAATGCCATGGATGTGTTCAGACAAGAGGTAAGACAGCCAGTTCGTCAGTGTCTGAGGATTGGCCATTGAATGCGCTTTCGTTCGTCTCCGGCCATATCGTCACTGACAATCAGATGAGATGGAGGCTAACCCTGTTTCTCCGTTATGAAGTCAAATACTACTTGCTAATTTTAATCACATTTCACATGTAAAAAATGTAAATAAGATTACAAACAAACGTGACGAGCACGTGGCGCCATAACATAACGGTACTGAGAGTAATGAATTTGGGATTGAGAAATCCATAGATTAAAATACCACATCGGCTCACTTTGTAGACTATAATTTGAGACAATCCAATGAATGGTTGTAGTAACGATAAACTGGTTTTATAATGGCCATCAAATGCCGAGCTAATTGTGCATGTGATCCCACATTTATGACGATTTCAAACTTTAAAAACTTTCTATAATATTTACAAAATGTTTATTATTGAGATCTTTAACATTTTATAGATATCTATTATAACTTTATCAATTATCTTAACATCACACAACATAAAATCAAGTTAAGGCGAAAGTTACAACAAAAATGCCGCTATGAACTGTTTGCGTTTAAAGTTTTGTCACAGAATAAATAATAGTACTGTTTTGTGAAGTTTACGACAATATTTCACATTGTTATGAAACGGACGGATCTACTCGAATTTATTTCATATAATATTTTACACTGACGTTTTAAACCCTTCATGGACATAGGCTGAGCTGAAGTATTAGGCATCTCAGAATTAATAATTTTCAAAATAAACGAAAGTAGAGAGTGCATAATTTAAATCAATGTTGTGTGCGTGTGACCAATTGACGGCATGGAACTAATCATCAGAGGAAAATATAGATTAAACTGATTGATAACAAAAAATGGTAGGTGTTATTGGCAACTAACAAACCACAACATTAGTATTTTATTTATGTTATAAATACAGTTTGAGGGTGATATATTTAAATCATGTCATATAATTACAGACTAAGCTGATATTACAACACAGACACGTAAACTATCAAATATTATAGAATAATAGAGAAAGTTTGATTTTTAATAAAGGAAGTAGTTGGCCTTCATCTCGCCTAAGAGTAAGTGACGACAACACCGAAGGTGGACGCGCACTTCACCACAGAATATAATAAGTAGTACAAGTACTTCACAGAAATCCACAACTATTGAGGAACAGCTGTCGGACTCGGACGGAACACAACAATGCCACCTAAATTGTTATATGGTTACAGACTTAGATAAGGTTGTGTTTGCTAATTATGACTTAAAACGACCATTAACACTAACTAAACCGAGAATCAACAGTCAACTAATAGACCACAGATACGATAGGCGTATCAGCTTCTGAAATACTAAGAACTTAAATGTCTGTTAAAGCAAGAATACAATCATTATTATTTTTCTAAATCACTCAACAGTCACACAGACGCAAAAAGTTCACACAACAGCATGTCTAATAGATTCCCTAGAACACCGTGCTGAGGACCGCTTCACAGTTATAAAGACATGCGTGGAACTCGAGAAGGAACTCCGGCATTGGCCCAGCCATCCGGACGTACCCTAGAATGCAGTGCTGTAACGAGCTCGCGCGCCATTAGCTGCAGGGGGGCTACCATACAACGGAAATATTCTAGTCAGTAATTGCTATTCTGTGGTAATAGTTAGTCAGTTTAAAAAAAGCTTGTACGTACTTATTTGAACTACAAGAATAATGGTAGGTACGAGTATTATCACCATCTGGCTATAAACCTTAATCTATTCCGTGCTGTAAATGTCCCACAGCTGGGCACAGGACTTCCGGCATGGACAACAGTACATCGGGCTATAAGTATAACGCAGGCTAAAGGTAAGTAAAAGGTAATACCAAAAAAAACAACAAATGATACCGTTTACAACGAATGAAACGCATGCGAAATTGCCAAGGCTTCATAAAAAACAATTATTTGATACAAGAAACGTTACATATACCTAAATACTTCTTACAAATTTGAAATAATGGATGTTTTGAGAATAAAATATATAAACATTTGATTTGAAATGCCTTTTATACAAAAGTGTAACATCAAATAGAATTCGGTTCTGGCGCTTCGCCCGGCCGCCGCCGCTGCGCTGCTTCGGAAAGCTAACTGTTTTAACCTAACCTTTATTCTGTTTATTAAGTTTACTTTTTAAAATGTTACTACAGTTTGAAAGACAAAGAGTCAGCGTTTTTGAATACAATCAATTCGCGCTGCTTAAAGAAGTAATCGTGAAACCCACAAGATTGGATAACAAGTTAACAACTCAGTCTGACGGAAGTATTAGTAACGGCGAATACGGCGATTACTTGCAACTTTCTATGTAGAATGACCTTATTAGGGTATTCAACATCAAGTCAATGTGTAGACGATTTACTAAGAATTCGTTACGTTATATTACATTCGTTTATTGCATATTCCGATGAGATAAACACTACCTTACCATCTTACTACAAAAGTATGTCTAAAGTTAGTCAATGTTTAAAACTAATTCTCGTACCTTTTCTCAAATACTTATAAACAGATAAACAAAATTTAAAACAAGAGTTCAACATAACAATAAAGATTTTTATGTGAATATGACAGTTAATATTGTTGTTCGAGAGGATTTTGTTACTGTAACATGTTGCTGCAGCGCATGAAACCCGGAAAACACTCGGTTTTCCTTTCCCCGCCTATGAACAAAGCGGCAAGGACGTCACGGGATCTTGCCTTAGACAATGAGGACCTGCGCAAACGCTACCAAACGCAACTGGAACTCGTACGGCACTTGTGGGATTATGCGCTCTCCGATTTAATATACTGTTCAACATTCAAAGGCTTCAGGCTACAATAATTGAGGGAGACCTTTTACTGAGAAGGATCGGCAAGTAACTCGAAAAGGGCAATTCTTTTCTTCCTTTATGTTTCTCCTGTGTCAAATATTGAAAAATGCAATCACTACTTTTTAAGAGTTCAGCTGTTAGCAATCTCTGTGCGTCTTTTTGACAGACAAGGGAATAGGGATGGGACACATTCCCTTTAAAATAACATACAATTTACAAAGTCTACGAGCCTATATCAAAAACTGCATCAAACCTAAATAATGCGCTTACTGGCTGTCCATGTCTTTATAAGACCAACTACCTACCTAGGTAATTTTAGATAAAATCGATAAGTTACGATACGTAGTGCATTTGGGAACACATAGGTACTGATTTACGTCAAAGATCGGGCGTTTTGTTAATAACTTCAAAAAGACTGGGTTGGAAATCAAGCAAAATCGAAACTCTACTAACATGATTTATTGAGAATCACCCTAAAACTCAGAAAAATTTAATTCCGAAATTCAAAACTCCGAATTGCATATTTCCGAAAAATTAAAATCACGATTATTTAAAATCATGAACGTCAATATTCCGAATATTATCATAAATACTATTTTTCAGTTTTCCGATTTTTATAAGGCCGAAGAAACAAAAACCCGAAATGTTATTAGTCCGAAAATCGGAATTCCTATTAGTATATTTCCGAAAATTCACTGCTGCTTAGTATTGCTATTCTTTTTTTGTCGTGGTAACAACCGTCCCAGTCGCTATTGTCCTGGGTGCTTGCATGCATGATTAATGCAGTCATAATCATTGCACTGCAAATTTTTTATTGGACAAGAGAAATACTAGCTGCCCTACTCCTGTAGGTCACGTGATAGGTTAAAATTTAAGACAATAACAGTTTAGTAGCAGTTTAAGAAGAAGCACCTCGGAGTAAAATGGGAGATTTCTTCCACCGGGACAATATATTATTGTTGATATATTTCGGAATTTTATTGATTCGGAATTTCGTTTTCGTAATTGTAAACGTCGGGATTTATAATTACGGATTTGTAAAAAAAGGATTGTAAAAATAGGATTTATGTTAAATTGGAATTGTGATATTCGGAATTCTGAACCATTCGGAATTATAAAATTTGGAGTTTTTAGTATTTGGAGTGATTATGAGTTTCGGAATTAAGTTTTTCGTATTTATGTAGTGTACCCGATTTATTGATTCGTATCTTCCTAAAAAAATATTATGTAATGAAACCTTAAAATTGTCTTCGTAAAACATTCAACCGAGTAGGTAGGTAGGCAGGAATATAATTTAAACTTTGTATTTGGCCGCTAGCTGATTTTAAATAGGTCACTAATGTATTATGAATTACGACACGATGTCAAATTATGTACCGCGAATTGTTCACTACCGATCACATCCGATGCTGTGCCACCATCATTTTAATAATTTATTCGCTTTTGTGTTCGCAAAGAGCTTTAAGGCTCGTTAGTTTCTTGATGATTTGTTTGCTTGTTCCCGTAACGCTTCCGTTCTTCCAATTTGATTTTACTATTTGTATGCAACGTAGAGGTACCTACTTAAACGTTTATGATCTTTTTTATTTAAATATAATATTATATGTTGGTATTTTTTTCACGACTAAGTCACTAACCAACTGCTTAGGAACAAACCGGAAAAGTAAAGACGGAATCACAGTTACACACCGCGATCCGCAACGCACCGCACGAAAAACCAAGAAACACTGATCGGTCCGAGGAAATATTTGTGTAAGTTAAAGCGCGTAAAAAGTGCGCAAGCGCAACAAGGCGGTAGCCGGCAGGCGCACACGCAAAAAAATAATTGAGGCGGGTGGCTGCCACGCGACCGACCGGCAAAAACTGCGCACGATCACCGTTTGGAAATCGAACGGGATCGATGGACGATCGCGAGTTGCGCGCACGCACCTAAATATCGTGACATTTGCGACGCATCTGCGCCGCACCGCACCGTTGCGCTTGCGCCGCCGCGCGGCCGCCGACACACGTTAGCTGCGCTTTCGTAATAGCAAAGGTGAATGATCGACGTTTATTGATGTTTGATGTGCCAAACTTCGGCGGTTATTGCCAGACACATTCTACTAATTGTTAGCGTTGCCAAAGAAACTATAAGAATATGTAACACCGTCCTAAAATAACAAAAAACACCTTTAAAAAGACTGGCGAGCAGTGAAAGGCTCTTTAAAATTAGAAATAGTTCACTGTTCTATTATAATTAATAAAAATGTTATGTATCTCTTAAAATATAATAAACATCCTACATCACGCCACGCTCCTTTTTGGGAGGGCTAGCATAGCACAAGCAGAGACCACACAAGTCCACACAGCTTCATTCACTTTTATAACATTCTTCATATAGATGCTCGTCGGTTTAGGGTTAAATAGTTTGAATGTCGGCAGCATTTCCCCACAGTAATATTCCGTACGACATTACACTATGAAAGTAACTGAAATAAAGTAATCTAGCTGTATAAACGTCAGTTAAGTGACAGATCTTTATTACTGTATAAGCCTAAGTCTATTCGACAATTTAGCTATATGTGGGCCCCACTGAAGATTGGCATCCAACGTGATGCCTAGAAACACAGTGGTGTCCACAGAATTCACATTATTATCTTTAATTTGTACACTAGTCATTACCTGCTTAATATTAGGCAATACAAATCTCACACATTTGGTTTTTCTCTCGTTTAATAGCAAGTTATTTACACTAAAAAAGTGAACAATCTTTGAGATCCCATTATTCACATCGTCATAATTTGGGTGTCGTCGTTTTCTTTGAATAAAAGTGAAGAATCATCAGCAAACAATACCATCTCATGACTGTCTTTTACAAAATAAGGTAAGTTATAATATAAACCAAAAACAAGAATGGACCAAGTATTGAACCTTGCGGAACTCCTATTTTAAATACTGATGCCGAAAATCTTTTACCGTTAATGTCGATCTTTTGAATCCTGTCACTGAAATATAACATGAGAAGACTCAAAGAAGTATCTCTAAAATTAAATAATAATCATAAATATACCGGATGATTTGAAATAATAACTGTCGGGAAAATATTACGTATCTTATTCATCGTGCACTATTTCGATATTTTCGTGGATATCTTCACGAAAAGCTGCAATAAGCAGCCAAATCTTGCGCTCGGTCTGAGGCTGAGTCACTGTATTAGGCAGTGATTAGGCTCGCTACTGATGAGGTTAATTAATGTTAAGTCCCAATGTCCTAAAATGTAATACAGAGGTCGCGATTTCACGAGGCATAAACCGTTTTGTCTTACTGGTTACATATGCGACTATGAGTTCAAACGAAACGACGAATAGAACCTATGACAATATTTAAGAATACGATGTAATGTTTTTTATTTAAAGTTCGATGCAAGAACTGAAACCATTCATTCATATGTACTAAGGCAAATTTTGGCAATAACAGTAGCCGCTGACCGTATAGCCATAGCCAGGGCGCAGAAATGGAAATCACGACACGCAAATTATAAAGCCCATGCTAATTTGCAATAACGCAACTAATAACGAAACCAGTTTATTTTCAATATTTGTTCCTTTTTCCAGCGTTTCGTTATCTTTGAGTTTATTTGAGCGTTTTTTGACGCAAATAATCAAATATTACGAGTTTGTTCCTCCTCAAAAATCTCGGCAATGTAATACTTCTTTTTTGTTTGTTTTTGTGTTCTATGTATCAATCTAATAGTATATCCGTATTTAAACGTTAGATAACTGGCCTCAGGAAGGACTAAAGGCCACAGTCGTGGTCATCATGTGAGTTGTCACTGGCAAGTACCTTTTTTAAAAAGGCCTACCTTGTTATCTAACCAAACTACATACGCAGTATGCATATTCAACGCTAAAGCAATAAAATAAATGCTCGTAGCAGTCGTAGCATGCGACGCAATCAGATCCAATATTACCTACAGGCTACATGACAAGGCGACATTTTGAATAAATATTGTTATGTAAAAGTTTGATGTTCTCTGCGGATTACCTTTTACATATCACGTAACATCGCCTTACATTTAGAGGAAACAACTTCGACAAACGACAAATCGAGTGTGTAGGTAAAGCACTAACTACATTCAGTTGAATGTAGCCAACTCAATGCACCGAAGCATACTAACTTGAGAGGCATTGAGGAGATACTTACTAATTTCGGTCTAACGACACACGCAACCGATCGAGCTGATTCTTCGTCGCTGCTGCTCTCCAGGCAGTCGGAGAGGGAGGGCGAGCGACGCGGCGGCCACATGGGCGCCTTCTCGGAGCACGGGCTCGGCAGCACGAGCGGCGGCGGCACCAGCGGCGGCGGCAGCTGCGGCCCCTGCCCGCGCCACCACGACACCAGCGCCGGCGCCACACCCACCACCATCGCTAGCCCCAGGCGCACCATCCTACCCTCTTACGTTACGATACACACCAAACTACGCGACCATCATTCATAAACTGACACGGCACTAGGAAGCGCCTAGCGCGCCATTGTTCGTAAATAAAAACGTCTATTTTAGATCCATGCAGTGTTCACACACTTTCACGAGAGCAATGTGTCACCGAAACCGGCACCGGACGCGGATAATCGTAGACGCGCGCGCGGGCCTCACGTGCACGTGCTGCACGCGACCAACACGCGATTCCGATATCTGACGTGCCAAAAGTCACCGACCAAAGACTGGTTAAAAGTGGTAACGATGGATCCGTCTACATACACTAACGGGACTTCTATTTGAAGCACGCGAACTATCTCTAATCGGTAGTGTGCTATGAGCACAAAAACTACACGACTATGCGAACACGTGAAACTTAATTGGGAGCTTCGTAAGTTGAAAGGCCGGGTGCAGCAGCGACGGCGTGCTCGCGCGATCGCGAGCCGGCGAGTGGCGGTCGTTGACGCTGGAGCCCCTCCCCTCGCAGCGCCCCTCCAGCCGCCCGCCCAAAAGGGACTACCCCCCTTGTCTGAAGAATGTCGCGCGAAATTACCATGCGGCTCGAGATAATTTATCTAAAATGCACGGCTGCAGCTGAGGTTATTAATAAACAAAATAAACACTTTGCTCCCATTTTCTCCTGCAGTCACATTATTTTACGTACATAGCGCAATACCATGGCGCAATCTGGGTCAGTCAAAACGCATTGAGCTAGAATTGAAAACAGTAAAGGTACAGCTTCCTTTGAGAAATAACCCTATAAAATGAACAACTGTAAACAAATCCTTTTTACGACAGACAGTCGCCTGTGTAAGGGATTAAGGAAGTAGACATTAACCATGATGATGTGTAACACAACACTGCATTTCGCAATGCTTAAACTTCCACGTTACGCAAACAACAGTAAATATTTGAAAGCAAATTCACCACATTCATACCGCATCGAAATGTCCTAATGAGATTGGCAAAAGAGAAACTACATGAATTTCAGAGCAGTTTGAATTCTCGCTATTTCATTTACCTCCGTCCTGTAAAATAAAGCAACATACAGCAAAATTGCATCAGCCAAGCCTGGGGGCGGTAGGGGGTTGAAGCTCAGACGAATCGATACTTTCTCTGACGTCAAAGCCAGACAGCAGCCGTCTAGGACCTAGCTAAGTACTTAAAGATTTTGATGGATATTTCAAAAGCCTTTGTACTTACAATGCTGAATGAGTTTCGCGAAATGTCATTAAGATACAATAAGGTATTGATGGAAATATTTTTTCTTGTAATACGTACGTTTCTTCAGTCTCGCTTCATTTAGCTATTCATTCGATTAAGACGTACGTAAAGCAAGAATTAATGATAAGTAGTTAATAATAATAATATTCTACAAGTAGAACCTTGAGCACATATTTCAAATTTTGGTGATGTGACAAACCCAGTTATTACTGGATAAATTGTTTAAAGGCTCTGTAACGGAATAAGGGATGAAGGTATGAGTAGGTACACCTAAGAAGTAAAACATAAGTGCGTAGTCCCAAATAGGCTTCACAAAAGTGGGACACTGGATCGATTGCTGCCGGGCATTAACCTCCTCCATTGCGCGACCCATTTCTGTTCCCGACCCTCCTCACCGCGGACTATCTCATTTATAACGAGACATTTAATAAAGATGAGATTATTTCAGGAATGTCGTCTAATAGCTGAGCACACAATGCTCAACTATTGCCCAACGTTATAGTTGAAGTAGGAGGCGGGGCTTTCGTGAAACGTAAACTTTAATACTACAAGTATTTATGACACAGAGATATCTTTCACATGAGACCTTACTAAAACTTTCTTTGTTTAAAAAAATTGCAAAGAATCCTCTTGAAAGTAGCCTTCGATTAAACGCAAGGAACTTTTTCGCACCCTTAATAAAGGATAATGAAATATTACAAACTTGTTAAACACAAGCATTATAATAACAACTAACTAGAATTCAGAGTTTCAGACGAGCTGTATAATTTCTTTAACGACAAAAATCTTTTGACACCAGCAGCCCCGGCCCCTGCCCACTGCTCAAAGTTTTTTCTGAAGCACAAAAAAGTTGCAGCCGGGTTTCTGAAGCTCGAAGAAAACTTTAGAACAAAATTTTGGTCCCATTACACGTCGACGTCTCAAAACAAGAGAAAATTTTATGACAATCAACAGACTCAAATCCATCTAAAAAGAAAGAACGACCGTGACACCTACAACCTCCTGAAATCAAGTTCTCCTCGTTCTAATTGAAGTAGCTAATCAACAACGAACGGAATATACAATCATCGAGTGATATGAAAGCACTCGTGGAGATATCGGCTAAGTACCTTACGCGAGGTGCAACGTCGAGTGGGGATTGCACCCACAGCGCGGCCGATAATCGAATTGGATGGCGGCCAATTACGACGCGGATCTTTAACTATTTATTATTCGCAGGAACAGAGTTTCGTACTTCACTACTTTTATTGTGATTCGTACATAAATAATTGATTTGGCTAATCTTAATTGAAAGCTCATTTATTAAACTGTATTGTATTTTTAAGGGAATCCTGCACATTGTGAAAATTTACGTATGTTTAAGTCACTTGTACTATGCGCTGAAATACATTAACTTATGTAAGTTAGCCTGATCATTGCACAAGGTCATGGCCTTGTTAAAATTTGAAAACAATTCTTTAAACAATAACAAACAATACATAAACGTAATGTACTCCTAAACATTTTTATTAGACAACTTTCTTAATTTTACGCACGAAACAATAATTCTTACATGAAAATATTTGTATTGACATACCGCAGGTCGCCCCCGTCTTTAAAAAGTAAATTTTAATTTTTAACACAAGCGTGTGATGGTTTTGCACATTTCACGGAACAAAAACATTGCTTTAATTAAATTACTAGGTCTGAAACTTTAAAGCAGAATTTTTCTAATTATAAATATAATTATGATTGATTTTGCTTTGAAGTTAATTAAAAGACTTATGTCTGTTTTTGCGATCGCACGGCACCCCCTTAATACAAATTATATAGTTTATCAACGTAAATTATATAGAAACTAAGGATATTTTTCCTTTCGAAAGTTTTTTTCTTAACAAACCATAAAACAGCATGACGTTTAAACGAGTCCAAAATGTAAGGATAAATCCGATCCGTATAAAGTGGCTTTTTAAGGTTCTCAGTTTCGCACTCATACAATCACCAATCAAAAAATGTAGTTAACTAGTAAATCATGCTTTATCGTCCATCGTCGGCCACTACATAAAATAATCGTGTTAACAAAATGTCACGGTATCAAAGAGTCCAATGAAAACGTCATAATATAATTATTTCAACACTATAATCTATTCTCGTGGGGCCAATTAAGCGTCACCAAAACGCCCAGAGTTTGTTTTCCGCTGCAGGAAGTAATATTTTTCTGTTCCATTTCACGATCGTAGCCGGCGACTGTGACATTGATCGGCCGTTTGCGGGCAATGGTGGCGTTAATACGGATTTCATCGGGATATTAATAAAACAAGTCGTTTTAGAATGTTGTTTAGGGATTAATGATAAATATTTTATTGCAAGTTGGATAAAAGTTACAAAATATAAGTAGAAATTGGTGTTGGCTTCGTATGACTTCACTTGTTGACTTTAGAATAGAACAGGAAATCTAATAATGGTTGAAACTTGGTTCTTCGAATCGTAGCTGTTTTGACTGATCAAACCCCGCAAGTTTGCTGGGGTCGGTAAATTGCGAGCGTCTGTATGTGCGTTCGTGCGTACCCTTCCCCGAGATGTAGAAAGCAGAAAACAGAAGGCGCCTCTAAATAATCTAGTAGAAACTTCAGCTTGAGTTGAACGCGGCATGCATGAGTGCATGAAGGAGGGGTAAATGCACCCAGCCAGACACATATCAGTATCAGTTTAGGTACCTGGTAAAATTTGTTCGAATGTGTCATCTCACAAGCTGTCGAAAACAGAGCTATGAGCATCGAGGGTGAAGTAAACTTCGGATGGAAGAACATACATACATATAATCACCGGCGTCGGGAAGTGACGACCTCATCTAGTTCTCTAACTACACTAGTGCAGCCAGTCAAAGGATGATGCACCTTTTACCAAAAAGTCCTTTCTGGGTGTAGGAGGCGCGCAATGCTGATAAGCGACCGGTTTCTACAGCAATTAGGCTAGGTGTACGGAAATATACCTTAAAGGGCACTCTTTAGGATCCATAAAGTGAATTGTGGCTAATTTTCCTGCAACTTCCGTTTCCTGCTAGTCGTTTCGGTTATCCGCTCCACTGGCCCTGAGGCTGAGGTGGAGAGAGTGAACTTGCAAGCGCGCAACCGTTTGTCCACTTTAAACATAATCACGCGCAGATGACTCTTGCATGTTAACACTGGACTACGAGCTTTCAAGCCCTGAGGCGACGGAGAGCTGATGGTCGGGGGAGGATAGGTGTGTCCAAACCTTAGTTGCCATCTGCACGTAGGCGGTCTTCTGGTGATGGTCGTTCTTTGTCCTGATTGAGACGGGGGGCCGATTCGGCAGCTCAGTTGATAACATAGCAGCCCTATTTAGGGAGCGCTCTGCCTTCCCCAATCCAGGGAGGGGCCTAGAAAAAGTGGCCTCAACATAGTCTGTCTCCTACCCTTAACATGAGGCTAACCGCGGCTGCTTGTTTCACCATTCAATGCGGTCGAAAAAAGAAACAAGTAACCAAAAACCTAATTATAGGAACTTGGAATGTACGTACACTCCTAGACAGCGATACTAACCTGTGTCCAGAAAGAAATACGGCCCTAATCGCTAGAGAACTGGCCAAATACACTTTAATACACTATTGATATCGCCGCTATTAGTGAACTCATCAAGTGAGAGTCTACACCTATTACTGGAGCGGAAAGCCAAGCTCCGAAAGAGCAGCTAGTGGAGTAGGCTTTGCTGTGCGAAATAATCTAGCACAAAACCTCTAAGAATTACCAAAGGACATCAACGACCGAAATCATTACGCTAAGAATTCAACTTCCATCTAAGAAGTACATTCATCTTAGTAGCGTATAAGCCCCAACACTGCCATCACCATATGTAGATAAAGCAAAAATTTACTACGAGCTACATCAAGTGATCAGTAAAATACCTGCTGCTGGCAAGATTATATTGCTGGGTGACTTCAATGCTCGCGTCGGCAGGGACTATGCTGCTTGGGATGGAGCACTCGGGCGACACGGGGTTGGGAAGTGCAATACTAATGGTCTTGATCTCCTGACTCTCTGCGCTGAACATAATCTCGCCATCACAAATACTTGCTTCCGACTGCCGGAAAAATTTAAGACCACCTGGATGCATCCAAGATCTAAGCACTGGCACCTCTTAGATTATGTCCTAGTACGTAAGAGGGATCTTGGTGAAGTTCTAATCACCCGAGTGATGAGAGGTGCCGAAGACTGGACTGACCATCGACTTGTTCGATCAAAGTTACGATTATAATTGAAACATCCACGACGCGCTCCCCATAAAAACCCGGCAAAATTAGATAGCGAGCAGCTGATACAAAACCGTTCACTTACAGAAGAGCTTGACAACGCTTTTCAGAAAAGTTTACCAGAGACCACAGAAGATGCGTCTATCAACATGAGATGGCGTTTATACGCGGATACTCTGTACCCCACAAGTCATAGGAAAACCAGAACGTAAAAACCAAGACTGGTTCGATGATTCAGAACTGGAAATCCGAAAGCTTGTTGAGGATCACAGACGTACACTTCTTTCAACTGATGTCTCGGCACGAAGAACAGCTCATTACGAACTTAAACTGAAAGTGCGCGCACTCAAAAACAAGTGCCTGCCTTGCGCTTATGCTGCGGAGACCTGGGGGGTTACTCTCGAACGCAAACTCAATCTTAATACAATTCCAATGCTTTTAATATGTATCGATATTGAGATAATTAAAGATAATTCCGGAACGCCATCTCGATAATAATTTGTTCAATCAATTTCCAAGAAATTTAATTCCAATGTAGCGCTATTGTCGCTTACAAAAGTGCCATTTGACATTTTTTTGCCATTTTAGATTTGTGATTGGAAATTGATTAATGCAATTCTGTTTCAAGAGTAGCCTACCTGTACTACAAGACTGACATTAAGCAGTTGGATACCTTCATTCTAAAATTTTTGAGGTCCATACAGCTACACTGTGCGCCTTGTGATCATCTCTTTAGGACGAAATTTGGCTTCACAAGTCACATCCGAGCATATCACAAAGACCAGCTTTAACAAATTGTAAGAGGCGCCGTCGTCGGATACGGTAAAAGGAGGACATCATGATGATCATGACATATAATCACAACTATTATCCCCCGAAGGGTCAGTCAGAGACAAGGTAATGAGGCCATAGTCCACTTTTCACCAATAGCGACTTCACATGTGCTCAGCGTGACAGGTGGGTAGCCCATCGCCGCTCTATGCTGTTGGATGTATGTGAAGTCTTCAATCCTCTAGTCGCCTTTTACGACACCCAAGGGAAGAGAGGAGGTGGTAGTATTCTTTTAATTAAAGAGCCGCCACGCGACACGGAAGAAAAATAATCAATTATTTTAATTTATTTTTGGTCTCTCACTTAAGTACCTTTATGATACAATTTAGATAGATCAAACATCTAGAAGATTATTTTTTAAATGCACTAGTGTATAAGGGGAGTGCACCCAGAGGTCTCAGCCCCACAAATAGAATGAGCGGTGCGCGGGCGCATCTATTTCGGCGCACGCGCATTTTTGCGCGCATGGTCCGCGCCGCGCGCTGCGCCGACCGGCCGGTATGCGCGCATTAAATACAGTTGTAGCAGGGTTGTAACTGGTGTAGGCATGCCTTTAAAATAAACAGAATCAAATATTCGTAATATTATATATTATTTGCGTTATTAACGCTCAAACTGCGTCCCATCTGAGGTAGACACATTTTTCAACATTTTGTTATCTTCGAGAATCAAATACATATATTTTTACATTTTATTTATCGAAGCACTACTTCCTTTAATTAGATTGAATAGAAAAATACGTCGCACTATCGACTCTGTCCTTAAGATGACCAAGAAATGTACTTACGTACGATAAGTATTGAGCTTAAACAAGGTTTAAACCAGCAGTTAACGGCAGCGGAAAAGTGGCAACAATAGTGAAGCCGTGAATACGAGTAAAGAAAACAAAGAAGAGTGAACGAGCGCTAATCGAATTTTATTTAACAAATTTGAAATAAACTTTAGTAAAAGTACCGACAAAAATACCATCGTTAAGTATATCACTTCCCGCTACAATATATATATATATATATATATATATCTCTTCCCGTGCATGGCGAGTAGATCAATAATGCGAAAATATTATTTCAAAGCAGCAAACTTTTGATTATGTGGTATTTCTATTAGTCACATGTATGGATTAAGAAAGTATACAGTACCGATTCATTCGAAAGGTTTTCAATAACTATTAATAATACGGGGGCATTTTTAACTTTTTGTCCTAATGTGCCCGTTGGTATTATAAGGGATGAAGTCGTGATTTTATGTATGCTCATAAGAATACCGACAACCCTGACAGACAGCAAAATAGGTAAGCAGGAACAGCTATCAAATAGGTTTAAGCAAAATCCGCGGTGCGTGCCATTCGGGCTGTCGCAGCACATACTGGATTAAATTTATTATTCTTATAAACAGACAGCAAACTTAATTTACACCTTACTACGATAATCTATGCTTACGTGGACTTGTAAAAATATTATTTTACAAGCGGTCGCTCGCGGTTTCATCCGCGTGGTTCCCGTTCCCGTGGGAATATCGAGATAAAAAGTATCCTATGTGTTAATCCAGGTTATAAACTATCTGTATGCCGAATTTCATCCAAATCTATTCAGTAGTTTTTACGTGAAAGAGTAACAAACATCCATCCATACGTTCCCGTGGGAATATCGGGATAAAAAGTATCCTATGTGTTAATCCAGGTTGTATACTATCTGTATGCCGAATTTCATCCAAATCCATTCAGTAGTTTTTACGTGAAAGAGTTACAAATATCCATACATATTTACAAACTTTCGCGTTTATAATATTAGTAGGAAAGTAGGATTGATTGACTTTAACTGTCAGACAAAGTTGAACAATGACTAAAATGATGGTCGTGCCGGCTTTTTCTGCAATACTTTAAGACAGAGACACAACATTTAAAACACGATTATAACTTTAAATACTGTCTTTTAGTACACCTCGGCTCGGTAGCAACCGGATCCCGGGCTCAATTCCCGGGTCGGGCAAAGTGTGTCTCGGATTTTTACATGTACATAAAGCCCGGGTTTGTGACCACCCGCATTTGGTAAGCTTTTTTTCTTATACTTGACTTGTTTTTTGTTAAGTTTTATATCGACTCTTTTTCTCCTGCATTGTCTTTTGAGTAGTATTTCATGAGCAACTTGGAAGTAGATTCTATTAATTTAAAACGTGCCTAACAATAATTGCTTGGAACCTATGACCTATTAAGTTATGTCTTTAATTCAAACGATAAAATTAGCCGAGCTTCAGTCAACGCTATAGAAGATGTTTGAAACACAATTAATTACAATGCATCATTACCAGCATCTAGAATGAAAATATATATTAACGTGAGTAGCGTTTGCGTATGGCGTATAAAATGTTTTCGTTCAATGTGTACACTTTTCACTTTCAACGCTTTAACTTAGTAAACAACGTGGATACATATTGACCGAAGAATTCGTACTGTGCAGTTGATATATTTAACATCAATAATTGCATTCGAAACCGTTTTATCGTTTACTAGCGGCCCGCCCGCGCCTTCGTCCACGCTAACTTAGAAAGACCGTCATAGTTCAGCCATTTAAAAAAATATTTCTACAAAATATAAACAAAAACCAATCTCAGTTAACGCTCTTTTAGTGAAACCCGCATAAAAATCCATTGCGTGGTTTAGGAGAATAGTGCGGTGCCACAGACACAGGAAAACGGCGACTTTATACTTTATAATATGTAATGATTTAATACATACATAGATACATACATACATACATATTGCTCACGCCTTAGTCCCTACAGGGGTAGGCACAGGCAGAGACGATGGATCTCTATTTATTGAATAACATGCTGTTTAACCTTTAAACTGCGGTCTTGCTGATCTGACCAGTGTTCAATGCACAGTTTCTATTGTGTAGTGGCGCGAATCATCATCATCAGCCTATAAACGTCCCAGTGCTGGGCACAGGCCTCCCACATGGACAACGGCACATGGGGAGATTGGGCCATAGTCCATAACCCACCGCGCTGGCAATGCGGGCTGGCGGGTGTTTAACAACGCCATCTTACGACAACAAGCGTGACCGACGGCTTTACGTGCCGAAGCGCGTAGGAAAATGTTTTTAGGGTTCCGTACCCAAAGGGTAAAAACGAGACCCTATTACTAAGACTCCACTGTCCGTCCGTGCAGTGGCAACTGCGAGTTGTGCCCTTCGTGCAACGAGAAGTGAGCGAGCTCGACAGCTACGGTTACCTATCTGGACAATAGGCAGTGAACTACACGTGTTCACGGGGATACTCTCCTGAGACACTAGTCTTATGGGTACCGAATGAAGAGCGCGCTGCGGCGGGCACTAATTTGGCGTCAAGACCTAACGTTGGTTGTCTCCTGCGCGAGTGTTCTACTGGCGCAGGGACGTTTGGCACTTCTTGCATAACCTAACGGTTGGTCTCGAGGTGCCAGTACAAATAAACTTAGTGAAGTAAGGAGAGGGGATGTCCGTCCGTGGTGTCCCTATCTACTGACCCCAATAGATAGGGTATCGCAACTGGAACTACGGGTCCGGTTGTGTTTTCAGGGGTACTACGGGGTTCCGGTTCAAGCCCCCCGCTGGTCGTGCCTTTAACCAGGCGCCTCCGGCGGGATCCGGACGTGGGTTGGACTCGTAGTGGTTTGTGGTTAGCTGTAGAGCTTGGGAATGTTCGTTTGTCCTGGTATTGTGTGCCCGGACTTCCAAACTCGTGCACAGCGAGCGGGGCCTAGTAGCGGTCTCTGAGGCGCCAGAAGCGAAAAGTCCTGCGGGGAACGTGAGTTTCCCTTATAGTTGGCAGCTTTGTCCGGTGGTTCTCATTGGACATTGGTGTTGACATCTCCGGCACTAGTCTGGATAACTAGTAGAGGCGGCCTCCTAGATGCCGTAGCCTCCGGTCCAGATAGCCGCGTAGGACGTGGGAACTGGCTAGGCGCCTGGATGGGTTCCGAGAAGTGAGTGCGCTTACTACTCCGCTACCAAGGTGGACACTTGGGAGTCGACTTTAGAGTCGACGACCCTAGCAGTGGCAACTGCGAGTTGTGCCCTTCGTGCAACGAGAAGTGAGCGAGCTCGACAGCTCCGGCTACCTATCTGGACAATAGGCAGTGAACTACACGTGTTCACGGGGAAACTCTCCCGAGAGACTAGTCTTAGTGCTTGTTCAGAGTGCACGAGCGGGGACGGGCGCGGGCGCGGGCGCGCGGGTCTTGGCGTCTTCATGTTCACAGTGGCAGAGCGGATGGAGACGAACGCACGCGTGTGTATAAGGTTCTCAAACTTCGCGCTACCTACGTCAAGACATGGATGAAGATTTTATTTTATTAATGGGAAAATTCATTTTTAATATGGGTAGTAAATTATGTTCGCTATACATGAAATGAACAAAGGACGACAAGAATTGGGAGAATTTAATGTGCTATACGCCAATTTACGGAGTAACCCAAAAAAGTTCTTCAAATAATGTCAATAAATACATTACTTATATATAGGTTTTTTATTTCATCACATAATTTACTTATTACAGCTCTATTCAAGTTTTGTGGATGATTGCTTTGCGAGATAGCAGTGCGACGTTGCACTGCGGATATAAATTCTTCTGTATCAATTTCCATGTTGCCGCGGGTGGATCAAAAAGTTTTAGAATCAGACGCGTTAGCCACTGACAGACGCTAGAGCACTGTGAAAGCGAGAGGCGTCTAGACACATTTGATCTACCCGCGCGATAGTCACGCCACCCGCGCCCGCACCCGCGCCTAAGCAGACGCGCATACGCGAAACCACTGTGAATGCGAGAGGCGTCTAAATACATTTGATCTACCCGCCTTTACTCTGAACAAGCACTTATGAGTACCGAATGAAGAGCGCGCTTCGGCGGGCACTGACTTGGCGTCAAAACCTAACGCAGATGGTCTCCTGCGCGAGCGAGTATTTTGCTGGCACAGGGACGTCTGGCACTTCTTGCAATAACCTAACGGTTGGTCTCGAGGTGCCAGTACAAACAAAACTTAGTGATGTAAGGAGAGGGGATGTCCGTCCGTCTGTCCGTCACCAGGCTGTATCTCATGAACCGTGGTAGAGACAGTTAGAATTTTAACACATGGTGTATTTTTGTTGCCGCTTTAACAACAAATACTAAAAACAGAATAAAATAAATATTTAAGGGTTGTTGCCAGTTGCCATCAACAAACGTGATTTTTTTGCCGTTTTTTATTTGTGGGAATTATTATGTGGGAAGGTCTCTGTCCGGTAGTGGAATTGGAAGGTCTCTGTCCAGTAGTGGAACGCTTATAAGATGATAATGAAATACTTATTGGCTCACATAAGCATTTAACACTTAAAACGCGGCGCCACTAAAACAAAAACACAATAGAAATTCTATTCATTGAGCACTGATCAGTACGCGGCCGCAGAAAAAAATTAAACAAAGAAGAGTAACAGACACAAAGGTAAACCGCAAGAAAATCTTGCCAACTCCTAAGTTCCTTTAGAATGCAACGATGCCATTCTATCTAACTCATAGGTCAGCGGTGACATCTATTTGTTTGTGCGCGGGAGCGCGATCGCAGAGCTGCAAAGGTGTGTGAATACGCGGAAGTCTATTTCGATCAGACGCACTTCAGTGATATCTCAGGCACAGGTGACACACTGCACAGTGCGCTCCTCACTGCGCTCGGGGACCAAAATGTTATAATCTTATTATTAAAATGTCTGTTGGGTGAAAGCTTTTTGGTCTTCTTATAACCCCTTGTCCTAGAAATGGCTAACAATTGAATTTCTATTGTGTCTGGTCTGGTATTACACAGCTGAGCTCATAAGTCCGGCTTGCTACCACCAAATTTATCTAAGTTTGAGCTGTAACAACAATAGTAGTGGTAGCATTGTTGTGTTCTGTGAAAGAGATAAGATAAAGTTTCTTAGTGATTAGGAATTTCGAGTGCAGTGCGCTTCCATATTCGGACTTATTATCATTATCACTAACTAAAAGGAGAGATGTATACTTCTCCAACGTGTAAAATTTTTTTTTACAATGGTCTAAAGGCAAGCAAGACGTTTATTTTGTGGCGGTTGTCGTTCAAAAGCAGTTGTTGTGGTGTGAAGGTCTGTGTTTAGCAGTGGATTATGTCATCATCAGTCATCATGTGGTAAGGTATGTGTTTTAACTATGCATCATCGTAAATTAAAAAACAAATTTCAAGACACGCATAGCTTCATCGGCATGGATAACTCTGATGCTTAGTTTGTCCACGCAAAACAATGGTACAAAGTAATCTAATGAGTAGTTTAATTCTATTTGCCCACTGTTTCATTTCTCTTGAACCACTGTGTGGTTGTTTCGGCATAGCATAGTCTAATACGATAACTGCGTAAGGAGCGCATCGCATTTCGCTAGGAGAGCCGGCGTCACATGTGAGATTTTAAATATTAATTAAAATTATTAAGCTAAAAATTTACTGGCACTGTACTGTCCAATTAGTGAAAAAATTTAACAAAAAATAACTACTAAGTATATTAGTTTAAATGCTCATATATACCTTATCAATGCACGCTTTGTTATCAAAGTATTTGATATCAAATTGTTAGCACTGATTGTCCATACCTATACAAATTGTGTACTGATGTTGGTCAATTGTTATCAATCACTTAAAATAATAAGTTCTGCAATATTACTTAAATAAAAAATATTTGTTTTATATTATTTCAGTAAAAAATGTGATTATGACAGTGCTCAATAAATCCATAGAACAAAATGTAAGTATATTAAAATACAATTTAAAAGTTGAGTATATCCATAAACTTACCTATTTGAAATTATTGATTTATTTCTGATGATGTAGATAGTCTTTACAAAATCATGTTAACTACTCATATTGTTTAATATTTAATCAACAAAATAATGTTGCTTATGTAAGTATAATCGGTTGATTTCCAATTTTTTATAAAATTCTAATCAATAGTACCTAAGAAAACCTATATTTTTTTAAATTAAGATATTGAATGTGTTACTAAACACACACTAACAATAATCTTGTTAAACCATCCAGAAAGCTAGTATTGTGGTAAAATAATTGTTTTCAAAGTTCTAACAGGGATATGGGGATTTAACCCCAATTTCTTGTATTCAACCCGAGCATCTAGCGGCTGTGTAATGATGACTGTGTAAAAACAAATATTCCTATGCAATAGAAAACCCACACCTGACAAGCCGGAGGGTGCAGGTACAAAAAATATGTAAACAATTGTAACTCTTAATACAATGGAATAAGAGTCAAAGTGTATTCATATTGGCGCTTGTGAGTTGTGACTGTACAAGTTTATTTTCTTTACAACAAAATTGGGTTTTAATGTTTTTTTTAAGGTGTCGAATCAATACTGATCTAATACTAACCTCTCTGGCAATCTGATCGAGTGCCTGCTCCTCGGCCGTGGCCTTGGTCTGGGTGCGCTGCCGCCGCGACGCATCCATTTCCATTCAGTTACTGAACTTTCTGAAAACATAATTGAAATTTATTTAAACATGATCACATTACATCTTCTAACAATTGCCTGCCAATGTGTGTCTTGCCAGGAACCACCAGGTGATTTAGGGTAGAGGGCACTCTATTACCTGTACTTTTCAGTGTGTTATATTGTGGAAAGTTTGGGGAGTTTATTAATTTATTTCAATAGGTACACAAACAGATTACAGTCAATGCCTGTGTACAGTAGTAGCATATTTGGTTAATCTTATTTGTAACACGGTAATCCTAAACAAGTGTTCACAACTTAATACAAATTAAACAGTAACTTTGTTGCAAAGAAGACAAACTTCCCAAATTAAACTAATTAACATTTACAAAACATTTTCATTGAGACCAATTTAATTAAATATTAATTATTAAAAAATATATTTTTCTAAACTGGATTTAATGCTAAATCCTTAATATTTTAATACTAAATAATTATTTGAGATCAAAAAAATAGGAAACCTATTTGTCTTGTTTCAAATATTTATTCTGAAAATAACAGCTTAACACATATGTTTTGAACCGACTCTGAGTCTATACAAGTGATAAGAAAAGGCCCTGAATAAATTACACAGCTGACTATTTAGTACTTGCGTGCATTATAGCTTGACCTTGAGTCACTTGATAAATGGCTTCACTGACAGTGTTTCATTAGTACATGTTTTATCTCTAACTGCTTAATTAGTAGTAGGTAGGATTATCATTCCTAAATATGTCTAACCATAAACAACACTAAAACTTTGTAAACAAATTGAAATTGATAACACTTTTAATTGAAATTACTAAATAGTATATTTTATATAATGAATCACAAACCAAAATTTTATTTGTAAACAAGACTCATCTGTTTACATGTTAGGTATTGATAGAAACTTAAGTTTCTTTTCAACATGCTTGCTAAAATGGAAAGTGTCCATAAAATTACTGCTACTTTCCATTTTACATAATATACAACACATTTCTTTTCAAGACTAATTTTTATCAAGTAACAAAGATATATTTACAATTCATATTGAAATTGGTGTCAACACAATTTCACATATCAATGTACCATATAGCAGTGTAATACCGCTTAGAAAAATCGTGTATTAATTTCATTACTTCATTAGTCACTTTGGTAAATGTTTTAGGAAGGACTGTGCAGTACTTTAGTAATATAATTATGCTAATTGGGACACTCACTGCATTACACATAGCACGCTCTAGATTGTATTGCAATATTTATAAACAAAAAGTGAACTATGGCCACTTCTCACTGATGAGTACTGATGACACAGACACAGCTAAAGGGAAACATGGCTGGCCACATTAGCTGGGTCTAGCCACCAATAACCTATAGAGTTCATTGCGCTTTTTCCGCGTGGATATCTTCACAAAACAGTGTTGGAATTACAACTAGAAGGAAAACGGGTGGGCACAAAGCCAACATTTTTTATGGCAGTTCTACAATGACATCATACTTACAGGGACAGTTACAGATGTAAACACATCACTGCAAGGCACGGTGCATACAATTTTCGGTCAACAAGTACATAGAAAAATAGCTTAAACTCTATTCATAAGAATACACCGATTGGAACACTTGATTTTGCGACTACTAGAAATATTGGGGCACCGATCTACACCCTGCACGTATCACACGAAATGTTCGATATTTATAATATTTTTTTTGGAAATGAGCAGTCACTTGGCACTTTAATAATTTATTACGAATAATTACGCGTTTTTGTGGACAATTACGTTAAAATTATACCATTTTTACTAAAATTTAATTCTACAAAAGCCATGTATGACATGCATGCCATTTGCCATTTAAACCGTTGCGTTCAAGAATAATTAGTGGAATGTCAAACTACTTAATGGCTGCGTTCAAAAATGTTGTAAAAGAATAAAAATACAAAAAAAAAATACATTTCAAATAAAAATTAGAAAAAAAACTATACAGTATTGTATATAGATTATTTTTGAATTTAAAAGAGTGATGATTAGCCTTCCCACTTAAACCCGTACCGCTTAAAACATAGCGAGTGCTCTGAAGAGCTCTAAACCTCATCCCACCCACAGACGTATAGTATACGTCTATGATGCCACCTCCCTTCCTCTAAAGGAGTCCGCGTGCTGCACTCCGGACTCCGGAGTCACCCATTAACTGTCTCGAATATTCCATTTCAAATCCATCCATCACAAAGAAAGGTGAATCGTTTCTTTGTCGCACCGCCAAAAGACAGAATAGTCTACCGGCACATGTTTTCCCTCCCTGCTATAATATGGAGTCCTTCAAACGAGGCGTGAAGAGGCACCTTGTGGGCCGGCAAGATAAGGGCAACTGATGTTTCGTCTTGCTAACGCTGCACCAGTTGACTTCGGGCTTGGACTCCATTTCCACCCAATATCAGGTTGAGTGGAGTCCTGATTACTGGCTTGCTGCTCCCATTAATACGTATAGATGTATAGACAGCATGAAAATAATCGATGAATAGTGCTCAAACCAAGTAACTTATGGTCAAACCTTCGATTTCGATCACATGAAGTGATCACAGGGTCAAACTCAAAACTCTCTTGGCATACTCTAAAGCTAGGTGCACGTCCATTGGAACGAAATCGGAGTGTACGGAGCCGTCCCATTAATGGGAACAATACTCCATACTCGCTCGCACCTGAGTCTTGTATAGCAAACAGCGCTGCTCGAGAGTGAAAAACCGCCTCACCTTATTGAGAATACCCAACTTACGGAAGGCCGTTAAAATAACACTAGGTGTAGCATTTTGGATTCAGTTCCTGGCCGATATCCATGTCGAGAATGCTGAAGTTTACCGAAATGGGTAACGGAGAGTTCTGAAGAGAGGGAGGAGTAAGGAAGTTACCTTGGACGAGAATGCACAAACCTGAGTTTTGCTGGCATTAAACTCGACCAGGTTTTCTGATCCCCACTTAGAGACACGATCGAGAGCCAGGTTCAGTTTGGCAGCCAGTTCTTGCCTTTTCACCACGATATCGGCTTGCTTTGCTGCAGGATGTCCTAAGAAGGTACCGCTACTATTACAGTACGATGACTGTCATCCGCATAACAATGAATATTGCACAAGAACAACATGTAATTAATATGCAGAAGAAATAGAGTAGGTGAGAGCACAGAACCCTGCGGCACTCCGGCATTTACTTTGAAGAACGCGGAGGAACTACCCTCACCAAGGACATGAATCCTCCGCTCTTCTAGAAAGTCTGCAACCCAGGCACACAAACAGGGCTGCACACCGAAGGCCGGTAACTTGGAAAGATGGGAATGATGCCACACTCTATCGAAAGCTTTGGCGACATCAAGGCTAACTACCAGAGATTCGCCATGCTTGTCCATCGCTTCACCCCATGCGTGAGTAACGTACGCTAGAAGACCACCCGTTGATCGCTTGGGTCTGAACTCATACTGGCGATCATGGAGCAGCGAGTGATTCTCTAGGGTAGTGAATGAGCTGAGAATTAATTATCTGCACAAACACCTTGCACAGCACAGAAGTTACAGCGATGGGAATAACACATTTTTTCCACGCCAAATCACAGTATAATAGTAGGTTTACCTACCCACTTAATGAAACATTTTGTTTTATTTGACGACATTGATAAGAACCGAAAATACCGGGTAATACAGTTTTAAGAACCGGTTCTTTGAAGATTAAAAGAACCGGGTAAAACCGGGTCTTTTCGGAACCGAGTAGAACCGGGTGCATGCCCTAGTTATACGCCTGTCTAAAAATATTAAATATTAGCAAAAAGATGTTGTGGGCTCTGATTAATAAAACAATCTTTTTTTTTTAAGAATTGCCATCCCTGGCACGTTCACTGCAGATGACGTCATCGGCAAAAGTATTGGTATCCTGTTCGGATTTACCGATCCAGTCCAGTGCACGCAAGGATTGGAGGCGGAATCGGAGCGTACGGATTTATTGCTTTGTATTAATATCTATGTGACAACATAGAAATTAATACAAGGCAACAAATTTGTACACTCCGATTTCGTTCCAATGGACGTGCACCTAGCTTTAAAGTATGCTAAGAGAGTTTTGAGTTTGACCCTGTGATCACTTCATGTGATCAAAATCGAAGGTTTGACCTTAAGTTACTTGGTTTGAGCACTATTCATCGATGATTTTCACGCTGTCTATACATCTATACGTATTAATTGGAGCAGCAGGCCAGTAATCTGGACTCCACTCAACCTGATATTAGGTGGAAATGGAGTCCAGGCCCGAAGACAACTGGTGCAGCGTTAGCAAGACGAAACATCAGTCGCCCTTATCTTGCCGGCCCACAAGGTGCCTCTTCACGCCTCGTTTGAAGGACTCCATATTATAGCAGGGAGGGAAAACATGTGCCGGTAGACTATTCTGTCTTTTGGCGGTGCGACAAAGAAACGATTCACCTTTCTTTGTGATGGATGGATTTGAAATGGAATATTCGAGAGAGTTAATGGGTGAGGCTTTAGAGGAAGGGAGGTGGGATCGTAGACGTATAGTAGGTATACGTAATAAATCCTTCCTAAATAAGTAAATCCGTACGCTCCGTTTCCGCCTACGATCCTTGCGTGCACTGGACTGGATCGGTAAATCCGAACAGGATACCAATACTTTTGCCGATGACGTCATCTGCAGTGAACGTGCCAGGGATGGCAATTCTTAAAAAAAAGATTGTTTTATTAATCAGAGCCCACAACATCTTTTTGCTTAATATTTAATATTTTTAGACAGGCGTATATATAACTAAATACCTCTTTGGCGGAGTGATCAACGCACCCGCCCAGGAGGACGTGGGTTCGATTCCCACCGAGGTAGTCAACTTTTTTCGACATTTCGATATCTTAAAGATCTTTTTCGATTCTATGGTTTTTTTTCTTATAAAACAGGGACCAAAGCCGCTTACCCTTTTAAAGGTTTATTGTTCGGCTATTTGATAAACTTGTTTTCAATTGCCATATAATATAGGTAAGCTTATCATCCATTTGTTCCATCAAAATGCTATAAATGGATGATAATTTAGTAGCATCTATTCGATTGCACTACTAGACTCAGTACGTAGTGGACGCACTGACGCAATCCGTAATACCGACCGACGACGCTCCGAATCCGATGTAATGGACGCGCACCTGATAATAAAATAATTAGTAGGTAGTAACCACAGACATAGATTCTGTGGTAGTAACTAATATGTAGGTAGTAATTGTACTAATACGAGTAGTAAGTACCTACCTAACTAGTAAAGTATATTTTTAATTTGTGTGTCGACATTTTTGATTTGAGGTAAAAATTACCGTAAAATAGATCATAGACTATCTATCACATTTATACTGCTTTCTGACTTTACTACTTAGGGATTCGATCAACAATACAACTAGATGTCAGGTCGGCGCTAAAAATGTGTCTCTCTAAATAAGAGCGCACTTGAGAAGTGAGCTCTTATTTTCTCGCTAGGCATAACAGGAAAATGTACTTTATTTGTTGCTCATTAAGGTTGATTTTACCTTGATTGACGTGTTTTCTTTTTTAAGTGACAGGAGTAATTTATTGCTTTGAAAAAGTATTTATTCACGTGGACAGAATTTAGCTTTGATTTTATACGTGACGCGTTATCTAGTTGGTATTGTTGATCGAAGGCTTAGGGCATTAATAAATCAAAAATCGTCTAGCTCACTCCTGAATGGTGCATTACAAAGTGCCTGGATCGCACCGGGATGTACGATCAAGGAATTTCCCGATCGACCACTTTGCCACAGTATAAATATAAGCTAAAGCTTTAGTTTATATTTATACTGCGACTTTGCGGTGATATTCGCTTGCACACGATCTTCGCGCAGATACCTACGTACGCGCGGTCGAAATTGAGCGCAAGCTAATATCGCCGAACCCTCCACATCACGCATTAACTTGAAGGCACCTGTGTAAAAAGAGTGATGGGTCTCCACGCGCCTCTGGGTTTTGGATAACTCAACAACTAGAGGATAACCATATTCCACAGCATTATGTAGTCCCACCAAGCCGCATTGGAGCTACGTGGTACCCTCCACGTTAGCCCAATGCCGCATAATAGCCTAATCTCCCCATGTGTTGTTGTCCATGTGAGACGGCCTGTGCTCAGCAGAGGGACGTTTATAGGCTGATGGCGATAGTTTCAATAAAGTAGTTTCAGTGACCTTAATCCAGTCGGACAATTATTCTAACGCCCGAAATTCGACCAAACTGGAATAAGACTTACTCCGAGATTAGTCTATACAAATTCGGCATTTGATCTAGGTATAAGACCTTATTCCAGTTTGGTCGAATCCACCCTAAGCTTATAAGAGCCTACTAGAGTGAGTTTGACATAATTGGTATGGAGCTAAGTTTACAAAAATAATAATTTAGAAGTCTTCTATTAGGTACACACATTTATTACAAGCGTAAAATAAGATAATTAAAAAGACACAATTGTAGGTATCAACAGTAAATAAAAATAAATTACCACAAATTTTATTTATTGGTACACAAGCATACAATTATTTCAGGATACCCAATCACACTACTAATAAATCTCCTACGTCTACTCGCTCTTGGTCTTGGGCGCATCTTCCTTGTAGTATAGGAACACGAATGAGAACAGGAACACGCCGAGCATCATGGAGAACGCGCTCACGTAGTACGGGTAAGCGCTCGGGATGAACCGCTCGTACTGCGTGTGCTGCAGCGGCCGCACCGACACCTGGCACAGATCATATTTTTAATTAGATACACTTAACCTATATCCTAAACATATGAGCATAATGTACGTACAGTAAAAGTGTTCTTTCAAGTTTTTTTGTATCTTCAAAGAATTACAAGACAGCAAGGGGCTTCTAGTCTAACTTCAACACCTATTTGTGACCGAGTAATGAATGTTTATTAGTATTTATGTATGTTTATCCATTATTGAGGCTATGCCTTGTTTGAGGCATTGATACTATTACATGATTGATGTAATAGTTGTGAAATTTATTATTTATTTATTGCAATACCTGTTAAAGCTAAAAGGCTACTTTGCACCTGTCTTAGGGTGGATTCGACCAAACTGGGGTGTTATACCTAGATTAAACGCCGAATTTGTATGGACTAATCTCGGAGTAAGTCTTATTCCAGTTTGGTCGAGCAGATCAACCTACCCGAAACTACCAAATTTATTCTATCGATATTTAACCTTATACCCAAACGCATAAAGTTCAAAATCTATTGTAGAAATTTAACATATTGTAGTAGGTTGATCTTCTGACGTCAACATTCAAAATCATTTTTTCAATTTAGCCTACAATAATTCACTACTTATGAATGTCGCTATGCCATCGGTTCGTAAGTCTATCTATGGGGCGGTAGCCTTGTACTGAGAAGAACCGGCAAGAAATTCAGCAAGGGCATTAATTTTCTCCCTTTCTTTTACAGCGTCAATACATTGTCGACCGTCTGTAAATTGCTTCGACAGTTTGATTATTTTAACAAACTAGCTAAGCAATGTACACACACCAGCAGATCAACCTATCCAAAACACTCTTTAATCGATATTGTTCCTTATGCTTATGGCAATAAAGTTCAAAATTTATTTCTGAAATTTGACACTTCGTGTAAGTTTTTTTATGTGTATTCGAAGTGTGTTGTTAGCATGGTGAGCTATGGCCTACTTACCTATCCGGGAAACAGATAAGCGTGACGTGTTAAGTAACTTAAAAAATATATAAATATTTGTTTACGATTTTTTTATAAATAACCGTGTCACGTAGCGGTAAAAGAATACTACCACCCCCTCTCGTCCCTTGGATGTCGTAAAAGGCGACTAACGGACTAAAGACTGCAAATACATCCAACAGCATAGAGCGGCGATGCCTTTCACGTGCAGTCGCTATTTGGTGAAAAGTGGACTATGGTAGAGGACTGCTTCTGCGGTCCTCATTGACTAGTCTCTGACTAACCCTTCGGGGATAATAGTCGTGATTATATGTATACTAGCGGCCCGCCCACGCCATCGTCCACGCTAACTTAGAAAGACCGCCATAGTTCAGCCATTTAAAAAAATATATCTACAAAATATAAACAAAAACCATCCTCAGTTAACGATCTATCTTTTAGTGAGAACCGCATAAAAATCCATTGCGTGGTTTAGGAGAATAGTGCGGTGCCACAATATCAAAATATCTTTATTCAGTAAGCTAAAAATAAGCATTTTGAATTGTCTAAATTTATTTTTTTATGGATGGATGGATAGGCATAGGCAGACAGAGGCAAATGGCTACTTTACTTTATAATATGTAATGGTTATTAATATAAATATCCAAGTGTTTACCTGCGTGGAGTGGTACAGCCTAGTGTACCCGACCCTGTCGTAGTCCACCTTGAACTGGTACACGCCCCACACGTCCGGCACCTTGAACACCGCCTCGTAGGCGCCGCCCGGCCGCCGCTGCAGCGTCGTGCGGATGAACGGGTCGATGCGCACGAACTCCAGCTGGACGTCGGTGGCGTCGAATGGCTGCCATTTGCCGTTTTTAAGCTCCTCTATCTCGATCCTGTATACCTGTGACGTGGTGGTAGTTAATCTATGTTTTTTGTAATTTTTTTAGAAAGTACTACTTAGTGAAAATTTTCATTTTATTTTGTTTTTGTAAACTGTGTTTTTTATTTTTAAATGTGGCTAGTGCAAACTAGAATAAAAACATTAATGTAACAAATTAATGTCATTAAAAATTAAAAAAAACTAAGGTTTTGCGAGGGGACGTGGATATAAGGATTGAGGCAGTTTAGCTTTTATTATTAAATGTGACAGTTATATACTTTATTAACAAAAACATTTTTAAAAATCTTATTAATTTGCTATAAAAATATTATTAAAAAGTAGAAAGGAAGCTTTGCTAGTATGTGGATACAAAGATTAGTACAGTTTTAGGTAACCATTGTTTTAAATTTTGTTAATTACTTATAAAAAAAATTATAAGACAGTGTATGCCTTACGTTATTACTTTCAAACACAAAATCAATAACAATAAAAAACATTGAACATGGCTGTTCTCGCTGAAACTACTTAATCTTTCGCGCACTGATCAGTGCTCTCATTGAGAATAGTTAGCATTTCTATTGTATTGTCAAAAGAGCATCCATTAACATTGCAGTAGCAATAGACCAATAGCTCCCTCTTACCACGGTGTCGGTGATGGTGTACGTGTCGGTGGATTGCGCGTCGCCGCGGCGCTGGTGCTGCACGTTACGCACGCGCAGCCGCCCGCGCTCGCCGAACGCCCATTGGCTCAGGTGCATGGCCAGCTCCTTGTTGCCCGACGCGTTGGACTTCACTTTGTCACCCTATTATAAACAATGTTGTTAAGAGCATTGGCTACCTTGGAACTGTATAATACAGCAAGGGTTAAAGAATGTTAATATTATATATATATTCAAATACTGTTATTGTAGGATAAGAATAAAGATAACAATTGAAAATAAAAAATACATATAATAAGAGTTCTAATTGATTCATAGTAGAATCCTAATAGATCATGTGCCGTTTCTGTGTTTGTTTTTTTTACTTGAGCGTCGACTTGCCGACTATCGGCAAAGACAATTAAAAATTCTATTGTGTCTGGCGCGCGACGCGCAGGTAGTTATAGTCAAATAAGTATTAAAAAACACGATAACAGGTGTCCATTATGTCCACTTACATGTACTTTAGAGATAGGGGAGTTAAAGGCCTCATCCGAGAAGAAGAATAGTGAACCACTGAATACAATTCTGGCATTGTTCCGCGCCTGTAGTGCAGCAATTAACACTGTTTTACGTCCAACAGCATGGGGGTACTCCTTGACCTGCAATGGACAATTATTATGCAAATACATAATCATAATATGCAAACAAACATTTCTAAAATTACAGTGGTTAATCACTTCAGTAAAGACAGCATCAAGTAGATACACATATCTGACAGATAGTAATTCTTATTCATAAGGACTTATGAGTCAATCTGAGCAGTCAAATTGTGTATCATCTTTTGATCCTGACAGTAGCATTTCATAATAACTTATCTAGAAGTTGATAAACACCTGTTACAATATTAAGTTGCTTTGACAAAGTATTAAAGTGTTCAGTGACTATGTTGCTGACCAAATTAAGTAAGTAAATTTGTGCTGGCATTAGTCGTCTTATTTACCTGACTTTTAGGGTTATAGCTGTATGCAGTGCTGTCGGCTGTTAGTATAGGCAGCACCAAGCTGTTGTCCTTGTCTAGAATAAGCCCCGTGCCTTCAAAGAGTAGAGGCTGGGTATTTTGAGATCCAACAATAGTGGGTGAGTTGATCAGGTTCTTGGGAGACACAACAATCCTTGTGTGCTCACCATCATCACTGATGTCATAGTTAAAATGATCTATCACTGCTGCAGACTCCTCATCCATCTGAAACAGATAAGGTATACACAAATTTTTGTTACGGTCTCACTTAGGTAAAAAATTTATGTTCTTTAAAAGGCTACTACAATACTGCAATGTGTGCTCATGTAAGTTTTGGTTAACTGGAGCAGTTATCATAATGATAACTCCCTAGTACCCAATTTCTAAGTTATATTTTTTTTAAACAAATTATTGCTGTATGATGCTATTTAAAAATTACATAAACCCCTTGAGGATCGTAAAACCAGACACAATTGAAATTATATTGTTTCTAATGATGTAATTTATATTCGAATGATATTTGACCAGTTAATATTTTTTGTAAAGTAATTTGCATAAAAAATGAAACAGCCTTTTGAGCTGTCCCAAAGCTGGCCAAATGCCTCCATCATTCATGTTAATGGGTATTGGCATAACATGAGGTGGTGACCATAAAACTAGGCTATGAATCATAAACTGTGTTAACCGTGTTGTGGTGAAAGAATACTACCACCCCTCTCTTCCCCTGGGTGTCGTAAAAGGCAACTAACAGACAAAAGACTGCACATATTTCCAACAGCATAGAGCGGAATGGTGAAAAGTGGACTATGGCAGAGGACTGCTTTGGCGGTCTTCATTGCCTGGTCTCTGACTAACCCTTAGGGGATAATAATCGTGATTGTATGTATGATGCATGAATCAAAAAATCCAAACAACTTTTTGCCTGACCTGGGAATTGAACCTATAAAACACTGCAAGTACTGAAATTATTATCCAGACCACCCTTAAGTAAATTAAAATCACCTCAAAACCACATTCAGATGCAATCTCCCTGTACACATCGCCTGCGACAGAGTTGCCGGCCATGAGGAGGTTCCCGCCATCGTCTATAAACTTAGTGATAGCTTCTGTGTCGATCTGACCACCGAATTCCAACACAGAAGGGGCGAAGATGACCAAGTTCTTGTATAGATACTCCCCATATTTAGCGAGGACTAAGTTAGCGTCATCTGCTAGTTTGTAAGTTAGACTATAGCCGCGATCTGTAAACAAGACATAGAATATATAATGTATTAGAAGAATAAAGTGCCCAATTTCATAGCGAGTATGAATGATAGCCGGCTCGCTACCGGAATCTAGCATCGATTACCTTGCAACGATTTGAAAAACTGTGAATGAGTTTCCCTTATACTTAAATTGTCCACTAACACTAATGTCTCTTTTTCAGCTAAAGCTGCAGAAAAGCTAAAGACTAAGCCTAAAATTACAGAAAACTTCATTTTAACACAAAACAGAAATAACCCGCACGTAAAACCAATGATGGGCAATGCAATGACGTGTATTCTTTTTTTTTTTTTTGATTATTTGTTTCTTCACCATGGATAAAAGTCCTTCAGTGGAAATAATAGATTTCTATTATTAGGTATGCTTTTATGATGACAATGAGTGATGAAAATAAGCTAAATGATATTCCCCCAAATCCCTTGAGTTCCAGTAAAGATGTGGGACATTACTGAATCTCACACGGACTTGAAGAAGAGAGAATTTGAAAAGTGATGTTGCACTGTTTTGTTTTATTTGCCAACACTCATGCACGTTCACGAACACTTAACGGTTAATAATCCACCATTAATTCACATTAATATTTGACAATACACAAATTTTAGAAAATAAGACAAAACTACAGACATGACGCTCCACTTTCCCGCCAAGAAGTCCTGCTTGTGAGGCCTTGATCTGTGTTGCCACTTCGGGGAATTTGTCGCTAGATTTAGGGAATTCTGCAATAGCTCAACGAGTTTTGCATTTGCTAGGTCACTAGAGGGCCTAGTCAACTGGCAAACGCTCGACCGGTGACAGCGTCAAAATCGCTCATCAAATTCGCTAGGCTACATCGATATCGATAAGCTAAGGGATATAGAACATACAGGCTTGTCTTAGTATTTTATTGTTTGATGATAATGTAACGCTTATGTAAGATTAATAAAAAGGTAGTAACCACACCGATCCTTTTGAGTTTTAGTGAATTGAATGTCACTTTACTAAGAAATTCGGGTAGACTCCTTGAGACAATTTGAAAAATGAATCAATCGCTTTTTTTGCCGGAAGTTCGCCAGGCAAGCACGTTTGTAAATAAGTACTTATAATGATGACGAGTGACTTACCTACCATAATATGATATTGATATGAGACCAAACCCATTTTTCAGCTTATAATATAAATAAATTAAGACTGAAGACCACAAGCAAACGCTTGCTGCCAAGAATTTCTCAAATATTAACAACTTGACGTCCGTCTGTAATGAAATAAGTGATAACACTAAATGTTACAAACCGCGCGAACATTTAAACAGTTTGATCTTAGATGCGAGTACCCACTAGGTAGTGATTAAAACGTTTGCATCTTGTATGAGTACATCGCCTAAAGTAACTCTATGGCGTAGCGGCTAAGGCTTTCGGGTTTAGTTGTCTAACTACAACACCTATCACATTACTTTTCTAATTGATTATTGTCCTAAATAAAATAAAATAAAAAACATTCCAAGTACATGGTTTTGCTAGTTAAATTAAAACTAATTTTAAAATATGCAAACTAGCGAAGCAATGTACTTACTGTTACTTGAAAGGTAATGCTAGAGGTTCAACTAATGCAAAAAGTCCCCGCCCGCGCCGCACTGGTTTGTGATCTTGCCAGTTAGTTACGCAACTTTCACATTACCGAGCTAAAGGATGGGTAACCAAATAAAAAGCGTCTCGAGCTCCTCCGTGCTTCGGAAGGCACGTAAAGCACACTGCGGTTGTATTGGCTCAGGGCTTAAGCCTGTTATAGCCCAGTCTGCCTTAGTGCTGTCGTTCATGTGGGAACTTTCAGGACGTTCATAGGATGACGATGAAGACAATATCGCCTTAATATAGGATTGTTTCATTGTTACTTATTTATAGCGGTAGGTACCGAAAATAATTGAAATTAAAAGTCAAATCATTTATTAAATATACGCCTTCACAGACACAATGACATGATCGTGGTCTCTACGCGACAAGTTAAAATATTTATTTATTTTACATTATTTATTTCACTGCCATTCATTATGAGTTGGTTGATAATGTTTCTAAATAAAACATAGGATTATTTATATGTTTACCAAAAATAATTTTAAAACAATTAATTTTATATAATTACCCTAGTATGTTGATAATGAATCAAGTACAACTTTAAGCCATGTTTAATGCAGTTTCATTGTTGGATACGACATGTGGTACACATCCCTTCTTTATTGTGAGCCTGATGTAGCATTAAATATTGGTGTTATTATGATTAACCATGCTTTTTGAAGGTATCCAGAGTAGTATATATTTACCAAAAATAATTTAAAAACAATTAATTTTATTTATTTATTTTATATTCACAGGTGAATCGACAGTTCTATAAAAAGTATAACACTGAAAATGTGAAACAGCAAACCATTTACAGATTCACACAAATAAAAATGTGATAGTAACATTACAAACTCAAGCAACAATTACAATCGATTACTTCACAATCGCCAAATTGATAATAACTAAACTATTACAGAGTATGCTAGATATGGAACTTAATTTGTATTATATGTATAACAAGCCACCTTATGTTAAGCCACCTATTTAAAGAAAAAACAATATTATAACAAACACAATAGAACCCACCAGATTTAATAATCGGATAATAATAATGCAAGTTTATACATATAATTACCTTTGTATGTTGATAATGAATCAAGTACAACTTCAATAGCTTAATGTTATGACTAGTAGAAATTGATATAAGTAGGTGTTACGGCGAAAGGCGTTCGCCGTAACAGCGACGGAATATGGGTTAGGCAGGAGGTAAGGGAATTTCTGGGGCTTACCTGGTTCGGGCTGGAGCTGGTTGGAGCTGAAGGCAGGCGCGGGGGCGCGGGCTTGAAGGCAGCAACACACAACACAGTTCACTCAGGGGCACTGGTCGTAGGCGTTTAGGGAGAGGTGAGCTGGTGGTCCTAGCTCTAGGTCACTGCACACACACTGCACACAGATGACGATGATCACGGGCTGAGTTCTAGGTCGCGCGCGCGCGTCGATTCTCTCTGAAAGGTCGGAGCACACTCCCGTTGCGCGGCGCCGGCGAACACTTCGTCGAGTATAATTGTCAACTCGCTGTGATTGGCCGATCATTCGTTGCCCAGTCGTTGCACCAATATGCACCTTAATTGACCGGCGCAGAGATGGTTATCCGTCGCGCTGTGGCGCGAACATCTTCCCGGGCCCCAGAGGGTAGGAGGGGGGGGGAAGGAATGGAAGTTAAAGGGGAACTACAGCCCCGATTCGTGCTGTGTTGAGTTAATGTCGAGTGGGTGTGTATATGATGAGCTGGGAGGAATGCACGTGTGTGACTGTATGAGTACAATTGTATGAGGGCTGAAAGCCTGTGTCACGAAGCACAGGGGGCGCGGGGGCGCGAAGCGCCGAAGGCGCATAGGCGCACGGGGCGCGTAAGCGCAGAGGCGTGGGGGCGCGGGGGTGCAGAGGGCGCCGGGGGCGCGTAAGCGCAAAGGGCCGCGTCAACGCAAAGGCGTGGGGGCGCGGGGGCGCAGAGGGCGCCGGGGGCGCGTAAGCGCAAAGGGCCGCGTCAACGCAAAAGCGTGGGGGCGCGGGGGCGCAGAGGGCGCCGGGGGCGCGTAAGCGCAAGGGCCGCGTCAACGCAAAGGCGTGGGGGCGCGGGGGCGCAGAGGGCGCCGGGGGCGCGTAAGCGCAAAGGACCGCGTCAACGCAAAGGCGTGGGGGCGCGGGGGCGCGGGGGCGCAGAGGGCGCGTGCTGATGTCATGCACCGTATAGGTGCGGGCTGACTACATGTGTTTGTGTGCTGCAGGCTGATGTGTGGGTGCACGTGTGTAGAAGTACTATGCTCTTGTGGTGAGCACGCACGAGATTGAGTCGATTGCCAAGGCAAGACCATAAAAATTTCATTACAAAATAAAACGGGAAAAACAACAATATCGTCGTCTAAACGCGGGTGTGTTCTACTTAACTAAAGTTATATGTGCAATCTAATTAGTAAGAAAAAATATAACACGAATCGAACACTGTTCTTTGAACACGTTCTTAATTTATTTTTGTAGGTAGGTTAATAATATTTCGCAATGCACTTTGCAACGTCTATCGTGCAGAAAGGGTCATATAAGGTAATGAAATTAGGAATGTTACGCGATAAGATTTAAAAATCAGAAATTAAAATTAAGTTACGTGATAACTACGAAATATGAGTAAATATTATTTTAACGGGTCGAATGACCAACATGTAATGAAATCGTTAATGGGCTGAAATAGTTATCCTATATATATATAATAGTGGACTGTATTAATAATGTGGGGCTGAATGTCTACGGTAACATGTACCTACTCCTGCGACCCCTCATGCGACCGCTGTGCATGCGAGGACACATGCAGCGTTCTGTCGCTGGGTCGCTTTGCCGGAGTTTCCCGCAGCGCGGGCGGAAGCCAACGCGCAGCCGATTCCGGCTGGTAATGCTGTGTGGCATCGTCCGGTCGGTGAAGGGATGTGTGGTGATCTGCGATGCCACACACTCTGCATGCCTTCACCGACTTACATTCGTCCGGGTAATGTGGTCCGAGACAGCGGGGACAGCGCTCGCGCGACACCACAAAATCCCACCGGCCCTGCGTCGGCTGGGCATTGTAGGTAGCGCACGCTATTAATCTGTGCCCCCTAATCCTACAGTAAGGGCAGTAAGGGGTGTTTGGGCTGGCGTGCATTGTGTGGGTGTTGTGTGCAGTTGTGTAGACGTGTATGGGTGGCGGCACGAGTCGAGGCAAAAAGTGAAATGTGTACGGTAGGGTTTAAAAACTAGTGGACTGTATGTATCCGGCTCGTAGGATCAAAATGTTACGGCGAAAGGCGTTCGCCGTAACAGCGACGGAATATGGGTTAGGCAGGAGGTAAGGGAATTTCTGGGGCTTACCTGGTTCGGGCTGGAGCTGGTTGGAGCTGAAGGCAGGCGCGGGGGCGCGGGCTTGAAGGCAGCAACACACAACACAGTTCACTCAGGGGCACTGGTCGTAGGCGTTTTAGGGAGAGGTGAGCTGGTGGTCCTAGCTCTAGGTCACTGCACACACACTGCACACAGATGACGATGATCACGGGCTGAGTTCTAGGTCGCGCGCGCGCGTCGATTCTCTCTGAAAGGTCGGAGCACACTCCCGTTGCGCGGCGCCGGCGAACACTTCGTCGAGTATAATTGTCAACTCGCTGTGATTGGCCGATCATTCGTTGCCCAGTCGTTGCACCAATATGCACCTTAATTGACCGGCGCAGAGACGGTTATCCGTCGCGCTGTGGCGCGAACAGTAGGTACTTAAACATTATCTATAGGTACCTACTGCAAGTAAAATTAAATATCAAGTAAAAAGTAACATTAATGTTGTATTTCTTAATATATTCTTATTTCCTTACCTAACTCTCTCAAAGTCAAAGTTTATTAAATATGAGGCTTCACTTTCTCTTATTGACATTAAAACTATATGTGTATAAAAATAAATGCCAATTGTGTGTATAAGAAGGTACTGTTTTTTAGTATCTACCTAAGTAAATCTTTTTAATAAAGTACAATAAACTTAGAACTAAATTAACTTTATACTTAATTTTTCCCCATCATATAAACCAAATTACTATTTTATGGGTTAAATATATTTATGGCACACTGTTCCTTTTCTTAAAATAAAAATGTTGTCAACGAAGGTACTGTTTTTTTGTACATAAGTAAATCTTTTTAAATAAAGCACAATAAACTTAGAACTAAATTAACTTTATACTTAATTTTTCCTCATCAAATAAACCAACTTACTATTTTATGGATAAATATATTTATGGCACAGACTGCTCCTTTTTGTAGAATAAAAACGTTGTCAACATTAGAGCTCCACAAAAAAAAATCATATAAATAACTAAATTCAACGATGCCAAAGCCATGTTCAATGCAGTTTCATTGTTGGATATGACATGTGGTACACACCCCTCCTTTCTTGTGAGTCTGATGCAGCATTAAATATTGTTGTTATTATCATTAACCATGCTTTTTGAAGGTATCCAGAATCTCCTAAGAAATTAGAACAATATACTTACTAATAGAAAATTGTCATAGATAAAAAGTTAGTAGGTAAGTACCTATGTATTATACAAAATTGCTTGATATTGTTTTTTACCAAATAACCATGTTTGTTCACCATTCTGAGGAAGTCCATCCTCCAAATTATGAGGTAACATTTAAGATTTTTGAATCGTCGTCTCAAATCTGCAAAACCACATAAAATAGTTTTATCTTTATGTCAATACTCTTTATTCTAGCAATTTTAACAAAACTGACATCTCCTGGTAAATCCCAATATAATAATAGGCATAATACTTACCTTTATTATGTAAGTAATAATTTATTTATTAAAACTTACCGTTTGAACGTAAGGACTGATATCTTTTCCTATTAAGAAAGATGCTTGTCTGTATAAGATTTATAGGGTATAGTCAATAGGTACACCTTACTACACTTAAGAGCCTTGGTTTAATACTCTAAGCTACCTGGCAAATTAAATCTTCATTGGAACCTGTAAAACAAATAGGCAATCTAAGTTATAAATTGATAAATGGACATTATGGATAGGTTACATTTAATATTTATACAAAAAGTCCCTTACTGTTGTCTTATTCTTGACCTTTCTTGTCATGATTAAAGGTACTTAGGTGGATTTATTTGGCCCAAATGTTTGTATGGTTTGAGAGCCCCTACAAATTGTTATGCAGCGACTTGCTCTTCGTTGCGGAAAATGTTGCATGACACACATTTATTTGGTCACTCACATCGCAACAACTATATCAGCACGCAATTCCCGGCAGACCTTAGTTAGATATTTGAAAGTTCGTAAACGAGAACTCCGAGAACTATTCAAAAGTACAACAAACTCGATTTCGTTAATTTGCTCCAAGTAACGTAGGGAAACATTTCTTCCTTAGCGCCTGAGCACTTGATTATCGCAGTCGACAATAGCCCTAAAAAGAGCATTTTAAACAAAACTTTCAACACAACACAACTATTCCTTCATCAGCTGATCAAACAATCGCCATTTTGTGTGAATTTTTATCTTCAATGTTTGAGTGATCGCTAGATTAGCGATTCTTGGCTTGTCAAACTGTCAATTAGGTCTATTTTAGCGTAAATTTTACGTCGTAGGTAACTTTTGCTTATGTCAATCCCATACATTCGATTTATCGTAGCGAAGATTTCGTAGCGTTTAATTTGTTTGCCAATTGACTAGGCCCTTAGATATAGATTTGGTGATTTTAGCGACGAAGACAAGAAGTCCCACGCCCACGTGTATTCGTGTAGTGTAGGTAGGATAGGGATGTTCGATTCGATCCAATTCGATATGGAATACGATGCAGCTAAAGGAGGTCATTCACTTTGGGCCCAAAAGTCAAAGTGACGGCCAGTAAAAAAAAAGGAGTTATTAATAATGGGGGAGGCAGACCAAGTATTTTATACTACTAGGACATATCTCTACTAATATTCCTTCTCCTAATAATTGAAGTAGAAAAATCTGATTTTTAAATATTTTACTAATAAAAATATTTCGTACCTAATATGAAGTCGTTACGATTTTATTATATTGCCATAGATAATAAACTAGAAACTAAAAAAAAAGATTCGATAAAATCGTTCCCAAGTTAGTCCAAGGTAAATAGGGATTTATTTTCATATAATTATGGTAATGCTTAGTTATGCAAAATACTATTTATACTTATTTCTTGATAAAATACTATATGTAGATAGTGAAATTATACAAATGAACTGGAAAATAAATATATTTTTACAAAGAAAATAATCTGATACAATGTGACAACACAAATTATTCTAATAGACAGACGTATTCAAACGCAATACATCAAAGTGAAGTAACATAAAGGAAAATATAAACCAAAGAGTCTTTAAGTTTTCTAACACTGCCCCTTACTCTAGCAATCATAAAGTTATAAACTAAAACCATTATTGCAAGAGTACACCACATGAGTACAACAAAAAAAAATCAATTAAAATAAGAAAACCTACATTAAACCTAGACACTTAGCAAAACAATTGTGTTTTACCTTTGGCAAGGCTTTTGTGAATAGGTCAGCTTCCAATTCAGCAGATGGCTTATAATATATCTTTATCAACTTACGCTCAACACATTCTTGAATAAAATGGTGTTGTATGTCAATGTGTTTGGTTCTGCGGTAACATTGATTTTCAACTATTTTGAGCGTGCTCTTATTGTCATTATAAATAACGATAGGCTCACGCGATAAATTGAAAGGTTTCAATTCATATATAACATTATGTAGGAATTTAGCCTCTTTTACCGCTGTACCAAGAGCGTAATATTCAGCTTCTGTACTAGAACAAGCAACATTGTTTTGCTTGTGGCTATGCCAATTTATTACATTCAGTCCAAATCTACTCACGAAACCCGAATAGGATTTTCGATCGTTTTTATCACCCGCCCAATCTGCGTCGGATGAAATTTCAAATTTGTTACTACCTCGCCTAAAATTGAGTCCGTAATCAGTTGTACCAGATAAATATCGTAGCACGCGCTTAGCTGCAAGCCAATGTGTTTCATTATAACATGTGTTATATTGGCTGAGCTTACTGCACACAAATGCAATGTCAGGACGAGTGCATACAGCGAGATACATTAAACTCCCGATTAATTCCTGATATGGAAACCTCGCATCAATCTTCTCAGCTTTTGGCGGATTAAAGTTCACTTCCATGGGAGTTGCGACTTTGTGACAATCATCCATTCCAAACTTTATCAAAATATTTTTCACATACTCAGATTGAGTCAGTTTCAATGTCCCTTGCTCCCTGTTCCTTTTGACCTTCATAGCCAACGCTTGTGTAACAGGTCCAAGCAATTTGACACTAAATTTGGAACTGAGCAATTCATATAGCATTTTCTTTTGATGATCATTGGAGCTAAATATGAAAAAATCATCAACATATAAAGCTATTATTACTTTGTCTTTATAGAACACACATTGTTCACTCTTCAACTGTTTATAACCATTGTTGACCAAAACATTATGAACTTTTTCATTCCAAGCTCTACTGGCTTGTTTGAGCCCATATAGACTCTTTTTGAGTAAGCACACTTTGTTCTGCCCCTCAATTTGAAAACCGGTAGGTTGCTCCATATAGATCTGCTCATGTAAATCTCCATTGAGAAATGCTGTGTTGACATCAACATGTTCAATGTCCATATCATTTTCAACACCAATCGCAAAGAGTAATCGTAGAGTGCTATGTCTCACAACAGGTGCAAATTTTTCATCATAGTCAACTTTATATTGTTGAGTAAAACCTTTTGCAACTAATCGTGCTTTGAATTTTTCAAATTTTCCACTTGGATCTACTTTTTCTTTGAAAACCCATTTGGATTTTATCACATTACCGTTGTTAGGTCGATCCACAAGTTCCCAGACACCATGCGACATTAGCGAGTTATATTCATCTTGCATTGCTTCTATCCAATCTTTAGCATTCTCACTTTTGATCGCACCGTTATATGTTTTAGGCTCACAGCGTCCCATCAAAGCTAGATCAGAGAAATAGTTCACTTCATAATCTTTGAACCAAATAGGAGGATGGCGATCACGTTTAGGTCTAGAACTTTCAGCAACTTCCAGGTCTGAAATATTCTGTTCCATTATTTGTGAGTCTGGTTGAATATTATTCAACGAAGTTTCTTCCCGTTCATTAGATGTAAGTACTTCTTCGACATGAGATTCTTCTTTAACAGGATCTAGAACATCAATATCCGTTGACGATATGTCTGGTGTGGCAAACTCATCACTGTCAGATTCATGGATAAGTCCATGAGAAGTACTTGGTTGATACACCGTAACTTCAACAGTATTTGTCAAATCTTTAGAGCTTTCTAAAGTATTTGATATCTTGTAGGTTATACCTCAAACAGTTTCAATAAATTCAACAGAACGAGCTTTAATCAACGTCGAACCATCATCTGGATCACCAAGTCTGTAACCTTTGGTATGATCACAATATCCCAACATAATGTAAGGCTTAGATTTGGGATCAAGTTTTTTTGCGTTTTTGCTGTGGAGTAAGAGCATAAGCTGTGCTGCCAAAAACTCGAAGATTACTGAGATCCACTTTAGATCCAGTCCACAATTCTTCAGGAGTAGCATCTTTTACAGCTGCAGTTGGACTACGGTTCTTCAAATAACACGCAATATTTACCGCTTCAGCCCAATATTGTTTCCCCAAATCAGCATCTTGCAACATCACTCTGGCCTTTTCCATTAGGGTTTTATTTAAGCGTTCAGCAACGCCATTTTGTTGAGGTGTATACGGAACTGTCGTTTCGTGAATAATACCGCATTGCTTAAAATGATTCACGAAACTTTTATTACAGTATTCTGTGCCATTATCACTCCTAATCCGCTTTATTTTAAGATCAGTTTGGTTTTCAACCAAAGTTTTGAATTCGATAAATATATTCAAGACAGTCGTCTGATCGTTCCAGATCGTTTCAGAAAGTATATAAACGATTTGCGCGAAAAATCATCCGTAAAAGTTATAAAATAACGATAACCACTCCAACTATTGACCGAAAAAGGTCCGCAAATGTCCGTATGAACTAAATCAAGTTTAGTCGTGCTCCTATGTGCCTGACCACGCGGAAATGATTTGCTCTTTTGTTTACCCTCAAAACAAGGAGTACATGGTGTCAAATCACCATTGGTAAACTTAATACCATTCGCTAATTTATCACGAAGTGTTAACATACCTGCTAAACTTAAGTGCCCCAGGCGACGATGCCATAGTTCCAATGAATTAATGTTGGACACAAAAGCATTACCTTCAGTGCGAATATTAGGCTCTTGGTTTTCCTTACATACGTAACTATCCCTTTTCTGATCAATTTTGTAAATGCCGTCCACATTAGTAGCTGTCACAACGCTAGAACCAGTCACATTGACGTTATCCTTCCTGTAAATATGACATTTATTAACATCAAATAATAAAACATAGCCTTTTGCTGCAATTTTGCTGACAGACAAAAGATTAGCTGCTACTTTCGGCACATACAAAGCATTAGTAATGACTTTTTTAATATTATCATCAAACGTTACAGTAATATTACCAACACCCTCACTGTATATCTTATCATTATTCGCAGTAGTAATTTCGGATTGATTACTGTTAGAAAAATTATTCATCCAGTCTTTCCGATTAGTCATATGACTAGAACAACCTGAATCTAAGATCCAGCTATCACTGTCACAAGTGTTATTGGCTAAAGCAATTTCTCTAGACAATACAGTCAGATTTGCACTACTTCCCTTCTTTGTAGATGAAGATGCATCTGGCGTCAAGCTTTTATCAGGAATCTTCTTCGAATTCTTCTTTAATTTGGGACACCTTGGCTTAATATGTCCTTTTTCTTGACAATTATGACACGTTGGAATAAATTTGTCTTTTGCAACAAAAATCTTCTCAGTAGGTTCCATATTCGAAATGAAAGTTCCTCTTTTAAATTCGCTTTGTATCAACTGACATTTCACAAAGTCAGATGACAGTTTAATATTCGTGGCTTCCATGGCCATTATCAATGAGTCAAACTCATTTGGTAATCCGATTAGCATCATTTCGGCTAATTCATCATCCTCTATTTGACATCCAATATCTGCCAATTCTTGGGTTACGGAAATTATATTTCCTAAATAATGGTCCATTGAGCTATGATCAACATATCTGAGCTGCGATAACTTCCTTTTAAGACTTAATCGTCGGCTAATGCCACTATTTTCATAAGCTGCCTTTAGATTATTCCAGGCGTCTGCCGCCGTCTTGGAAACCTTAACATGCGGATAGCAAATCGGCTCGATATTCAAACATCTTTTGGTATATGCTCTCTGGTCTTTTATGGGGTCCGGGATAGTACTCGTAATAACATCCCATAAGCCGTTATCGATCAATAAAAGTTTGATCTGAAACTTCCAGTTTTGATAGTTTGAAACACCCTTAAGTTTCTCAATAGATGTGTGTGAATTACTTACTATCGTATTATTCATACTCGAAGAGCTAATAATGTTCTCCATGCTCACATATCCATCCAGTGATTTATTTCTTCATAGAATAATATTCCACGAGAGAAAAAAAAATAGAATCACGTTCTTTAAACATACATGGGGTTACTTCAAAAAATAAAATCACATACTACATTTATAGCCCATAATTGGCTAAGTAGCCCATTAGCCCATAACCTGATAAAATACTATTTGTAGATAGTGAAATTATACAAATGAACTGGAAAATAAATATATTTTTACAAAGAAAATAATCTGATACATTGTGACAACACAAATTATTCTAATAGACAGACGTATTCAAACGCAATACATCAAAGTGAAGTAACATAAAGGAAAATATAAACCAAAGAGTCTTTAAGTTTTCTAACATTTCTAGTTTCAAACGAAATGCGCGATATGAAGCACAGGTATTACAAATGAGACGAGGAGGGGGAGTGGCGCACGACATGACTTGAGCCGCAGGATCCAAAAGAGACAGGGAAAACGGAGAGCAGGGCAGGTTTTTAGGGAAAATCTGCGTCGACTCATGGAAGAAGACTTAATATTATTAAGTCAAGTAAGTAATGTGCATAGTTTGGTATAAAACTTATGCAAGGCATGAACCGCATATAAGCCTTCCGGCATTATTTTTAAATGACGTTATGATACAAGCTGTCAACATTTAGATTTAGTTAGGGATACCTCTAGAGCTCCGCCGTAATTTTAAGGATACGCGAACATTTCATGTTACTTCTGTACAAGTCGTAATTATTTTGTGATGTAATCCATCTCTTTATGTAGCTAAGCTTTGTTGATGTTAATAAAAAATTGAACTGCAATAGTATTCCTTTATTTAGCTTTTGAAAATCCACCTACAACCTCACCCCATTACTTTTTACGCCAGTAAAATGAATATATTTTAAATTAATTTTTTATAAAAAATAGATTTTTATACTTCAATGGGCGATTTTCTGACAGCCCAAATTAAAAAGTAAAAATTAGTTCAAAAACACTCGATAGATGTCGTTTTATGAAAGCTGGGCTACTTATGGGCTGTAATAAATTCTACACTTTTACTTGTCTACCAAAAGAATAAAAAAATAGTATTTACTTACCTATTTATATTCAGGACATCCAGAACCTATTTCTATTTTGGAATAGAATAAATATTACGCAGCCATACACGTGCTCTTCATGAACCCGCCTTTTACTAAGCGCCATACTAATCTATGCTAAGCGCCATCTATGAAGTCATTTACGAACCAATTTCTTTTTTTTTTTGATCTCGGAAAATCGCCCATTATCAGAACTAGGACTAGTTGTTGAGGTTTACTGTCATATTAAAAAACTTTCGGAATCCCTCCCCCAACAATACAATAATAACCCGTTTTTTTCGTTGGCCGGCACTTTGACTTTTGAGCCCAGACTTGTATGAAACGTGAATGACCTAGGTAGGTATTGATGTAATAGTGTTCGATCGTATGATGGGTCAATTCACAAAATATATGCTCTGAGGATCGGATCAAAGAAATAGTATAGATAGTTGTACCGATTAAACATTATAAACATAATGATTAATGACCGATAAGCCAATAAAACATTTATTCGCAATACTAAAGTCCAATCGCCTCGGCAAACGTATCCGAAGATCCCGGGTTCAATTCCCAGATAGGGCAAAGTGGTCGGACTTTCTCGAAGCCCGGGTTTGTGACCACCAACCAACCGCTCTGATTAAGCCAATACACATCAATTGTAGTGATGACTTCAATAATGAAAGTCTTTGCCCTGCCGTGGGACAGCAGATAGGCTGAACTTTATTTTACTACAGTCCAAAGTTTACAAAGTATGGTCTTTTAGTTTTATGGTCCTACGGCCCGTAACCAAAAAGTGTGTTCGGTTTTTATGGAAAGGGATGGCGGAGGAAAAGCCCTCCTTTATTTTTCACGAAAGACGTTTTAATAGTTAAAATCCGGAGAGGCGATTAAAATTTAATCAATGAAACATTTACAAAAAGGTACTTTTATTATATTATATGTTTTGTACTGACAAATAAACCTTTACACCGTAAAATGCTTATGATGACTGAATCAATTTTATTCACCCAAATCAATTGGATCAATCAAACAAACGATGCAGTGTATATCGATAATCGAATGCGATTAAGACTATCGATACAAGGCTCTCGTACCAAAATCCCTAGTACCAAAAAGCAAAAAGTTTTTACTTGATGTTGCTCAGAACCACAGACATATAATAGAAGTGTCTGTGCTCAGAACAATACATTTGTTCTGAGTGATGTTGTAAAACCTCGCAAGAGCCTCGCAAAAGCCTCGCAACATAGAGCATGCTCAAGCCTCGCAATGATTTGCATGCAGCCTGGTGAAATCCACAGACGTATAATACGTCTGTGGTGAAATCACAACGACTGGTTACAAAATAACAACATTATAAAATTAATTGTATTTATTTTCGTCATTCGACCGACGCATCATTCACCAATTATTATTGTTTAAAGGAAATAAATCAGCTAAATACAGACAAAATATGGAAAACAGATATACAAAAAATTGAGCTGTATGTGCTAGATCCCCTTTTCTGATCCTGACACTGATTTGAAAGGAAGTAAAAATAATTGACAATTTGACATTTCGTTTTGTACAATCTGTAAAATGGTTTATTTTTGTATCAAATAAACTTTAATTGTAGTTTTTAATTATTGTAGCGCAATTAGGACACTGTAATCTAGTTATTTTTTCAATTAAATTGTCTTCCTGTGTTTTTGTAAAAATGTTGATATCAAGATCCAAACACCGCTCATCAGTGGAAGTTTGCGCTGATTGCGGAGCATCAGGTCGGAGCGATGTTCTAGTTTTGTTTAATGGGCTAAGTGCTCCTGTGCATCTAGGTTGTGTAACTTTTGGTGTCTGCCCGTAGATCCGTCATGGGCCTCCATCAACCGCGGGCTTCTGCTGTGTGCCGAATGCTGCAGTGTTCATCGCAGTATGGGGCGCCATATATCACATGTGAAGTCTTTGAGACAAGGTTCTTGGCCACCTTCTCTACTAGCGGTATGTACATGTCTGAAACTAAGACCTTTTTTGAAAGTTTACAACTTAAAATTAATTTTATTATTGTTTTTACACCACAGATGGTACAAGCACTAACTGCACAAAATGTGAATAGCATTTGGGAACATTCTTTACTTGATACCTCTGCACCCAAACACTTAAGGAAGAAACCTCAACCTAAAGACCCACTACAGTAAGCATTATTTACATCACTTTTTTATTAGTTATGTAGTTATTGATAACTGTACAACATCAGTTATTTAAGTAGTCAAGTTTTAGAAGTAAACTAGAGAAGATAATGAAAACCTATACTTGTTAAGAAGACGATCCAACTTTTTTAAATTCGTTTGATTGTTTGCCACTGTGGTGTGCTATACCTAAGAACATTAGTAAAGATATTAAGACAGCTGAAAGCCAAGGAAAGCCATATCGTAAATTTGTCAGATAAAATATTCAAGAGCATGGCTTTTGAAAAAGAAATTACTGTTAGTATTTGCCTAATTGACCTTATTAGCCACTTAACAATATATTATACCAAACTTCACAATAGTTGGATGCTGCTTGAATGACCAGGGAGAATTTATACAATAGCTTTTTATTGTCTATTGAAGCCTAAATTAAAACATCAAAAATGATAATAATTATAAAATTAAAAAAAAATTGTATCCAATCAAACTTTTTCATGTGAAAAGCAAAAGCACTTTTAATTTGGCTATTCTAATATAGACAGTATTGTCACTAATATAAGTCAAACTGTAAATAATGAGGTAAATAAATATCAATAAGGTAAAAAAATAAGGGCTATAATGTTTTGTAATTTTGTACATTTGATACTCCATGTACTGTATAAAACATGTGTTTTCTCTGGACCAATTAATCACTATTATAATTTAGACAATTCTTTACAGTAAAAGGTGAAGTTCATGACAATATTGACAATGCAGTTGAATCCTTTGGTTGCTAATCGCTCCGCTGGAAAGTAAATGCTATTGCTAATTTAGGCACTTTACACATTGTTTCCTTCCTTAACACAATAAGCATTTTAGTTTAATCATGAATAAGTAAGTACTAAACAGTTTCTAGCCAAACAATTTCACTCATTATTCGATGTAGCTTAATAAAATTAGGCCTAATTTCTAAACTTAATACTAATACATTGCTACAATAAATAGGACCCCACTCAGCTTCACAACGTAGCTCTTACACTCCTTCATTGTCCTTTTAGCCCAACCAAGTCCGAGTTCATCCTAGCGAAGCACCTACGTCTAGCATACGTGCTGCGCGCGCGCCGCGACGAGCCGGCCAGCGAGCTCGGCCGCCAGCTACACAGCGCTGTGCGCAGCGGCTCCCTGGACACGGCCATGCGGCTGCTGGCCCAGGGCGCGGACCCCAACTACTACAACCAGGTAGTTTGTGTGCCAACTCACAGGAAACTCCTATGTTGTTATTCTGTGATTATATTGTGAGCCAGCCAGCAAGCTCGACAAGGGCATGCGGCTGCTTGCCCAGGGCGCGGGCCCCAATTATTACAACCAGGTTGTTTGTGGGCTCTCAGGAAATAAATTTATTTTCAATTTTGGTATTGTAATAATCAAATGAAAATATGTAAAGTATTTCTCAAAATAAATGTACGTAACGAAAAGGTTGTTACGATATAGTCCTAGATGTGACTAAATAGTAAACATTAGGCTTGTTATACGATGGAAAAATAATTAGTTTTATGCATTTAATTACTTTATTTTTTTAGGTATTTGTCCTTTTATTTATTTATCATTATGAGTATCTACTTGTATTTGGTTAATCATATTGTAAGGCATTTAAAATAAAACAGAATATTTATTTTTTATTATTATCGTCTTAAAAACTTTCCAAATTATAGTAACACAATATATAACAAACATATTATAGTAAAATTAGTATAAGTTTAAATTATTAGACAATATTTTAATAAAACTTTAACTTAATCAATATCCATTACTACTTCATAAATTATTATCAGTAACAGTATACACTAAACTTTACATTGTACTTTTTCGTAACGCAACAAAATTCATAAAAAACGTTACGAAATAGTAGTATGAATTAGACTAAACAGGTTGCTAAAAAGTTAATGGTTTGTTATAAAATGAAACTGCAATGATATTAAGGGGATCCTGTACAAAATTGTGAAAATTTACGTATTTTTAAGTTACTTGTACTATGTGCTGAATTAGTTAAATACATTATAAGAACTTACGTAAGTTAGCCTGATCATTGCACAAGGTCGTGGTCTTGTTGAAATTTAAAACAAATTCTTTAAACATTATCAAACAATACATAAATCTAATGACTCCTAAAAACATTTTTCTTCGACAACTTTCTTAATTTTACGCATAAAACAATAATTCTTACATAAAAATATTTGTATTGATATTTCGCAGGTCACCCCCATCTTAAAAAAGTAAATTTTAATTTTTAACACAAGCGCGTGTTGGTTTTGTACAATTCGCAGAATAAAAACATTGCTCTAATCAAATTACTAGATCTGAAACTTCAAAGCAGAATTGTTCTAATTTTAAATATCAATATGATTGATTTTGCTTTGAAGTTCATTATGAGACTTATGTCAGTTTTTGCGATCGCGCGGCACCCTCTTAAGCTTACTGAATGTTCGTACTACACCTATACAGTAAGATGTACACCGAGATTTTTCATTGGTTTTGGAGCCGAAACCCTGTTCATGTTTACCATCAGTAGAAGCTATTTACCATGTAAAACTAAAAATATGAGCAAAAAAAATCATTAAAAAAATATTCATAAAAAATGTAAGAACCCTTAGTACCAGACGATCTTATGAAATTCTATGACCGAAGCGCTTCAAACATTCCGCCTTACCCCCGCCCCGCCGCCAGCGCAGGCGGCCGGCTGGGAAAGTTCATAGGGGTCACGGTGTACTCGTATAAGGAGACCGTTACTACGTGTTATCGACAAAAAGTCACTTTTACAACTTTTTTTACTTAGCTCGTAAAGCGATTATTATTTCATAAATAGGTACAACACTTGTTTTGTATTATAACGTTTTCGGCTCCAAAACCAATGAAAAATCTCGGTGTATAAATCTAGACTTTCCTAATTGTGAAAAATTTATTTAATATTTCCTGTCTCGAAATAGTAAACCCACTGTAACAGCACGTTTTTACTGATTTTCTCATTTAAACTTAGGAAGGATACGTCAGACCAACAACATATTAGAAAGAAGCTAATCCTTTAGTTTTTAACACGGACACGTGTTAAAAACTAAGCCTGCCGATAGTCGGCATGAAAATTAATTTTCCCAGCGCGTCACGTGCCGATAGTCGGCACTCGACGCTCGTCCTTTTTGGGGTTTATATTTTTAAAAACGAATTAAAAACGAATGGGTCTTTCCTCTTCTAATGAACGGGATTTTGTTTATAAAGAAACCTGCTAGCTATATTTCGACAGTTTTGTTAGCAGTCCAGAGACAAAATACTTTTTATGTTGGAAGGTAGTTTTCTCGTGGCCATTTGTTAGTTTTACAGTAGCATTCAGAGTGTATTTTTATAAAATAACCATTACTTTGAGGAGAAATAAGCTTAAAACGTGAGTCCAAAGTATATTGAACTAATTTAACTAAAAGTTTGCTGTGCATTTACTATGTGTCATAAAATAATATAACTTCAAAAAGTTCACTTAAAAAAACATAAATTTTGTGTTTGATTTAAGATTACATTCGTATATTTATCTTTTTTTGGCATGTTAGCTACATGAAAATATAGGAAATTTAATCTAGTTTCTGAAAATATATAATTTAACGAAGTTTCCAGTAACAATTATAGCATATATCTTTGAAAAACCAAACAAAGTCGCGCGGCCCGCAAAAAAAAAAAAGTATTGCGAATCGCCGCGACGCTTAACGGGGGGTGCGTGCGAATTCTGGCGCGACGCGCGAGAGGAAGTGTATTTAGAACAAGTAAAACTTATATCCAATGAACATTATGTCCTTTGAAATTAGTTCATTTGTCATTACGTATATATGAAATGATATGCACCCGCTAAAAAAAAACATTGTTTTAAAAAAGTTTACTTATTAAAATTAGATAGAACAAGTTTTTACTATTTATTTATCATATAATTTTAAAGATTAATAAATTTCCTTCTCAAATATATATATATTTTGTATGATCTTATAAAAACATGTGTAACTTTTATATTATTTCGAGGCACATTTTTTTTTCCACTGATGTACACTTTTTTGAGAAATACTCAGATAGAAATATCTGCTGCGCCATCGAGCTCCTAGTCCATATATTTTCGTATAAAATGTTTAATCAAAATGTGCCAGTAACACATTATTAACTTGTAACGTAGGAGAAGGGCTCAGCATGCCTGCACGTGGCGTGCCGCGCGGGGCAGCCGGCGCAGGCCGAGCTGCTGGCGGCGTGGGGCGCCGACCCCAACGCGCGGGACGCCATGCACAACGCGCCCGCCGATTGCGCCAGGTCAGTGCTCACCACCACATCTGCTATGAGCTCAGCTGTCGTAGCACCAGACACTAGAAAGAAGACGGACCATCGTGGGCCAAAATTTAACAAGATTAAATATTGTTCATTTAAACATATATTGAATAGTTAAGATAAATATAAAATATCAGCTTTATCCACAGTCTAAGAAAAAAGTAAACGACATAAGGAAGAAGAATGAAACGAATCGAATATCACAAATCGATCAAGTTGTTTGATTTGTTAATGGTTTCACTGTCAGGTCAATTATATTAAATAATATCAAAAACATGTAAGCACATGCATAAAACACAGAAATAATTTTAAAATAGGTGTTGTTATCAATCTTTTTTTTTATTAATAACTGTAATCAATTATTCATATACTTCTTTAAGAATACTTTGGTGCCAAAGCCGTGACAAAAAAATTGACATTGACAGGAGGAAAAATGTCACTCAAATCGTTTGCTTTGTTTTCTTTACTGCGTTTTGAATGTGCTCTTACTGTTTTGAATCTTTCCTCGACCTTGGCATTCTTGATCGGCCTTTGCTTGGACTTTTTGGACTTCAAGCTCGACATTTCGATTAGAATAACATGAATCGCTATATAAATTGCAATATAGCGTAAAATCGCTGTAACGCAACAGGCAACCGAGTTTTAGATGATGATGGCACTTTGAATCATAATCATATAATAAATAATAATTTGATTTAAATAAGTCTACCTATGTATGATAAAATAGTCTTGCATAAAAATATTTTTGATTTATGAAGTACCCACTGATAGCTATTAAATGGTAGGTAAGCATAATAGTAAGCTATTAAACGATGAGGAAAAACAACTGACTGTTGAGATTAGGTAGGTACCTACCTACCTTGGGTATTAATTTGGGTTACTCGCATAATGACCCATTTTGGTAGCCCAACGCACAATGACACATAGAGTCTACGCAAAATGACATACGCAACTTTAAAAATAAATGCTTTTATAGGTTATTATATTTGAAAAAAATACTATTTCGGCATAGGCTATTCTTAACCTCATTTTTTCATAATCTTTTATTTCTTAGATCTCAGACTGCGAATTTTAGCCAAATTTTCAGGAATCCTTTAATTTTATACTAGCTTTCAAACAACACTACTTTCATTGTGTTACATTACACCTCAAGCCCAAGGATCTATGGAAGTCGGTCTAGGAGTGTTCGTGACAAACAAGGGGTTATACTACGGCCTCATTCGATGGAGAATGTTTGTAATTATTCACATTTTTACATACTACATACTTACTTACATATATATTCACGACTATTATCCCCAAAAGGTTATTTTTTTAGGCTATGACCGAAGAAGCAGTCCACTGCCCTTAGTCCACATTTCACAAATTATAACTGCACACGTGCTCAGCGTGACCGTGACAGTTAATGAGCCGCCACCACACAGCTCATTGACATTTCTTTGTGCAAATATAGTGTAGTGTATCCTTAGATTAAAACAAAAAGGGAAGATACGGCATGCTCCTACTTGTAGTCAATCAAAATATAGTCCTACTCAACTACATATGCAAACACTCACACACGGTCACCTATAAAAGTGTATATCGAGCGAGCGAGACAGAGCAGTAAGTTTCAACGTCAGCGCGAGGGAGTCAGCGAGTAGCGCGTTGACGTCTTGGTCGCTTCGCAACAGACAGTACGAACGACCGATTCCGACGCCTCTGCGGAGTAGCGTCTTTCTCTTTTTCACACAGCAGAATGTCCGCAATAGTACGATGTAGCCTCTTCGCTCGGAAAATTGCTACTGAAGTGAAGTTGTGCCTTTAGGCCTAATTTTAGCGGCTTACTCACGAGACGCTAATGCCGTATCTTCCCTTTTTGTTTTAATCTAAGAGTGTATCTTCTTAGTGCAAATGTAGTATAGTCTAGTGTCACTCAGATTTTTACTTTTTCTTGAGAAAGAAACTAGAATCTAGAAATCCGAGTTAAACTAGATGTTTGTACAAAGAAATAGGCCGAGTACGAAAGCTGATATATGTTTTTAAATACCTCAGGGCCGTAACCGAGCTTTCCACTTTAAAAACAGTGTATTACGCCTTAGGACAATCGATACTGTCATATTGTATAACTGCATGGGGTAGTGCAGGAAAAACACTGTTCCTGAGGCTGGAAAGAGCACAAAGAGGAGTTTTAAAAGTGATGTGTTTCCAAACCTCTTCTTTTTCCAACCTCACAGCTATATGAGCATACTAAGGTTGTAACAGTCAAACAGATTTATATCCTTAATGTCATTCTGCGTAAACACTCTCAACTTCCATATAACAAGGACATCCTTACAAAAAAGCGAAGAAAGGACTTAATTTGTAGTTTGGAATCTTGTAGATTGACCCTATCTAGGCGACACTTTTTGTACTTGTCTCCTTTGCTTTACAATAAGGTAAACAAATTACTAAAAATATTTCCCTTAACTCTGCAATGTAAAACAAAAACTATTCAGTGGCTTCTCACATTGTCCTACGATGACACTGAGTTAATTATAGCTGAATGTCTAGGACGCTCCTAAGATTTGGTGATTTAGTGTGGTAATATTAGTGCGAAACATTTTGGTTCCTAGTGGTTATTACAACTGATCCCAAGGTTATCGTCCCGTAGGGCTAGGAAAAGCTGTCACATACTCAAGCACGCACTACACTCACGCAAGCACACACACACACACACACACACACACACACACACACACACACACACACACACACACACACACACACACACACACACACACACACACACAAACACAAATACACTCACACACAAATACACCCACGCACAGGCACACACGCACTCACGCATACATATAAAATTATTAAAGTAATTTAATTTAATTTAGTAGGGGTCAAAGTTGCTCGCGTCCGTAGGTTTACCCTTGAGACCCTACACGTGATCCCTGGGTGGTGCTAAATGAGTGGCACTGACTGAGTGGTAGAGCCACGTTGCGTTGCAGCACGCATTGGGCCGGCTCGCCCGGCGTAATACCACCCTCTCACGAATATTCGGCGTGAAATAATGGCACTTGGTGCTGTTGTGTTTCGTCCGACCAGTGAGGGTTCCGGAGGCCTCCCCCCCTCCTCCCATTCCTATTCCTTCCTTAAACCTATTCCTCCCTTAAAGGCCGGCAACGCGCCTGCGATTCCTCTGGTTTTGCGGGTGTCCATGGGCGGCGGTGATTACTCTCCATCAGGTGACCCGCCTGCTCGTTTGCCTCCCTCTTTTATAAAAAAAAAAAAACATAACTTTAAAACCTGTTGTACTTTCATTTTGGAACGAGCCATTTTATCCAGAGGTGGGCGTTTGTGACTGCGTTGCAATTTTATACTATAGCAGACACTTACGAGCACAAATTGTAATGTAACCTATTTTTGTTCCAAATAACAAGTTTTTTTTTTTATATATTATTATTATAGTTAGGTCGGTACACAAAACCTGTCTTTTTTGTTGGTTTTTGGAGTATCGTGCAATCAGTCCTCAGAATATTAGCAGATGCGCTTTAGGAGTAGACAGGCAGGTGGAGCTCGTTCTCAATAGGAATCTGGAAGCTTATATAATGTCATTCAACTCCAGAATTGGGCGTCTCTAGCTGATTTGGGTGACGTCGCTAACGGATTTTGTAAAATTTAATTTAAGTATCTGCTTCCTCCTTCACTGTGTTCAACTGTAGGTACTCATGGACCTTGGTGTTTTTATAAACCAGGGTGCATTCGATATTTGTTTCAGGATAGAGTCTTCAGCCCTCTGCATCATGTTAACACTGGACTGGCAAAAAGATCCCATGTGTCCAAATAGGTTTGAGAACAGTCTTGTAGTTTAATAATTTATTGTCAATAGACATTGGTGTGTTTCTACCAAGCAGCCAATAGAGTTCGCGGTCTTTAATGTTGAGTTGATCTCTCTTAGCATGGATATGGTTTCTCCAGGTTAGTCTGCGATTGAGATGCATTCCCAGATACTTGACGCAGTCACTGTGTGGAAGCAGTTAGTCGCACAATTTCACAGGAAGGCAGTCCCTTCTTCTTAGTGTTAATGTGATGTGTGTAGATTTAGAGGAGCTGGCCATAATTCTCCACTGTCTCAACCACTTCTCTACTCTTTCGAGTCCCATTTTAACGATCTGTGAACGAACAACTTTTGTTGGCTTCAACTCATTTTCGAACACCCAAACTCGTGACTGGTTTTTTGTTTCGGGTTCGTATGCGTATATCCAGGATTCGTCACCTGATACGACGCTGTATACAGCATTTGAAAATACTCCGTGGAATCCCTCGAAAGTTCTGACGCACCAAGTAACGCGAGCCGCTTTTTGCTCCTCACAGAGCGAATGCGGGATCCATCGGGAAAACAACTTTTACCTAATTGTTCATGCAAGATTATTTGTATTTGACTCATGCCAATGTCTAAAGTTGCCTGAATTTTGCGATATGTCACATGTCGATCTTCCTCTATCAGCTTACGCACAGCATCAACGTTATTTAACGTTTAACGTAAGCTGATAGAGGACACTCAAGATTAAGTGATTGCAGTTTTTGGGCGACCTTGACGGGGATCGTCACAGCTTGACACGTCCACGTTGAAATTCCGCAAACCAGCGATAAATTGTGGTTTTTAGATGGGGCTTCATCACCAAATGCAGAAAGCATACGATTAACACTCTGTTTTTGTATTAAACCACTTCGAAAGTCATAATAAATCATTACTCTTGAATTTTCCCGAGACAATTCCATTTTCACACCGACTTTACAAGTTCGACAAGACCGCGTTCTTTTTTTAATAATAAATAAATGGTATTCCATTAATAAAACCAAGGTGTTTTCGATTATAAACACTTTATTATGCCAGGAACAATAGAAATATTCCATTCCCGATTCTTTTAGTGCAGCAAATGATCTCAATAACAAAACTTATTTTTGTAATGCATAGCACGGTTGACGGCTGTAACGCAGATAGAAGCAAATGATTTAATTTTTACAAAAATAGTCTACTTCTATTTTATTTAACTTAACTGCACTAATTGCACTATATTCTAGAGATGCAGTTTCTGTTTATAAGCTCCTACTATCCATCCACATACGAAATTTATGTTTTTATGGCAAGCATTAAAAATAATAATTGCGTAACACTTCAAATATGGCAATCGACTCCCACCTCGTCTAGACACATTAATTAAATTTTATTGGTCCTTAACATGCGTTGCTGTGAAATATTTAGAATGGTGAGTTATGGCTTTTTATTATGTAATCTAGATAATCTAGATAGATAATGATAAAAAGTTTATTATTTGGATAACGCCTCGGTGGCCGAGTGGTCAAGCGCTCGGCTCAATATCCGGAGGTCCCGGGTTCAATTCCCAGGTCGGGCAAAGTGTGTTTTCGGAATTTTTCGATGCAACGCCTGGGTTTGTTATCACCAACCCGTATTTGGAAGCGTGGTGATTATGCCAGTACCCATCAATTGTAGCTATGACTTGATTTGGATGATGTAGGTGTACTGGCCAAAGCCTTAACTACGCTACATCGGGATATTTGTCCAGTTAAAGGCAAGTGGACTGTATATATTAAGCTGATGTATTTAGCAACTGTACAAAATCCACCGGACAATGAAACCGTCCGCGTCACACATACTTAATGTGTGACATGCGCCCGAATGGAAGTCGAAACGAGAATTGATGAATTCGCCGCGGTGCGCGGCGTGCTGCTTTAAGCCCGCGTTGCCCCCCCGCGCCTCTTCTGTGACCGCGGAATCGGTCCGTGCGACCATGTCCTGACCATATTCACCCGCGTTGAAGTTTCTTCAATGGCTTCTTTGCCCAGCAGTGGGAAAGTATAACAGGCTGTACTTTACTTTTACTTGATTATAATAATAAATTCATTTATTTCGACCACATAGATCATAGTGAGAGACAAATTATTAATATTAACAATATAAACAAATAATAATATTTACAATCAATTATTAACAAATTAATTTATAAAGTGACAGACATACTTATACATACATACTTATTACATTTGAAATTAAATTAAATTATCAATAAATTACCAGAAAGATTAAACAGAAGACACATAAATAAGATTATTTTAGTCAAATCTGTTCGCGAAAACTCTAAGGATGCTGTTGATACTATACTATACTAATTATGATACTACAAAACGATTGACTTCAGAACAATTCTCACTATAGCACAGGCAAGGCGGTCACGTGGTGCTGACAGACCAGACCGCATGACCGAGCTGGTGTATGAAGCGATCGATCGCATGATCCACGTATATGTCAATTATACATTGATCAATAGAAGCAATTTGTTTAGCCAAGTTTTTGGTTGACGTTTGAAAGCTATTTGTCGCTTAAAATAAATTTCCAGACTATATTACTATCTTTTGTCAAATAAAAGTTACTATCATAATTATTGTCACAGACAAGGCGGGCACGTGGAGCTGGCAGACCGCATGACGGAGCTGGTGTATGAAGCGACCGACCGCATGATCTACTTCCTGACCGGCGAGCGGCCCGAGCACGCCGCCGGCCGCCACTACATAGTGCCGCGGCCGCACGACGCGCACGAGATGACCGACGTCGCCAAGGCCGCGCGCGGGAAGCTGCAGCTGGTGAGTGCGATGTCTGTAGCCACCGCATGATTTTTGTACAATTTTTATATCAAGAACTCTGAAACATATGTGGATTAAAAGAAATACCTTACGATGAAAATGCCCACGAGATGAACGACATCGCCAAGGCCGCGCGCGGGAAGCTGCAGCTACTGAGTGCCGCAGAGGTCGCTCCAATGCCTGCAGCGACCGCATGTTATCTTACATTTTTTAACATTGAAAATGTTATTTCGTTCGTCCCATTTTCGCTGAAAGTGCGACTCGCCCGTGATACCCTGAGGTTTAAGGCCACGAGGACGTATGAGGGCTCAAAAGACGCGGAATTCGAAGAGGTTTAAAATTATGTAAAACTATTTTGGAAAAGTCAAAAACTATTTTTAGTAATTGAAAAAGACCGACTTGTTTTGACCGATAAATCGTGTGTTTTCCCAGAAAATTCCCGATATATCGAAAGCGAGGCCAAATTTAAAAAATTTAAAAAAAGCACCTCGGTATCGGTGTACTAAAGAACATTTTACCTTATTACACTTTTTTTATATTAGTGACGGTTGAGGCTGTAGAGGTGCCCTTAGCCGCCGGTTTGCGCGGCGCGGGGTGCGATGAGCTCAAAAGACTCGGAATTCGAAGGGTTCTAAGGTCTAAAAATATTTTGAAAAAGTTGGTTCTGAAAAAAAATTGACATTATCGAAAGAAAAATTACGCGTTCTTACTGAAAATTGCGTTCGATAATCTATAATAAGTAGGTACATTTTCAATGCCCTTTCAAGTCGTGTAGAGCACGAGATCTGTGGATTTTTATATTAAGAACTCTGAAACATTTGATGGGTCTAAAAATACCTTTTTTTGTTGTTTCCTAAACCTATTGTGTCCCTCTGACGGGCAAAACTGTTAGAGTAAAAAAGTATACTTAAATTTAAAAAAAAGAAAATTAACTCAACACTGTCATGCTCCTTCTTAGACCCGCATAACTTCGAACAAAAGTAGAACCATAAGAATTGATAATACGAATATAGAGTTTCTTTTTTTATTTATTTTTTATAAAAGAAGGAGGCAAAAGAGCAGGCGGGTCACCTGATGGAGATTAATCAGCACCGTCCATGGACACCCGCAAAACCAGAGGAATCGCAGACGTGTTACCGGCCTTTAAGGAAGGAATAGGCTCGTTTCTTGAAGATCCCTAAGTCGTAACGGTCCGGAAATACCGCCGTTGAGAGCTGGTTCCACAACACTGTAGTTCAATGCCAGAAATATCGTGAAGAACGCATAGTAGTAGACCGCCCCATCATTCAAGGTGATGTGGATGGAATGGCAGTCGATTGCATATAGTGCGGTGAAGGAAATCAGCGGCAGGGATCAAGCCAAACAATTCCTCAGAAATTTCCTCATGATATATGCGGTACAATATACAGAGAGACACAGCGTCTCTCCGAAGAGCCAGTGGATCGAGCCGACCTGAAACAACCACGTCGTCAACAATTCGAGCAGCTCTGCGTTGAATGCGGTCAAATGGAAGGAGTTGGTACTGGGGTGCTCCAGCCCAGATTGGAGCAGTATTCCATATGCGGCCTGACCTGTGCTTTGTACAGTTGTAAGCGGTGGGCCGGCGTGAAGTGAAATACTGACCCGCACACCCAGTTTTGTTTCGAAGCTAATTAGCTTTACCTTCCAAATGATCTTGAAACTGAATGTCACTCGAAATACCGACGCCAAGGATTCCAATAGTCAGGTTTGTATCAAGGAGAACTCCCTTAAAGTTCAGAAGTAAGACGAAGGTAGAGTGTTTTGGAGGGTTTGAAGTGGACTAGATTACGTCTGCCCCAATCCGAGACATATCTCTGGTGACTGACACCGATAAAATGTTAAGTCATAACTTAACATGTTCTCGGTGTCAGTCACAAGTTTATTCCGGCTCTTGATGACGCTTTCCAGAGAAGTATTAGCTCGTTCGGTGTAGAGCGTATCCCCAATACTGTCGTCCGCATAGCAATGAGTGCTGTTGTTATTCAACATGACATTGATTTGCAGAGGAAAAAGAGTAGGGGATAACACGCACCCCTGCTACGCCCAGAAAGAAAGCTGGCGACTCACGAACACAATTTCTCAGAAAGCCCGTATGATACAAGTTTAGAGAGAAGAGCTTTGTGCCATACCTGTCAAAGGCTTTTGCTACGCCAAGCGAACTGCCAGTGCTTCCCCTTTACTCCCCTTCAATCACCAGCCGAACGACCTCGACGAAAACCATACTGGCGATCACTTAGTAGCTGATTCTCTTCTAGGTACCTTAATAGCTGGCGGTTTGTAATGGACTCCATTACTTTGGAGAGCAAAGAGGTGATGGCTATTGGCTTGTTGTTAGATGGATCTGAGCGATCTCCTTCTTCGGGAATCGGGTGGACAAGGGCTGTCTTCCAAGAACTCGAGACAACGCCAGTAGTGTAAGAGAGCCGGAAAAGGAGCGTTAGAACTGGCGCCAACTCAGGAGCACACGTCCGAAGCACAATGGAAGAAACTGCATCAGGGCCACTCGAATTATGGATATCAAGGGAAAAAAGAGCCTTGCGAACTTATCTTTGTCGGAACCGAACGTTTGGCATTGAACTAGGGCAATGCGTTGGTGGAGTTTTCCCCATCGTCCAAGGTCGAGTTTGATTCGAAAAGAGTGCCCAAGAGATCGGTTTTCTTCTTTGCAGTATGGGCCAGGCAGTCATCCGACTTCTGTAATGATGGTAGTGACGGCTGATAAAAATTCCTTAAGATAGCTTTGGCGAGAGAGAGAGGCAGATTATAATTAAGACAATAGCACGTTTTAGTCAAAAAGTATAAAAAATTGCACTATTTTGTTAAAAAGAACCAAAAATCAATATGTTAATGTGAACAATCTTGTAATTAATGGCAAGTTTTTGAACGAAAAGTTGACTCATCTATTCAATCTGTAAACGTCAAAACGTCACTAAGTCAAAATCGATAGTAATTGTTGTGAAAAATAATAAAACTTTAAAGACCTATATCTCGAAAACTAATCATTTCCGCAGAAAATGAAAATCAGCATTGGAATCTCTGGATTTATTACAGTAAAGTAGCACACTTTTTTTTGACAAATTCGTGTACAGCTTTATAAAATCTAAGCCAGTTCCATTGCCTGAAGTATCACATCAACGACAGAGACAGCGGCGACATCAAGATCATCTAGCGAGAAGCAAATTCGCCACCACGGGTAGGACGCAAAGAAACTTCGCATCCCATCCCCAGTGGCGGTACCTTCATACAAGCCGAAAAGCCCGGCTTGCCCTAACAAAAACTCAATATCACTACTGGTAAAACGCAATTATTAAAATCACTTAATATTTTTTACCATTGTTAATTTTCTTTCATCAGCATTCAAATTATCAATTTTATAAGTTTCTCATATTAAGAATCACCAAACAAATCGCATAAAGCTGCTTATAAATCGTGCGACGCTTTACATCTCTCTCGCACAAGTTGGCTTGCAACCGGGCTTCGGATTTAAAGTATATCCGCTCTCTTCTAACTTTAACAAAATTGCTACTCTATAAACATAATACTGCGTAAGTATGTATAGATTCTATGAGAAATTCATACTCTTCGTCAAAGCCAGCTTGCGTTATGAAGTTCGCAAGTAAGGCCTTCTCCAAATCAGGCTTTATTTCTACCGAATCACGTGCAACTTAAACGCGGGCGGACCAATCAGAGGCGACCGACGACAGCTCGAGCTCGGGCGAACCAATCAGAGGCGAGCGTTAATACGCGATTGTGCTGTGCAGCAGCCACAGGCAGCAGCCAGCCATTTTTTATTCTTTGTTATTGTCACACTTCACTTTATTTGAGGGATTGTTTATAAGTAACAAGTGTTTTCGTAATTTGTGTTAAAGAAATGTGTTTCGAGTTCAGTTCGTCGCTTTATTGGCTTAGAGCATTCAACCAACTGAATGCTCTAAGTTTATTGGTCTCTGTGACGAACTAAGATGTGTTGAGCATGTGATGTGTTGCAAACAAATGTGTACTTAAACGTGTTGATGATTGGCATACGAAAGGCAGAGGTAAATAAATTCTTTGAACATCACACATGATTTATGTATTTCGCAAACTATTAAAAGTCATCTAGGGCATTAATTATAATAGGTCTATGTAAAAAACTCTTTGGATTGTTGGTTGCTTCCATTCTTATAATTAAGTAATAAATAATAAATTAAGTGTAGAGGCCACAGACATAGATATGCCTACATATCGACTGGATCCCGCGTAAAATGCCCATTTTCGCATTTTGTAGTAATTTTCCAGTTGTATTTATCGTTTTTATCGAAATAGGATAATAAATGCATGCGTAATATTACGAATCTCCACTCTGCGAGAAAAAGCTGAGTTCGGACGGCCGGCGCATCGCATTTTGTTGTAATTTTGTACTTAGTTGTATTTATAGTTTTCATCGAAATAGGATAATAATTTTTATTCCTCATGAAGTAACAATTATTCTGGTATAAATTTTACTCAATAATATTATCGTAGATAAGAGAAATTCACAGTTAACTTAACGCGATTTTCGAAGTTTTTTTGGTTTTGTTTCATTTTTTTATTTCATTTGTTTAGTTTAATCCAGGAGCTCAAAAAAGTGCCCTCGCGTAATTTATGAAAATCTTTCTCTGCAATTTTGAGTTTAAATAAAAGTTAAGCGAAATTTACAAAAAGCGAGGCCGCTACGTACTATGTCAATAGTTATTCTACACTATTTAATAAGTAAATACTGTTAATGTATTTTTGTTTCTGAGATAAAGAACGCCTAAATTGGCCAAAATAAAATTCTCAAAAATCACATTCAAGATGTAATTAATAAAAGGTAAAAGCCTGTTTTTTTACCAACGACAAGAACGTTTGGAATGCCACGGCCTATGACGATTTGAGTAAAAAATGTGGCTAGTGTCACAAATGGGCACCAACATTGTACCTAGGTAGCAAGATTAGGAACTTCAGGTTTCGTGGCTTGCCCCAATCTGAAGCCCTAGGCACGCCACTGCCCATCCCAGTCCGCTGACCTATAATGCCAGACCCGACGGCTGGCCGCTGGATGGTTCTTACTCAATTTAAAATAAACTATGTCTGCAGTGTTTAAGTAAAAATACATTATTTTCTTTTCAGCTTCCTAACCACCTTTTTGAAGAGCTCGTTATGGACATCTACGACGAAATAGACCGAAGAGAGACTGAATCTAGTGAGTACAACTTTCCTCCACCAACATAAAATTTTAGAACTACAGCAGACACAATCAGCAATATTAGTCGGTTCTAGATTTAGGAGCTTGTCGCAGCAAGTGAAAGCTTGTCTCCAGCCATTAGATCGCTAGTCTAAAATATGTTTTTCACTCCTCTTGCTCAAAATACCGTCATTGTAGCGTTCTAGAGCGGGGCTAAAATAGCTTTTCTTGCCCTAGGGGAAAAAGTAATTTGTTTTTTAATTTTCGTCTGTCACATGACAATGAGCCTACAAAAACTAAAAAGTATTTAGTCTTATGTAGAATAATCATGAATAAAGACTCGACTTATTACTGTTTACTTAGATCAACAACTTTTTTGAGATAGTTATTAAAGTTTATGGTAAAATTAGTAATCATTTGAATCTATGGACAACACAGACCACGCTTCAGCAAGAAAAAACTGCACAGTCTGCACATGTGCTTAGGTAGTGAGCCTTTAGCCCGTTAGTCGGTTTTACGACACTCAAGGGAAGAAAGGGGTTGGTAGTATTATTTTGATGACCCATCGCCGCTCTATGCTGTTGGATATATGCGCAGTCTTTAATCCGTTAGTCGTCTTTTACGACACCGAAGGGAAGAGACGGGTTGGTAGTATTATTTTGATGAGCCCTTCGCCGCTCTATGCTGTAGGATGTATGTGCAGTGTCCGTTAGTCGCCTTTGACGACACCCAAGGGAAGAGATGGAAAGTCTGCACATACCTACTATCCAACAGCATAGAGCGGCGATGGGCTCATCAAAATAATACTACCAACCATTCTCTTCCCTTGGGTGTCGTTAAAGCAACTAACGGGTTAATTTTTAATAAAATAAACCAATTCATATTGTATTGGATTGTTTTATTTTCTCGCATTCGTAGTGAAAATCAGAGTGTAATACACGGCGCTAAAAAACCATTAAAACTCGGTTTCTATTTACTCCCTCGCTAAAGCTCGGGAGTAAAATTACCTCGTATATAATGGGTCATTTTAGCCCCTTGTATAACAATCTACTATTTCGCGTGTGTTGTATTGTAGTGTAGCTGTTAAATATTAAGACCTTATTTTATACAGCCTATTACTCAATTGGTATTTTCTTTTTCAACACTTTTTCCGTAATTCACTGTTTCTAAATTTACAAATTGAAAAGCGGATCAATATTTTGTATCCTTAAACCTTTTAATTATCTTACAAAGATCTTCTTATACATTAAGTTATCACCAAACCTTTAGTTTGGCAGACGAGCGCTTCGGGGCTGGAGCGCTGCGGCGTGGTGTTCCTGCCCGTCAACCCCGCACTCTCCGCGCCGCGCAACCAGGGCCGCCAGAAGCTCGCGCGACTCTCCACCGCGGAAATGGCTGCGCTGCTGAGGGACGTGCTGGTCGATGCTACGCGGCGGCAGCACATAGCCACCCTCCAGCCTAGGTGTAAGTTACAGTAGAATGTTCTTATTGGTGTTTTTGAGAAGCTGCAGAAGCTCGCGCGACTCCACGTATGGGACGTGCTGGTCGATACTACGCGACGTCAGCACATAGCCACTATCCAGCCTAGGTGTAAGTTACCGTAGAGAGTTGTTATTGGTGTTTTTGAGAAGCTGCAGAAGCTCGCGCGACTCCACGTCTGGGACGTGCTGGTCGATACTACGCGACGACAGCATATAGACACCCTCCAGCCTAGGTGTAAGTTAAAGTAGAAAGTTGTTATTGGTGTTTTTGAGAAGCTGCAGAAGCTCGCGCGACTCCACGTATGGGACGTGCTGGTCGATACTACGCGACGACAGCATATAGACACCCTCCAGCCTAGGTGTAAGTTAAAGTAGAAAGTTGTTATTGGTGTTTTTGAGAAGCTGCAGAAGCTCGCGCGACTCCATCGCCCAGCTGGCGGCGTTGTTTTGGGACGTGCTGGTCGTTGCTACGCGACGGCAGCATATAGCCACGCTACAGCCTAGGTGTAAGTTACCTTACTTAAGTTAGCGTAGAAAGTTGTTAGTGGTGTTTTTTTGAAGTTGTGGAAGCTCGCGCGACTCCACCGCGGAACTGGCTGCGCGCTCTAGCCTAGGTGTTTACTTTAGTTTACCGTATTACCTTTGTGAGTTGTTACTACTGTTTTTACTCGAAAACCTCGCCACGCCCGCCCGCCGGTAAAAGCTGGCGCGACTCCTCCACCGAGCTGGCTGCGCTGCTACCTGAAGTATTTTTTCTAGCCTTAGGAAGCCTGGCAAGTGGAGTCCAGATGCGAGGACAACTGGTGCAGCGTCAGAGACGCAGCATCAGTCACCCTCACACTGCCGGCTCCCAGGTCATAAGAAGAAGGGAAAATGTGTGATGGTAGATTATTCCATCTTTTGGAGGTGCAACCTAATTTTCATTTTTTCTCGTTTTTATTTAGACAAATGAGGGAACTATGTATACTTCTATTTGTTCTATTTATGTGTTTGTGTTTTTATATGACTGTTTGTTTCTCAATAAAATATATTATATAAATAAATTATCATCATAATAGGCCCTCCTACTGCTGGGCACAGGTCTTCCGACATAGGGCCATATCATAACCCATCATGCCGGCCCAATGCGGATTTGAGGATTAATATCACATATTTAGTATTAGCTTTACGTTGTCATTCACCCGGCAGCGCTGGCGGGCGCGCCCAACCCGCTGATGGCAGCGAGTCACCTGCGGCACCTGTCGCGCGCCTCGCACATGTCCGACGACGAGCCGCTCTACGACTCAGTCGCCTCCGACGACGACTACGCCGCGCTCGTGCCGCCCGCGCTGCTGCACGTGAGTCACGGGACTATGCTCCCCACATCCCCCCTCACAATTCCTACTTCTCCTCAAGGTTGGCAACGCATCTGCGACCCCTCTGGTTTTGCCATGAGGTGGAGGTGTCCATAGGCAAAAAACAGCACTACCGACGACACCACACTACCCACTATACTGTACTAACCACTGCACACCACCACACTACACGCACTACATAATCGGTCTAGCTTTAGAATGAAAAATTGTTGCCGCTTTAACCGTTTAAGTGCTCTGGTAAATAAAAATTCTCGCTTCATTCTTTTACATTCAAATTTATTTATTAACTTTTTTCAACAATTTGCAACTATATTCAATTCGCTACACAGATACCAAGCATAGTGCCGCGGCCGGGCGAAACCGTATCTTCCAGTTACAACCCATCTTTACCTATAGAGCATTCGCTAAGCTCCGAGCTACGCCGGGCGCAGTCGCCGAGTGCATTAGCAAACGTGATACCCGAAAAGATCGAAATCAATACTCTAAAGAAAGAATTAGACAGCCGAGACTCGACCATTACAGACTTAAAGAATCAATTGAAGAATTTACAATCAATAGTTGAGCAGTTGACGAAAGAAAATAGTGTTTTGAAGACTAGTAGCGTGGACGACGACCAGAGTATAGCGTCGCAAGCGTCGATCAATGACAGTTTGGCTAGCAACGTTGTAGATGGCGCTAGTAAGCTTCCAGAAAGGGGGCGGAGTCTCGAGACGGAGCAGCTGACGCTCGCAGACGAGGACGCGGACTTGAGGCAGTCGCTCAAGAACGCGCAGCGACCGGTCAGTATGTATGAGACTAGGGAGGGACCAAAGAATAACTGGCAGGTTACTAAACATCAGGTACTAATCTATATTAATTATACTAATTTTTACATTACTATTTAGTATAACGTGGCGTTGGGTGTAAACTATTTTATTAAAAGCATCGCCAAACCAATAGGTACTCTGTTTGACGCTGTAATACCGGCCGTCACAGAACAATTGAACTCGGCGCTAATAGCGCTCTAACTAAAATACAGAACACTAAAATAATAAATAAATAAAATAGTTTTCACCACGTGTCACATTTTTAACAACTTCAAAGGAACCACTCAACTTTGAGACATACAATAATTTTATTTATTAATGAAATGGTTTTTTTTACTATTTTGGCTTCTTTTAGCTTGCTAGCTTCATGTATTACTTACTGTAAATTCCTGAAGTAAATTGGTATGGAGAATCTTATACATTTACGTAATATTTTACTGTAATTGAGGTGACGAAGTAGAGATATTACCATTAATCTGGAAGTAGCAATGTTGTAGTTTAGTAATAATCTATTATTATGTTTACTAAAACAAAAAGTAGCTTATTGTATTTAGATATAACAACTAAAACTTAAAGATCGTACGGGTATAATCATCGTTAAGAAGTGCCGTATTATTATTAAAATCATGATTCTTGTATCTCCAAATAAAGTACCTACTTAAATAAATAAAATACATTAAAAGCTCAGAATCTGAACCGAATATGGCAAATCCACGGGTATATTGCGGGTTTCTGAATATCAATTCAGATATGTTTTAAATGTTTATAAAATTTGGTTTAATGGTGGTGTTTTGTATTTATGGACAACTGCAACAGATTACCATCAGTCGAGTCTTATGCCCTAATTCCACCTTAATGGTATAAAAAGAAAAAAAAAATTGGTTGCCTGTAAAGTCGGTATACGGGCGAAAGTTTTACGTGACAACGACTTTGAGTGGTAAAATAATTTTAATGTGAATATTCATTCGTATAGTAGGAAGAAGGATGAAATAATAGTAACAATTAAAAACATTTATTTAAACAAAGAATTATATTTAAAACATAGTTGAGTGGGAGAGAGACGCAAGGCATTCGGCGGGCCTCTCTCTCGTTCGGTGACTCATCGTAACGTTACCGAGCGTTACACTTTTTCATAAGTGACTCCCAGCCGCAACCTAATTTAAGACGTTGTCACGTCAAAAACCTAGCGGTTCCATTTCAGCTGACGACCCTCTCCGGGCTAGACCGGTCGCTGACGCAGAGCGTGCTGGAGGGCGGCGCCGAGGAGCCGCTGCCGAGCGCCGAGCTGGTGCACCGCGTGGCCGAGCCCGTCACCCGCGCCATACAGGAGCTGTGGGCCTGCGCACGTGACACGCACGCGCAGCACCCCGCCGCCCCCGCCGCCCCCGCCGCCCCCGCCGCCGCGCAGCGGCTCAGCGCGCGAGAGCGGGACGCCCGCGCCGCCGTGCACGCGCTGCTGGCGCTGTTCCCGCCGGTATGATACAGCACGCTAGTGAGAGGCGCGACCATCGCGATATATAATGCTGCTCTTATGTGATGTGTTAAAGGTTTAAGCACGTTTTCTTGTCTATAACGAACGAACGAATTTTCGTTGGTGGTTTCTCACCCACAACAATAATTGCTGTTTCTACATAATTGCTTAGCGATTAATCTCTCACGAGAAAAAGGCCTCCTCCTCCTCTCTGCCTATCTCTATTTTGAACTTATTCAGATTAAAATTTAATTAAGCAAAATTTTTATTAAATAAATAAAGGAAATGGAACGTTTTTCCCCTGGTGTTAGTCGTGCGCGGACCGTTCGCTGCAGCAGGTGCTGGCGTCGCTGCGCGCGGCGTGCGCGGAGGTGTCCGCGGCGTGCGGCGGCGGCGCGCCGCTGCACGAGCTGCGCGCCGCCGCCTACGGGCTCGCCAAGGCCACCAAGCTGCTCGTCACGCACTTCCCCGCGCCCTCCTAGCGAAGCCGCTACTACTACACTACGGTGTAGGCGGCGAAGTGCCGCGCGATGCAGCACGCGTCGTAGCAGATGTGCGTCGTAGCAGAGGTGTCCGTCGTAGCAGTGGTGTGCATCGTAGCGGAACCGTTCGTCGTAGTGGCCGCGCCGCTATTCAGCCGTAGTACCTACTCTACGTTTAAAGGGTTGACAGACTGCATCACGGTGTGCGACGCGCCTTCGTGTACGCGTCACTCGAACTGCTAAGTGTAAGTAGTTCTTGTTTTCTATTATGATGAATGAGTTCGCCGTTGTCCGAATAGCTTTATAACTTTTTGAATTAAGATTTTATGATGTAATTATATTTTGTCACGATCCGTCTAACTATACTTAGCTACTACCTTATTACTCGGTTCTGGCAGTGGCAGTGTCGAAACTGAAACGCCATAAAAAGCAGCATTCTGCTATAGATTTTTTTACGTCACAGCACAGCCCACCGTCTCACACTGTAAGAAAAACTTTTTTTAAGTAAGAAATCATAATGTATTTACATGCATACCTACTTCATTTAAGTTGTTGACTTTACTCTTTAAGATATTCCAATACCTATTGGCTGCGTACACTACACTTAAGGGACATAATATCTGTTTTCTTGCAAAAGTTCAACGAAAAAATATTTACAACCTTTCAAAGCGGAATAATAATCTTTATTGTTTATTAGTTTCATTGTAGTATTAAAATTAAGCATAATATAAAGTTGCGCTTTGCTTTAGAGACATCGATATTGTCGTATGATTAGCTACGGAGTATTTTTACCCAAGCCACAGTATAAATATGAGCTAAAGCAGTAAGGAAGCTACGTACAAACGCTCGAAACGACGCACGCCCACAGACGCACGTCTTTACAGGGCCCCTAAGCGGACATCGCAGTGCTCTCAGTAGCGCGTGTGGCGTCGAGACGAGATGTATTGCGTGCGCTGTGCGCGCGATTTTTTAAAATGCCGCGAGTGTATTGCACATATACGGCTGCTTGAACTCGGCTTCTTCAAAACTGGAGCTTTCGTGTTTTAAACTTCCTGCTGATGTTGAAGGTAAGAATGATTTATTAATACTAAATAAAAAGCTTTTTCTTTTAAATAAATCGTTTGGTTGTCTAGGTGATATTTGCCGTACTTACTTAAGTATATTTATTGAGCGCGCGTTATTTTAATGGTGAAAAATAATAAGAATTGATACTACGAAACTTCATCGTTAATAAACTTTGCTTTGAAAATCGATATCTGAGGATCTGTGTGGTTTCTGACAATGAATCCGTTATGAGAATGAGAAAAAGTAGCCGCCATATTAAACATTTTAGTTATTTAACCGATTGCTTTGAAAATCGATATCTGGGGATCTGTGTGGTTTCTTACAACGACTCCGTTATAGTATGAGACAAAATAGCCTCCATTTTGAACTTTTTAGTTATTTAACCGATTGCTTTAAAAATAGATGTCTGGGGATCAGTGTGGTTTCCGACAATGAATCCGATAATAGAATGAGGAAAGTAGCCGCCATCTTTAACTTATTAGTTATTCAACCGATTGCTTTGAAAATCGATATCTAGGGATCTATATGGTTTCTGACAACAACTCCGTTATTAGTATGAGATAAAATAGCCTCCATCTTGAACTTTTTAGTTATTCGACCGATTGCTTTAAAAATCGATATCAGGGGATCTGTATGGTTTCCGACAATGAATCCGATAATAGAATGAGGAAAGTAGTCGCCATCTATAACTTATTAGTTTTTAATTTAAAAATAATTAAAAGTGACATTCCTTATGCTTTGCTAGTTATCTCAAAACAGCGCTAACTAGTTGAGATAGAGCGCTAACTAAACAAAAACTTTTTCAATTTTACAAATATAAGAGGACAACCCTAACGCTCAATTGGCGCGTAGGTATATAAAACAAGAAAAAGGCCGAGCTTCCGTACTGCTTTAGCTTATATTTATACTGTGCCCAAGCCGACCGAACATCCATAAGGTCAATTAGATAGTTCATGTTAAATACGTTTATTTAAATGCTTTTAAATATATTTTGAACAAAATCGTCTTAAGTTTTAGTTAGTGAGTATAGTTTACTAAGAAGAAATTATCCATACACTGTTGCGATATTATATCGACTCAATGCCTTGGTGTTGAGTGTTTGTTAGTTAGTGATGTCCTGTTGTGTTCACGCGAAAGTATTCCGGGTGTCTTTCGCCCGATCATATTGTATTTACGTGTATAAGCTAATTTGTCTACTTCCTTTGTTGTGTCTTATTGTATAATGAAAGAAAACTTTATAAATGTTTAAGTGATTAAAAATCGTTCAGACTGTTGATTGCACCAAACGTTATTTGGTTATATATATTATTTAGATAATTTATCACTAATTAGCTAGTGAATATAATAGCAATGTGAGGCTAGTAACGTCAACGCGGAGCTCTATTTGTCTAGCAGCCATTGATAATGTTGCTGGGTGAAATGTCGATCTGATTAAAAATATCATTAATAAAGTTGAAGCCGCCTTAATGATGATTACGACAGATTCGACAGATTTTTCTATAAAAAATGCCAGTAATTCTGTATTTCGTAGTTTGTGATATCAAATTATTATACTTAAGAAATGTAATCTGATAAAAGTCATTATAACACACAAATAGGAAAGACCATGCTGGTTTCCACAAGTCTATCTACACACCTATCATAATATTGCCATTTAACGAGTTTCATAGCGAAGCTTCTCTTGAGCTAGAATTACCTCACCTAATTGGTGTGAGTGTAGGAAAAAGTTAAAAGTTAAGTTAATATCTTGTTATGTACCTAATATGGACAAATTCCGTTATTACAAAATAAATTATTGGCAACATTTATCCCGAATTCGATGTAAATTACTTAAAAAATAACAAAAAAAAAACAAGTTTTATTTAACACAATTGGTTTTGCCAACGTTTATAATAATGTTGACAATCAATTTTATTGTTATCTCTCCAAAGTTGTTAAACTAAATTAAGATGTATCAGAGCTAAGTGGGCCTAGCATGAACAATTAGCGCGATTCAGAACGATACACCGCCATCTATGAGAACTAAAGTTTATAACTATTCAACTTAACTTAATTTGATACAAGTTCTAACACGTCGTAAACTTGTAACGGCCGGCGCCCACTGCCAGGACGGGACGGCGTGTCATGGCAAAGGATTTTTATACTAATCAAGTTATTTTGAATCTTATTTCAATGAGTTTAGAATTCATGTTACTTTATTTCGATACCGCGATGCCGCGAAATGACGCGACGTGCCGCGGGATGCTGCTGCACGACGCGGCGCGCCATTGCATCCCGCGAGACGTATGGGTCACTTTGTGTCGAGGAATTATGATTGCTTAGCTAGTTGAAATAAGGTTGAAACTGGTTGTAATGGGGCGCAGTCCGGTCGTAGATCTTGTTCTCCACAAATTATGCACCCAGAATTGTTTTTCGTTAAATTAGCGGTTCTTATTTGTCTCTCTTCATCTTCAGCTAGAAGTGCTAATAATACTAAATCCCAGTCAACCATTACGACACAACTAAATTCGAATCCGCGCGGAGCAAAATTTATTTATGCCAGAGTGGCTCGGCTTTCAGCAGGATGCCACAGCATGCCACGGAATGCCACGGCATGTCACGGAACGCTGCTGGATGCCGGAGCACAACCTGCCGTGCCATGCCGTCAGTGGGCGCCGGCCCTTAGCGTAAATGAGGAATATGTATGGAAATTGATACAGCAGCGCCACAGCGGCCGTAAATGGAACTAACAATTGAAAGACGTTAATTAGGACCCTATAACGATTAATTTAAAGTCACTAAACATTTTCTTATTCTATTAATAGATGTTCGTGCTAGACCCACAGGTATCAATCTAATCATTTGCGTCGTATCGGATCGTAAGTCTGCCTAGGTAACGCAAAGATTTAATTAACGCTTCAACGCTTGTCGGTGTAATGCAGCGCGATTTAGGGAAAAAAGGTATTAACGTGTTCAAAATTTTGATTTTTATGTTGTGAATTATTGTAAGTAAGATGTTAATGTAATATACCAAGTTAAGGAATGTTAGTGAATTTAATTTTAGAAAGACTGTTCAAAGTGTGTTAGCTGGCTTTTTCTACTGGTAGCTTATGAGAACAGTTTTATTTATCACTCACTTGGTGGCGCTACTTGCTAATTTGAGTATTTATAAACTCGGGAATGAAAGTGTATGACTCATTTCGAGTCATTTCATAAAAAGGAGATGTAAAAAAAAGAATAAGGTGCAGCGGGGCAATTTCAACGGGGCAGTTACAAAGAACAACTTTGAATAGTAATAATATTAAAAGTAACTTTAATGAAAATTGATTGTATTCATGCTCTAGAGTGTTTATCTATGTTTTATTTTTACAAATTCGCATTTATAAATATTGATTCTATACACTTCAAAATGTGTTTCTTATATAAAAAGGCAAAAATAGTTATAATTACCTCTCGAAGGGGCAATTACAACTATTGGTTATAAGAACCGTCATAGTGTACTTATATTGCTAAAATTGAGCTCCTGAGTTAAGTCACAGAATCGGTAATCTAAATTGAATCCTATTACCTATGCAACTAGAGTAACTTTTGCAAAAAAAGCATTAAATATTTTAGCGGGGTAATTTTGACTGCTCGTCATGTAAATAGTGATGTGACTCGTCATAAAAACATATGGCGATAGAGGTGTGTACACCGATGTGTAAATAAGAAAATAAGAAAAACTACGTTTTATGTAATGAAAATATAATATTTTGAATCAACATAAATTTTACAGCTTGCCAGAATTTTATAAAATCCGAATCACGATTTGGTGCTCTATTACTAATATGGCTGCAGATATATTTAATTTGCTATGACATCAATTTTCAGGCTGCCCAATACCACATTATTTGATGATCAATATAATTATTTTTGCCGACTATTAGAAGCAGTTCAAATCACTTTGTTTGCTGACAAAATACATTTTAGAGCTGATCAAAATCTCTTTAAATAGCTGACCGTTTTAAATGATAGCCCTTTTTAAAGTGAGTATTCACATCGATTAAATATTGAAACATGCACATCACTAGTGTTTGTTTATTTTCATATAAAATCTGAAGGGGTAATTTCAACTGCCAAATAGTTGAAATTAGCCGACATCACAATTTCGGTGGGGTTACTTAAACTGTTGCCAAAATACTGTTAAAACACTAGCTACAAGACAATACTTAAGCTAGAAACATGTATTATGCTGTAAATATACGACTCATCTTTAGAAAACTTGGTAAAACACATTAAAAACCACTTTTTTAACGAAAATTTAAGCAGCCGATTCGCACGTGCCCTCTAGAATTTTGTCGAAAACAAAATGGCCGTGTTAGTCAAACAGTATTAGGTCTATCCACTCCATCTGTGGAGAAATTATGAAAGCACTTTTGCGCCTTCGCGGGCATAGATGGCACTATAATAAGTTATGTAAAATACGGAAGTTATTTCGATTTGTTGAAATTTCCCGCAGTTGAGATTGCCCCGCTGCACCTTACATCCAATAAAATGACAATAGACAATATCTCACAAGTTGGTGGTCATCACTAAAGTAAATTAGTAATTAAATCATCTAAACTTATTGATACATATATGTACATACAGTTTTTATAATTGTCTCCTAAATATACACAAATGATGAAAAGAAAAATCTAATGATATGAAGAGAAATAGAGACAATGTAACAGAAACTCAAAACCATTAAGTTGCAAATAGCGTCGCTCGGTGACATAATAAAGTGATCAATATTTATTAAAATTCACATTTAAAATTATAAAGTAATTCCTTTAGCTGTTATGAACTTCGTATAAATACAAATTTCGTTAATATAACCCATGTAAACATGCATAAACTTAATTTTTTTAAATTTGCTAATTTTCTAAACACTCTTGTCCTTGATATTTTTTACTATATTTTGTGTTTCTGTGTTATTTAATTGAAACTGACAAAAGATATACGTGACAACGTGTTTGGTTTGAATGTGCATGTTTTAGGGTTTTTTCAAGATAACACAAGGGTCATATTTGCCAAGACCTCATTTTTATTTAAAATTATGTCAAAGCTTTTAAGTAGTTCTTTTAGAACTCAAGGCTGTTTTATTGATATATTACTATAATGTTGAACATTTATGATCCGTATGTTGTAGGTTGTGAATATATATGTATAGTTAATAACACTTAAACCGGCCCGTGTCTCCAACAGGTAGGCTTTACATGGGACGCCTTATTGATAATTTTACAGAATTCTCATGATAGTCACAAATGATATTACAGCTATTTCCATTGCCTGATTGCCTACAAATCCTAGCCTTGGTTATAATTAAGTACATCTCACTTTTTCTGTCACAATAAATTTAATGTAATCAATATTACCATTAGCCTTTTAACTGCATTTTGTTCAGTTTAAACTAATAATGATTGGCACTCTTAAATGTATATTTTTGAATTAATATTGCTACTTATATTTATATTATAAAATAAAAACACCTTAAATTTTAATTAAATCAAGTGAGACTCGAACCTTCCTCGAGCCTTCCTGAACACTCGGTGCCTTCAATGGCCTTTGCGTCTTTATGAGAAGAATTGTTTGCAAGTATTGCCATACGGTGTAGGTTCGAGTTCCGCCAGGGGTAGTAAATATTTCAAGCGTGATCCATTCACAAAAATGATACTTATACCACTACTACTTACGATGTAGACCATTTAGACCACAAACCTTAACAATGTATTGCCACTGGATTTCCTTTTGTCGGTATGATTTTGTGAAACATTGCCAGCGCAGCATAGATAGTTCTTCGTCATTCCATACGATATGTTCTTTATTTTTATACTTTACATATTTTAACAGGTCAGTTTAAAAAAGTTCAATACAGTGGTAACGCTAAATTTAATTTGTGAAACGCATCGCAATATCGCCTTTTTATGTTATTTTTTTGTTCAGACTTCAATTGTTTCCAATGTAAGATAGTTTCTTGTAGAGTATTTACTCCATACTTCCAAACGGTTGTTCCGTAGATAACAGATCCGCCGCACACATGTTGTATGTACCCCAAGGTAGACTTTGTTCACCTGGACCAAATTACCTGGGTGCATTAAGTGCTACGCACGCCAGACTTAGTGACCCTAGGTTCACTAACCATAGATTTTAATAAACCCAAGGTAGACAGTATTCACCTGTCTTGGGGATACAAAAAAAATAACGATCATTGTAATAAATTAATAAAAGAACGGTGAATAAAGTCTACCTTGGGTTTATTAAAAGCTATGGTTAGTGAACTGTAAGTCAACTGTAACTGTAAGTTAGTGAGTCACTAAGGCTCGTATTCTAAAACCAAACTCACACTCAAATCTCTGCTTGAGTACAGTTAGAAAGGGATGGTTATGGCTATTCATCGCATATATCGCCATCCCTATCTAACTGTATTCAAGCATGGATTTGATTTTGAGTTTGGTTTTAGAATACGAGCCTAAGTCTACCGTGCGTAGATTTAATGCACCCAGGTGATTTGCTCCAGGTGAATTAAGTCTACCGAGCCGTATGTACTTCGAATGATAAATCCCTTAAAATAGTGCAGCGTTAACGAATTACCTGTATTCAACATTTAGAGGCTTTTAGATTAGGTAGAAGCACAATTTAGAACTGTTTTTTACAACTATTGACCCACTTTTGACCATCAATATGGTTTTTATAAGCCGTTTGATCGTATAAAAGTATAATTATGTATCAACTGTGATCCGCATCCTGAATATAATCAGTATTCAATACACTATACAATAAACAAACATGTGTGCGCGAGCAGGCTATTATGACAATGATTTTCCATATAAATAGAGGTGCTTAATTAAGTATAGGTTTCGTATAAACTGCCCAGTGCGCATCTTGTACCCAGTACACGTTGAATTTGATAAAATCGTGCCTAAAATGTTATAGTATATTCATACATATATTGTTAGATTGTACCTAGCTAAGTTTACAATATTGTATCAGTTGTGTAGATTTTTATATGAGCGTTTCATATTAATCTACCTATGTGTTAATAGATACTAATAAATTGTACGTATATGTAGTTGATACGATGTGAATTTTAACATTTTGTAGTTTATTGAGAATTTGTATTAGCTTTCGTACGGGACGTGTTTAATATTATTGTACGTATCATGTGATCACTTGATGTGCCAATGTTTGTAAAAGACGTAGATTAGTCTATTGGTATAAATAATATAGCACCTTTATCATGGAATCCTGTTTCCTCCATATTTCTTGTATTAACTTAAATCACTATCTCGACAATAGTTTATTAATGAGATTCAACGTTAATCGCACGTTTAACACATGGATAACTTAATATACCGTATTGTAGTAAATCCCTAATATGCACTTTAGAAGAAATGATAACAGTTTTTTAATTGAGTCTACATACTTATCAATAAAGTAAAAGAAAAGTAGTTACTTTTGAAAGTACGATAAACGAAACGCTAAATTTAACGCATCATAACATCATTTCAACTTTAAATAGTACCGTAACATTATGGAGACAGGATTTCGACATGATTTCATATAGAATTTATTGAAATATATGACATATTATTATGTATAATAATCCAAATATATAAATATTAATTTTGAATATATTGTTTTTATTATTTTATTTTTCATTCAGAAAAGAAGGCGCTTTTTTTAAAAAAAATCCTCAACCGCAATAAAAGTCAATCTTACCGCTAACTAACGAAACGGACGGACCCAGACGGACTTATAACAAGCCCCACAATTAAGATGTGTAGGTACCCTCTCGGAATAAATCGTACCCGGAAAATCTGAGTCTGGGGATGGATCACCGGAAAACCGGTTAAATAAATAAAATAAATAACCGCAATAATTTATTGCCACATTTCTTTTAAAATTACTCTTAACAGAGAGTTTATATTCAAATCTTTATTGCTTGAGTTGGTTGAGAATTTATTTCCGCGTTATAGTAAATAGTAACTTACTTTTTCTTAGATATTTATCTCAATATTATATTAATTGCAAATGCGGGAGCTTAATTTGTCACCTTACCTCTCATTCATTGTGAAGTTTTGCAAAAAAAAAAATGTTTTGTACAGCGACTTTCATACGGACAAAGTAGAGTAATCATCAATCAATCAATTGTTTTTCTTCATGCATCATCATGTACTCGTATTAAGGTACCTGAATGATTGATGATTACTCTACTACAAAAACTATACTTAGTGTTTAGTATGCAGAGCGCAGGGAACGAGTGAAACTATGGACGGCTGTCAACACACTGGTTTATTAGCAGATCGCTAGCACGGGCGCAGCCGTGCTCATATAACTACCCACATATATAACATTTCTCCCCCTATTATTTAAGGACAAGCATGACTGTAACTAACAACTAAGGACAACATTTTTATTAGGGAACAACTGTGTCAGTCTGATCTGGAAGATCAGACTGACACAGTTGTTCCCTAATTTGGTCTAAATATTGAACTGGGCTCAGTTGCAGGTTAAATTGGGCAAGGAAATCGCGTCCCAGCAGTGGGGGCCCTCCTCCGCGTACTACATAAACGTCAAGTACCCGCGTACGGCCGCCCCATTCTACAGACATTTTTACACACCCTACGCTGCCCAGCACTTCACCTGTATAACTTATTAATTTTTTATCAGTTTTCACTAACGGTTTATCAAAGTGTAACTTGTAAGTACTTTCCGATATGACTGTGACCGCCGATCCGCTATCAATTTCAAATTGCAATTTTTTACCATTAATACACACAGACTCAACTAGGGGCTCACCTCGGAATGAACGAATATTAAATAACTCACCGTCGTCGTCGTCGTCGTCCTCATTGCATTCACTAGTGGGCGCCGTGTGCGCCGTGGCCGATGCTACGTAATTCACCTTTTTCCTACACACACGGGCTAAATGGCCTTTCATTCGGCACTTCCTACACGTATAATTGGCGAAACTACACGACTCTGTCGGGTGATTACTGTAACCACAAACCGCGCACTTTACTGTATCAATAATACGAGCGCCAGCGCCGGCGGCGGCGCTCTGTGACCGGTTGATTTTGAACAGCTGTTCGGCGGGCGCGTTTGCGCTGAGGGCTGCGGCGCGTGCGCTGCGCAGGATCTCGGCCAGCTCCACGGCCTTGGTCAGCGTGAGCCCCGCCAATTCCTGCACGTACATCTTTTCTTTTTCCGCACCCGGCAGCATACCCATGATGAACCGATCCCGCAGCATTTCTTCCACATTCGAAAACTTGCATTGCGATGTCAGGCCACGCAGCCTGGCAGCCCATTCCGAAGGGGACTCTGTCGGTAGTTGAGTAGCGGCATAAAATCGGTGTCGCTCGCTAAACCCAACCTGTTTCGGTGTAAAATGGGTATCTAGTAGGCGCAGAATGTCTTCGTAGGGCACATCCTGCAGCTCCTTCGGCAGCGCCAGATCCGCTGCGAGCTTATACGTGCCCTCGCTGAGTGCGCTGAGAAGAACCGCTCGTTGTCTGACTCCCATTGGATCTTTCTCGTTGCCGATATCGTTGGCAATGAACCATTGCGTCAGCCTGCACTTGTACAATTTCCACGTATGCACATTGTGATCAAAATTTGAAAGAATTCCAAAATTAGTATGCGACATTTTTTCTTTTTCGCGTGGGTACTCGTCGCCAATGTTTAGTATGCAGAGCGCAGGGAACGAGTGAAACTATGGACGGCTGTCAACACACTGGTTTATTAGCAGATCGCTAGCACGGGCGCAGCCGTGCTCATATAACTACCCACATATATAACACTTAGTAATATTATGTATGATATACATATTGTACTGATGTATGTTTATTATTCTGGCGCGTTATTCGCCGTCGCAGTGGGCGTGCGTTGGGGCTGGTCGCAGCCGACCGACCCTTATGCCCGATTTACACGTATGAAGTAGTTTAGTAGTTAACTAAATTTTAACTTAATTTTAAGTACACATATTTAGACGGGATTTAACGCAAAAACTACTTAGTAAAGTCATTCTACGCATACCTTTTTATACTCGACGTTTCGACCGTGTTGCACCGGCCGTGGTCACGGGTGGACTGCTGTCGCGGTGTATCGCCTCCGTTTGCGTCGCTGAGTCTTCATTCACCGTCACATTATTTATCCAACTACCGTCACACACAACACTAACGGTGTCCCTATTCCGTATACAAGCCTTATTCTGGTAGTTAGCCGATTGCAGACTAAAACGAAGTGGCGTTTTTGCAAACACTGGATTCCACGCTGATGATAGTTTGTGACCACCTTCCCGATTGAAATTGTTCGGATGTTTCTTAATTTCAATCGCTTCACGCACTACTCTTGAATAAAAGTGGCGATCTGTGGAGAGGACTTGCGTACGATGAAATTCGATCCAATGATTTGCGCCTCTTTCAAGTAAATGCTCCGCAATGGCTGATTTGTTAGACTGGCGGTTTTTCACAGCCGCAATATGTTCCTTGACCCTCTCATGGATAGTCCGTTTTGTCTGGCCTATGTAGGAACTACCGCAGCTGCAGTCTATCTTGTATACGCCTGGTGTTTGAAGTGGCAAAACATCCTTCGGGGAGCCCACAATGTTGTTGACCTTTATGCCTGGAGTGTATATTGTCGGTATCGAGTACTCGCGTAATATGTGGCCGATCTTGTCCGTGACTCCTTTAACATAAGGCATATAGGCTGGTTGTCTTCTATCTTCTAACTTCGGGATGTTTGTCACTCTTAGTCGGCTGCTTCCGTAGTCGATTCACTCGATATCCGTTTTTATTGAGTACCTCCTGAACATGATCCAGCTCACGCTTTAAATGCTCAGGGTACAGAGGTCAAATGCTCTGTTCTTTAGTGACGTTATCATGGATTGCAAGTGTCGAGGGTGGTGATGTGAGGTAGCGTGTAGGTATCTGTCCGTGTGCGTGGATTTTCGGTAAACACAGTGTGTTACGGACCCATTTGGTCTCACGGTCATCTTGACATCTAGAAAGGCCAACGACCTATTCGCCTCCATCTCATATGTAAACCTCATCTTCGGGTGAAAGAAGTTGAGATGTTGCATCCACTGATCCACTTCCTGCTTGCTTCCTTTAACGACGCTGAAGATGTCATCTACGTATCTTTTCCAAAGTCGGATGGTCTTCGGACCAAGGCTCAGTGCCTTCTCTTCAAAATGTTCCATCCAGATGTTGGCAAGTACCGGGGCGACTGGGCTTCCCATTGCGACACCATCAATCTGTAGGTAATATTGACCTTGGAAAAGAAAATAGTTGCCGTCCGAACAGTGTTCAAGCAGATCAATGTAATTTCGCGGCATTTCGTTGACCTTCAGTTTTTCCTGGACTACGTCCAAACACTCCTTGATTGGAACATTGGTGAACAGCGATTCCACATCGAAACTCACCATAATGTCGTCCGGTTCCAATATTAGGCTTTTTATAGTTTGGACAAAGTGGCGTGAGTCCTTGACGAAAGACGGTGTTTTACCCACAAGTGGCTGCAGTACTAACGTAACGTGCTTTGCAAGGTCGTAAGTAGGAGAAGCAATTTGACTTACGATGCAATGCGTGTATCTTGTGGTGGTAATCGTTGGTATTCATTACTACAGTGGCGTTTCCCTTATCGGCCTTAAGCACTAACACATCTTTGTTTTCTCGAATGTTTTTTAGTACTTGACGCTCTTCCGTAGTGACATTACCGGCCGGCAGTTTCGATTTTCGTAAAACGACTGCGACGTCCTGCCTTAGGGTATCGGCATCGTTAGGTGGTACTCTATTACGAATAATCGTTTCTTCAACGCTACTGATCACGACTTCGTATGGTATTCGCTTTGGCGTTGGAGCAAAATTCAAACCTTTAGCCAAGATGGTTACGGTAGTGTCATCTAGACTCACGCTTGATAGATTTACGACCGTGTCACTTAGTTCACTTGATACAAACGACCTTTTCTTCTCGACGAACCGGTTAACCAGCTTAGAAAACTTTCGCTCATGATTCGCACTACACAGTTCGAAGGTTAATTTTAAGGTTAATTTAAAGTGATTAATTGCATGTAAACACACAATTTAGTAAATAAGTCACTTAAAATTTAGTAAAAATTTAGTTAACTACTAAATTCAACGCCCAATTCTTCTTCAACGCCCACCATGAGTTGTGGTTAGGTTCCTCCAAAACAGACCATGCTGGTAGAACTGCCCACGCATTCGCTCTCACGCATGACCTGACGCAACTGGTGAACCAGCCCACCAGGAACCCAGATATAGTTGGCCATGCGCTTTCCTTACTCGACCTTCTGCTGACGAGTCGCCCAGCTGGATACCGGGTGGAGATTCGAGCTCCTTTAGGTTCCTCGGATCACTGCTTGATATCCAGCACAGTGTCCTTGGCATCGCGCCCGCCAACAGCGGTTTCGAAACGCCAGATTTGGCACTACGCGTCGGCAGACTGGGACGGGATGCGGGAGTATTTTGCATCCGTCCCTTGGAGGCAGCGCTGCTTTAGTGGGAAGGACCCGACCGCTAGCGCCACTGCCGTTGCTGATGAGATAGTATTAGGAATGGAATACTATATTCCACACTCCTATGTCATCAGCAAAGGCAGACGCAACCGCTGGTTCAATCGCGAGTGTGCCAGCGCTGTTGACAGCAAACAGACGGCATACCGCGCTTGGATCAGAGGTAAAGCTCATGGGGCTCCCGAAACTCGCTCGCTAAAAGCAGCCTATAATAATGCCACCAAGTCGTGTAAGAGGGCCTACATTAGAGCGGATGCCCAGCGCGTTGCACGAGTAGGCCAAGAACTCCTGACGCATCCTACGGGCAGCCGTAGCTACTGGCGTCTGGCCAAAGCCGTGCAAACCAACTTCTGCCAACCCTCGCTGCCACCACTGAGATGTCTTGACGGAACTTTAGCTCACAAGCCGCAGGAAAAGGTCGATCTCCTGGCCAAACTCTTTGCGGCTAACTCCCGGATCGATGACTGTGATGCACAGCCACCCTCAATTCCTCACTGTGGCCACACAATATCTGATATTAAAATATCAGACATTGTGTGACAATCGGATGGATGCGTTTCGCGGTTCATGTCAGTGAACGCTGGTGTTCCTCAAGGCTCCGTTCTATCCCCCACGCTGTTCCTTCTGCATATCAATGACATGCTTCCTCTTGGAAACATTCATTGCTATGCAGATGATAGCACAGTGCATGGGGGATATAACGGGCACCCAACGGCTGGGCGGGTAGACACCGAAATGAAGCGAGCAAATCTTGTCATTGAGCTCGATCGGATGAGTGTTGGACCTCATTTCTAAATGGGGCTCCGATAATCTGGTGGAGTTCAATGCCAAGAAAACACAGGTGTGCGCGTTCACAGCGAAAAAGTCGCCATTCCTTCCCCTTCCCTCTCTTCAGGGTACATCTCTAGGCCTGCAGAGCAGTATTAACATGCTCGGTATAGATATCCGCTGCGATCTGAACCAAAAGGACTACATCGAAACCGTGATTAAAAATGCCTCACGTAAACTCGGTGTCCTGAACAAGGTGCGGCGATTTTTCACGCCTGATCAGTTGTGTCTATTATACAAGACACAGGTGCGGTCTTGCGTGGAGTGTTGCTCTCACCTTTGGGACGGCTCCGCAAAGTACCTTCTCTCTCGATGCCTTGGACAGATTGCAGCGCCGCGCTGTGCGCATTATCGGCAATGCAGAGGTCACTAAAACTCTCGAGCCTTTGCAATTGCGTAGAGATATTGCGTCACTCAGCGTCTTTTACCGTTTATACCATGGCGAGTGCTCTGAAGAACTCTTTGACCTCATCCCTCCTTCTCCCTTCCTCCATAGGAGTACGCGTACTGCTCTCCGGAGTCACCAATTTACAGTCTCTAACATTCCATCACGCACAAAGAAATTTGGTGACTCGTTTCTTTGCCGCACTTCCAAAAGATGGAATAGTCTACCAGCACACGTATTCCCTCCTACCTATGACATAGGGTCCTTCAAACGAGGCGTGAAGAAGCACTTTGTGGGCCGGCAGAGTGAGGATGACTGATGCTACGTCTCTTACACTGCACCAGTTGTCCTCGCGCCTGGATCTCATTTCCACTTAACATCAGGTGGAGTGGGGTCATTTGCCGGGCTTAGTATAAAAAAAAAAATATTACTTAATACGTGTAAATTGGGCATTACGCCCTGGCCACGTAGACGGGCTAGGCTAAACGCGGGCGCGGGTGACTTCTGCGGGCGCGGGTGGCATGCCACGTACATTGATTCAGTAGCGGCTGCAGCGGCTGGCTAAGTGGACGTAATGGAGGATGGCTCTAACTAAACCCAAGTAACAAGTTATCGTTGCATAATAGTTGAGAAAACGTTTTACATTTCCTTTTGGTTCTATAAAGTGGGTCATATAAACGTGTCTTAGACGTTTATACAACGCGAAATAGGCCCATATTAAATGACATTATTGTTATTTACAAGTTAAATAAACGTCAGTCAAGAACTTTTAAATGTTACATAAAAGTTTTATACCGACTGTTACCGAGCCACTAAAGTCCTATAACAATTGCATAGACATTATAAGATGACTGTAATGTCGGTTAAGTGTTTAACATCGACTTTTATTGTACACAATGGAATGAACTGAAGTTCATTCCATTCATTCGTTCCTGTGATGTTTGCTGGAAAAGTGCGTTTTATCAAATACAAAATTTAATCGGTTTATAAGTTATGATTTACTTAATTATTTTTACATTTACTTTAACAATATTATACACGAACAGAGTGTAAGGATAAATGTGTGCAGTGCACCTAATTCTTATGGGACGTTTAGTTTTGTGGTGAAATATAGGTGTGTTGTTGTGAAATTTTTTACGCCCCCTTCGAATTTCTTAAAATTAAATTATTGTAGACTATTTCTTAAAATTTGTTTACATACTAAAATAGCAGCCATCTTGTCTAAGTTAAGAAACGACTTCTATACATCAATTATATAATGAAAAGGTCGCATAATGCGGTTTCTTGCGACCAAGATGGTCGGCCATGATAAATTGTTTTAGAGTTCCGTGAGATAATTAACATGAACAGATAACCTTTAATTTAAATAAAAACTTTATACATGGTGTCATATTTTTTTTATTTATCCGACCTACAACCTGGCTTCATAATACGACGATATAATAAAGCAGTCGTAAAAACGTTCACGTAACCTATACTCTAACACCACTATTCGACGTTGTATGAATCAGTCGTAAAAACGTCTACCTAACCTATACACAGGCACCACTATACGACGTTGTAGAAATCAGTCTTAAAAACGTCTACCTAATCTATACACAGGTACCACTATTCGACGTTGTATGAATCAGTCGTAAAAACGTCTACTTAACCTATACACAGGCACCACTATACGACGTTGTATAAATCAGTCGTAAAAACGTCTACCTAACCTATACACAGGCACTACTATACGACGCTGTATGAATCAGTCGTAAAAACGTCTACTTAACCTATACACAGGCACCACTATACGACGTTGTATAAATCAGTCGTAAAAACGTCTACCTAACCTATACACAGGCACTACTATACGACGCTGTATGAATCAGTCGTAAAAACGTCTACCTAACCTATACACAGGCACCACTATACGACGTTGTATAAATCAGTCGTATAAACGTCTACCTAACCTATACACAGGCACCACTATACAACGTTGTATAATACAGTCGTAAAAACGTTTACTTAACCTATATATTTGTACCATTATACGACGTTGTATAAAGTAGTCGTAAAAACGTTTACTCAACTTTTTTAGTGGACCATTTAGTTACTGGACTAAATCGTAGTAGGAATAACGGTTACACAACGTTGTAGTGGTCTAATAACATCAATTCAACAGTTATATAACCAAAAGTCGCATAGCACAGTTTTTATATGACCAATTTGCTAGTTGGGAAGTGACGCGTAGTTGCCTTGACAGCAGTTCGTATTTTATGCACGACATTTTAAATTCAAGAGACGGAGCGCATGAATTAAATAAAGATCGTCATAAATGTGGAGAATTTATGAATCTTTACGCATATTATGGAAAGTATCCGGACAAATTTTATGAGTAGGTACACTAGAATGAGTATTTAAACTTTTGATTATATACTTACTTCAACATATTGAAGTAGGTAGTTCATAATTGTCCATAATAAAATCCCGCCGCTTCTAGATTCGTCTAAAAAAATTGTTTCGCTCGATCCCTCCGCGCCAGCCCTTTTCAACCGCCCGACAAACCGCTGTGCACCGTGGCCAGGCGCAAACTAGCCCACAGCATTGTTTCCACCCGCCCGCCTCGTTCGCCACCGCTGCCGCCAGCTGCAGCCGCTCTAGCCCGCAGCGCGCGCGTCGTGGCATGCTTTAGACATTCTCATACATTTGTTCAATTAGCCAACCGCCGCCGCGCCTAGTCCGTCTCCATGGCCCAGCACTTAGTCCTTGTGACGTAACACAACATTCGACATTCTTATAAATAGCTCGGGCTTTAATTAATTTCCAATCTTCAGAAATTTCCTACTAGCGAAATTTGAAACCGCACCTGACAATTCAGGGACAGGGCCTTACCAAACGGGCGGCTGTGGTGGTTATACCCCCGTCTGTCACGAACACTCCTATAGAGGTTGCTAACAATTGAATTTCTATTGTGTCTGGTATTATGACAGCAGCTATGCGATTCTCTAAGCGACACATAGGCGCTGCGCGCATGGCTGTGATCATAGATGTTACAGCCGTCACATCGTTCGCTGCAGTCACGGGGCTTTGGTTGAGGCTGTTTTACTTACAGAATACCGATTTTATACCTACAATAAATGTCAAAGAAGTGATTCCCTATCACGCCGCTTACAGACTTGCAGAGGTAGTGTCGAACAGCGTTAAAAATAATTTAGCAGAATACCAATAGTACGCTCACCGCTGTTGCAGCCGCTGCTACCAAGGTTTAAACGACGTTTGCGTTTAGAGAATCGCACTACTGTGCTCATCCTACTAATATTATAAACGCGAAAATTTGTAAGTATGGATATTTGTTACTCTTTCACGTAAAAACTACTGAATGGATGAAATTCGGCATACAGAATATTTTATAACTTGAATTAACACATAGGATACTTTTTATCCCGATATTCCCCCGGGAACGTATGGATGGATGTTTTTACTCTTTCACGTAAAAACTACTGAATGGATTTGGATCAAATTCGGCAAACAGATAGTTTATAACCTGGATTAACACATAGGATACTTTTTATCCCGATATTCCCACGGGAACGGAAACCACGCGGGTGAAACCGCGAGCGGCCGCTTGTATCTCATAAAGACAATTTAGTTAGGTAATATGCACTTGGTTACTTTGTAGGTATGTCAATATGAGCCCTATTCAATGACGACAACTTCCCACGACTTTTACAAAAAGGCAACCCATATTGTTTTTAAATAAGTATTGTGGCTTTACGTAAAATACACCCAAAAGCGTAGAGCGGCGACGGGCTTCACCTATCACGATCAGCACATATTATGCAGCCGTTATTATTTGGTGAAACGTGGACATTATTGGCCACAATATTATGTGTAGACTAGCGGCCCCTCGCGGTTTCACCCGCGTGGTTCCCGTTCCCGTAGGAATATCGGGATAAAAAGTATCCTATATGTTAATCCAGGTTATAAACAATCTGTATGCCGAATTTCATCCAAATCCATCCAGTAGTTTTTACGTGAAAGAGTAACAAACATCCACCCATACTTACAAACTTTTGCCTTTATAATATTAGTGTGATTAGGATATTGTGCTATGGCAGAGGACTGCTTTTGCGGTGGATAATACTTAGTCGTGAGAGTATGGTAGGATGTATGTTTACGTAATATTGTCTGATTCGTATTATGCCTGGGTGTTTAATGTTTTTCATTATCTTAATAAGATTTTCATTAAGTAAGTAGGTAATAGGTAACATTTTAACACTGAAACAAAACTACGCCAATACAAACATTTTAATTTATTAAATATATAATTTGCACACATTATAATTATTGTTTTATGCTAATAATAATATCTGCATTTCAAATCTAAAATAAATTGATAAAATAGTACCTATGTAATAATAGTTAATTCTCTCTTTATTTATGGCCTTGATTTTTCGTTGTACATTAACACAAAATCTTTATATGTATATACAAACATAATAATAATTAATATATAGGTACCTTACCTTATACATTGTTTCATAAAAACTAAACTGTAATTGACAGTATTATTACGAAATAGTTTGAGCAATTGCTGCTCACAGTTTGGTTTATAATGAGTCAGCGAACAATAAGTTCTATATCTCAAGGGCGACAGAATGGGATTATCCACAAAAAAATAATTGCTTTGCAAGTTGGTCACAAGAACAACTGTTATTACCTAATTACGTGCAGTATCATAATGAAGGTCCGCTTTGCCGGTAAGTTTTTTGAAGAAGCCCGTAATAATACTAGTGCTAATTATATTAACACATCGGGTCAGGATAAAGGCTCATTTTCAATAGAAGAGAAGATAGGTACTAGCTCAAGAAATGTGTAGATAAGCATGTAACCGTTATAGGCACCTGTCTATTTGAGTGACTAGGCACATTCACTTTCGCTCAATCTCTTGGCTAGAAAAGGGCGATAAAATTAGTCCTCGTGATGCATATAAGGGAAAATTTTAAATCCAAATGGGAACACGTTATCAAATGTTATCAACATTTATTGGAATACCGGTACCTACGTATAAAACTTGCTTTGTGTATTATAAATTATGATAATGGAATCGAATAAAACCCAAGCGTAGAAAGTGCATTATTTAAAAAAGGTTGACTGTGCCTCCTATACCTATTTTAAAATAGGACGGCGGTGTTTCGTGAGGGTGCATTGCTAGGGGATTCACCCTTACAAAATGGATCCTTTTATTGGATTTGGAGGGTTAAAAGTTCGATAAGTCATGATGAATTATATCAGATATTAAATAAGGTATAGGTACATTCATATTCGAAAAAAAAGATAAAATTTTGAATCACATTATTAAATGGATTAGCACAATTTTTGCCAGATTCGAAAGTATTGTACCGCATCCTTCGTAGATAACACAAACAAATTACAATAACGTAGCGAGTCTACAAAAATTAGAAATCTTAAGACAGCGCAAAAGTTGTCTGAAAGCGGTTAACGTTAAAGAAATCGATAGCACGACCAATGGGCAAACAATGTTATTTAACGTGTATGCAAATCGCTTGTTTGAATTGTTTCCAGACAACTTAGCTAAGTACTGCAGTCTCGCGCTAATTACAGATTTGCATATGAAAACTGTTACAATTGTAACTGACTTCTTCACAAATAGTATGATCGCAAAGTGCGAGTTGCACTCACGCAGTAAAAAAGGTTCCGCCACCATTTACCTACGTTATTTGCGTTTGTTAAAACATTTCGAAAGAAAACTAAGTACCTATTACCTACGTACCTACCTAATGAATGATGCTCCTTGCCTCAATTTCCTTCATTAATCTGTAAGGATAGGATCATCGTAAATGTCGTAATGATTAAAAAATCAAACGAAACACAAGTACCAACCACGCCTTAAAATTATTCCAAATAAATGCCTTAGTTTTCTTGTAGTTTCATGGTACATGCTGCGGAACCCTACAAAATGTACGTGCCGTGAAAATATTCAAACTTCTTTGGCCGCAGTCCAAGACGGCCTTTTTAAGTTTAACCCTTTTTTCCAACCAATACTTCTAAAGTAGTTATATAAGAGTTTCATATTTTAACATTAAATCCCATTAAGGTCACTTTAGTTCTTGAATGCTGAAAATATTTTGATGACAATATTTTGACGTAGCATAAAAATATGTTGATGCTAACTGCTTTCCTTTAAGCCTTTGGTCGAATAAGCAACTCATAATATCTTTTCAAAAGTCAAGCTTTTAATTTAGAAATTAAAAAAGATGCTTAATTTAGATTGGATAATAATTAATTAAAGACGATAGGTAATTCTCCTTTCCTCAACACGCTCGACCATAAGCTCGCAGAAAAGTGCGTTGCACTAAAACACCACCCGTATATCGTTTAAACACCATCCTCGCCGTATTTCACGAGCACTTCCAGATGCAGATGGCCTGGTTGCCCCCGAAGTACATGTAGCAGATGGTGGTGCACTCGTAGGTAATCTCGAAGCCGTAGCTCTCTCCGACCACTACGTGGAAGGCGGGGCCGAACTTCTTGTCCATGGACTCCTTGACCATACGCGCGGCCAGCTCGTTGTTCTGGGAGAACTTCTCGCACGCTGTGACGGACAGCTCCATTGCCTCGGTGCGCATCTCCTCTGACATGTCGGAGTGCTGTAAACATAGAGAAACACGTTATTGCTCACGAACGTATGTACAGTCACGAGCAAAAGTAGGTATGTAAACAATTGTAACTCTTAATACAATTTAATAAGAGTCTAAGTGTAAGTATACATATTGGTGCCCGTGACTGTACACACCGCCTGCAGATCAACCTATCTTAACTGTTCAATTTCTCCAATCGATATAAATCCTTACACTCTTGTAACAAAGTTCAAAATGTATTGAAGAAATTTGACATTTTGTAGTGTTGACGTCTGTACATGAATGAAATAGTATCACATAATTAATTCTCCTCCGATTATACAGAGTGCTGTAAAAATAAGTAAGTACTGTTGCTTACATTCTACTTGAGGAATAGATACGGTTACACATAACGCTAATGTGGGCAAATGCGATCTCTTCCAGACCAACTTTGGTTTAAAAACTCATTGGGGATTTTAGAAGAACGCAATTATATAAGTAAAAAAGATAGGTACCTACTTAATATTTATCTATTTCGGCGGATTTCAAAAGGTAGAGCTACCAATAGGGTTGTGATTGTGAAACAAAACATGAACATAATAATAGGTAGGTAGGTAAAGCAATTATTATTATATCTACAGGTACTCTTTGGGTTATGGTAGTATAGTTGTGGTTATGGTACAGCATACATAATATTTACCCTTTCGGTGACATTACTTATTTATTTATTTATTTATTTATTTATTGGGCAGTCAACAAAAACATGTACCAACAGTCTAACAATAGGTATAGGGTGAATTCCAAACTTAATCTAAGTACAGTTTTTAATTAAAGACAGCCACGGCATGCGATGTGGACTAATAGTAATTAATTTAACTAAACTAAATATGTATACTTACAAGATTCAAAACTAAATCTAAAACTACTCTATTGTATTTTATAATTACTTTTATATTATTTGAAGTTTAAAGGGGACTTACGTAACTATTTCTAATAACTTTTCGGAACCTGTGAGCACTGTCATTAAAAATATCCAACACTTCCAAATTATTTGGCCGAGAAAGAGTGTTATATTGTCTTTGGATCCTATTTAATGTAGAATGGCGACCCAGATTGCTCCTCACGGACTTAGGCACAAAAATATTGAATCTGCTAATACGAGGTAGTCTTTTGGGTGTATTAAGTTTGATTTTTTCAAGGAGATCGGAGCAATCAAGGCTACCATTCATCAACTTATATAGACACATGACATCAAGGAGCAATCTTCTGTTTTTGAGGCTTTCAATATTGTAGTGTTTAAGACGACCCTCATATGTTGCAAGAGTTTTAGCAAGGTGCGCTCGGAATGAAAGATGCCAAAGAAATCTTTTCTGCACACTCTCCAATCGTTTAATGTGAACATCGTATACAGGTGACCAAATAACACTACAGTATTCAAGCAGAGACCTTACAAGACTGTTATAAATCGTTATAATAGCTAAGGGGTTTTTAAAATCTTTTGTGTTCCTTAAAACAAAGCCTAGTGTCCTGAAGCTTTTGGTGACTATTTTGTCAATGGAGTGTTGAACTGTAGCTTGACATCCAGATAGACCCCAAGATCCTTAATAACTTTAACTTCTTCAAGTGCAGCGTTGTTAATTTTGTATATAGTACTTGGCGTAGACAGTTTTATTACTAGCTTACTTATCAAGTGAAAGCAAAAAAAAGTACCAGTTTTTAGTTTTTTTTAATAAAAACTATTTTATAAGTAGTAGGTAAGTATAATTGCGAAAGTGTTTGTATTTTTGTGTCCTTCAAGTTGCCATTGGACTACGCAGCCTCAGTTATAATAATGTTTGATTTCGTCATGCTATTGCTAAGTACCTACTTATTTATAATTACACACCTTGCCGGTACAATAAGTTTTAAACATCAAAATCACACGAAATGAGTCTGTTCAAGCGAAATAACTGTATTTTTGTCTAAATGGCTTTTTTTTAGTTTTTTCGCATAGTAAGTAATTAGATTCCATTCAGAAGCAATGTATTTTCTCACGACACTTCACCAAGGTTGTGTTGCGCCATCACTTGCGTCCGAGAAAAATATTAGAACAAGCACAATATATTATCTTGTTTAAAAACCTTTAATAAGAACGTAAGATCTACGTATCTACAATGTAGATGTAGGTATACCTAATGTAGAAATGAAAGAATCTACATTTTTATTTAAAATAAGATGGATAGGCGATCAAAATAATGTAAGTATATAGGTACTTACGTAAATACTTAGCAACATTCATACCTAATAGATAATCGTTAAAAATAAGACGTCTCTACGCTAAATTATTTATTTTGTGTTCTGGTAATCATTATCCAAATATTGATTAACCTAACTATTAGTAAAAACAAATGCTTCGGAACCACATTAGCTTACTTTGAAACTACAAGTGGGTCTCTTCTACTGCTCATTTTAATTTTATGCCAATACACAATATAGGCTTAAAGTGTTTCTAAAATTATCATATCGTAAAGTATGAGAGGGAAATACTTTGAAGTTTTCGGAGTCAAAACTATCGATCATATTGATATTTGGTTACTTTTATGATCAATGCGTGCTAGGCGGGGCGCGCTGGGGCCACCTGCCAAAACAAACACATGGACAGCGCACTTGGCCGGTGGTCGGGCCACTCAGGCCCCAATGCAGCACATTTTTAGTTATATTGTTCTAACCCTTCATAACCCTTCATTAGTAAGAGCTACATGTTCTGTATGTACCCTTTCCACGATATAGTTGAAATTATGAACTTTATTTTATCCATTTTAACTAAGTAGGTACCTACTTACAGAGCTACACTTTGGTCCTTGTCAACATCCTCAAAATTATGTGTTATCTCTATTATTGTGAACTGCTGTTTTTACAAAATCTTACGTAATTTTCTAATTACTGGAATTATAGGATCTGAATTCAAATGATGAATGGCCTTTCTGAGTAATGTCGGTAAGCAGATATCTAAAAATGGTTTCGCATAAACTTTCTTGCGCGTAAGTGTGAGCGAAACAAAGTTTGGCGCTTTCTATTAGGTAAACAGATATTAGTCGAATACTCGAATGTCACTCAAGTAGTCACTGAAGCACGTAGGTTTGAGCAATTCAATACTTAAGTCTAGTTTGTATCGCGGCGGCAGCGTTTGCTACTGAAAAGGTTTTGTGTAGGTACTTAGGTAATTTTGCTTGATAAGATTCTTAATTTAATACGAAAAATAAAAACAAGTGTTTAAAAAAAACCACAAGCAGGATTTGTTCTCCGACTCTGACATACTTAACCCGAATGCCAGCGGGTGCGGGTTCGAATCCTGCTGGTTGTTTATGTGCAACAAAATTTGTGTAACTAAAAAAAATATCCTTAACTTCTTTCATTGACATTCAGAATCTCACGTGAGGAACTTCTGATTGCGGTAAAAGTGTAACTAACACACTTAATACGAACTATTAGCTCAATGCAATATTGAGTCAGTTTGATGTGAAGCTGGCACGGGTAACCTGATATAGTATTTGAAGCGTCATGGACGCGCTACGCCGCCGTTCCGCCATCAGCTCTCGCAGAACTGTCTCCCATGGACCTTGACTCTACCGAAACGCAGTATCGGGTGTCGAGGTCTCAGTAGGTAGCCACATGCTATTTGTTACCGTGACTATGCTTAAGCTAACTTCAATATCTACCTTCTACATAAGTTTTTTTTTTCATGACATTATAATTATATACACTTATCTTAATTTATTTATGTAAATATATTCGTAATATCTGTTTTTCTTTGGATTAATAACGCTCAAATAACCTCGAAGATAACAAAATGAAATGAAAATGACGGTAATACCACATGAGGTATTTATTCATGTGGTAATACCTTGGTGGCGAGAAGTGGTCGACGCAGTTGCTGGATTGCGGAGGACCTGGGTTCCCTGAGGTAATCGTTTTCCTTCAACATTTCGCTAACCTTATATATTATAGAATTAAGCATAATTTTTCTATAATGATGATTAATTTAAAGAAAATCCCTTCAATCTGGACAATAAACAAGTAGACTACCAGTAAATAGGCGACACGCAACATTTGATTGCGTAGAGTAAAGTTTATCACGTTTTAAACTCACTAAAACTTGTATTAAGTATATTAAAATGTTTGCTCAGTATAGGTTCGTGTAGTTACTTGAACATTGGTTTATAAATAAACAAAGCTTGCAGCACTTTTCATATGTAACGTAAATAAATCTAAGCAGAACAGAAAATATTAATGAAAACTCAAACATACCCTGATTAGTGGATAGGTGTGCACCACTTTCTCACCGGCCGCTCCTCCGCCACCCTCCTCGGCCATCCTTCATTCACTTCACAATTAAAACTTCTGTAAAATACGTTTCTAAATATTATTCCAATCCAAGAGCTTTCGTAAAACGCACCGCTCCGTGGGACGTCTCCCCGCTGTTTACGCGTTGCCTTGGAAACCGACGGAGGCGGGAAGATCTAATTGATTTTTCTCGACGTGTATGTAGGTGCAATGCAAGCGGCCAGCGACTGCGGCTAATCTCTGCCTACTGCTCTGCTCGTGAGTCGTGAATGCCAGCTGGGCGACTGGGTGGCCGGCCACTCGCACAAAAAGCGCGGTGTAGGCGTGTCGCGCTTTATTAATTACCATCGTATCCGTATCTGATTCTGGGATCTTATTTACTGTTTTTGTCTATAGTTGCATAGGTAATTACTTGATACTTAGGTATATTATTTTTGTAGATAAAAGCATTAGCTCTAAGTAACTTAGATCATTAGTTCAATTAAACTATGAATTAAGATTTTTTTGTCAAATTGCTCTTTTAAAAGTGACAGACTGACTGACGCTGATGATTTGCCTAAAAAACAATTTCTTTCCATTACCTATAACAATTATTAACAATACTTACAACAATTAGTGTAATATCAATTTGGACAATTAGAAGAACAAGTGTAACAACTTCGCTATTGTTAGTGGTATTATCTTTAATGACACTATCCTAGCTTTGACTTTGATTGGGCTGTGGATTGTGGTAATACCTCAAAGCCTAGAATAGATTAGGTAGGTACCTACGCGTAGAGTCGATACTTTTATCTACACCTTGTAGCTAATGTTTTCGTACTTGTTTATGTCTACATAGTACTGCCTAGTAGACAATACCTAGTAAAAAGTAAAAACCAGCCGGTATACTGTGCCATTGCAGGGCTAAGGCCTCTATTATTGAAATCAAGTCATTGCTTAATTAATTAATCGGTTTGGCATAATCACCATCACCACGCTTGGCAAATGCGGGTCGGTGATATATCTTATTGTCTATGGTGATATCAAACTCGGCCATGCCCCCGGGTCCGGGTTATGAATTGAACTCCTCCGGATATCGAGCCGAGAGGTTGACCACTCGTCCACCACCGAGGCAGTAGACAATTATATAGTACCTACGAGGTACGAGTATAATATTACTTGCATAGCTGTGTAGATAATCGGTGTGGTGTTAAAGTGTTAAAATACTAATGAGATTATCTAGGGGAGTCGCGAATTTGGATCCAAGTAGTATGTACCTACTTACAGCACACTACACTTTAATGTAAACTGGTTGATGTCTGACTAGTTTATAGTGATCTGTGGGTTGATGTCTCTGCAAATTGGACAGATAGAGTTTGCATTGCCTAATATTTAATCAGTACGTAGGTATAGGTATATCATGGTCAGTCTTTTAATTCCACTGTTGCATATAAGATATAACTTTTCACGTGTTTACGTATCGTATTTTGAGATGACGAGACGAAACATTTAAATAAAGATGGTTCATAATCACAAAAACTTCAGGAAGCTTCATTTACATGCAAGTACTTATATGTAGGTACTTAGGTACCTAATATAAATTGATGTCTCAGCCTAGCCAATTGAGCTTTAACGTCAGTTAACACTGAGAAAGCGACGCGATACTTTTTAAGTTTGAAATGCATTAAAGAACTTATCTACAAGATAATTAGAACTGTTAATTAATGTTGTTACAACGATTCGTTAGTAGGTACTTAGTATTAATAGAGTCTCACTATAAAGACCCACATCCTTGCAGAAACTCAAAAAAAATCAGGAAGAACCATGAAGCATTAATTAATTATTAAGTAAGTACTTAAGGTATGTTGTGATGAAAGAAGAGAAATAAAAAACCATTCGTCAACTATACTAGGGGCAAGTTCGATAAAGAATGTTTGTAAACAGATTACCTACTTATTATTCACAATTCTTTGCGCATATATCCAGTGTCACTTGGATTTTTTCTTTTTGTTGAGGAAGATTCACGAGAAAATGATAAACGATGGTGTCTTTCTTTAAAAAAACAGTAAAAATATAAGCGACACTCGATATTTGCACAAAGAATATTTGTGAATAATTTATTTGCAAACATTCTTTAACAAAGGATATTGACCATTTTTGTATGGACGTTGGAATAAGAGTGCTGCCCAACATTGAGTCATAGCGCATAATGTTCCATAAACTAATACTAGTATGTAACCCAAAGCGCTTCAGAATCTATCCGAGGAGTATTGAGAAAAAAATCTGTTGTATTGTAAGTACCTATAGGCACAGAATAATAGGTTTTAATTAAGTACATTAATGAAAAATATCCGCACAAATCTCATTTTTAAATTTAAAAGACAGTACCTTTGTATAATAAACAATGGATTTAACAATATTTAGTTAAAGATAATCATTCAATGAATCAGTCATAAAAAGCCATAAAATAAGTTTTTAGGTACAATATAACCCCGTCATAAAGCATTTAACCAATGCTGAACCCCGAGGATGTTTTTTTGTAATTATTTTTTTTATATCTCTTCGCGTAAGGAAAGAAACAACAGTATTTCCATGCTTGGGCAGCATTTGGCTTAAAATGGTCAATCACCTTTGGCCGTAGTATAAAATTATGAAGTGTAGATAATTAAAGTAATATTAGGCGTGTTAAATATTATAAAGAAAATAATAGGCTCTATGTTCTATATCCCCATGTTGACTCAAAAAAGAACGAGTAGTGTCACTGTCATGTTATGTCCAACTGAGGTCCAGTCCAACTCAAAATGCCAAAATCAGCTGTCTGTCTCGTTTACGACAGTGTGTTCTGTGTTGTTGTTGTTGAGCTGCGAGATTAATTTCATTCAATTACAGCAGGACTTGTTTTCTTAGACTTGTATTAGTATAGTTTGAATTATAAAATTGATAAAGAATGGCCTCCAGATTCAGTGGTGCCCTACAATTGACAGACTTAGACGACTTTATTACGCCTTCACAGGTAACCTAAACAAGTTTGTCTTTGAATCGTTGCTTTGCTAAAACATTATGTGGTAGAATTTTTTAAATGGCTGAAATGTAAAACTACTATAACTTACATCCTCTTAGCTACTTGACCAATTTTAGTCATTGTCTCTCTTTTAGCCATCAGAGATAAATAACCTTCTAACCTATAAATTAAAAACTTGCTATTTCTACAATATATCACAATTATTTACGAAAAATAAGACATTTTTGCTCTGTTTAAAATCTACAAAATGCATTTAACAGATTACTAATAAATCTTGTAATACAGTTGTTATGGAAATGAGGCAATAAGAATAGCAGAAACTATAAGTTTAATAATTTATTATCAACCTGTTTAAAATTTTCTTTTTGTTTTATCATAATTTTATAATATTATTAGTACTTATTACTCCTAAAGCGCATCTGCTTATAGTCTGAGGACTGATTGCATGATAATCGAAGAACAAAAAAAAAAAAGTACTTATTACTAATTGTATCATACACAGCGCGTGTTGCTCACTCATATAGTAAATGTAATAGAACTTTGTCTCGTTATTTTCCAGGAATGTATTAAGCCAGTGAAAATAGAAAAGACGAAAACTAAAACGGGCGCCAAGATAAAGATTGGAGAAGATGGCTACTTCGACATATCTGAGGGGCGTCAGCAGAAGCTGCAGAAGGTGGAGATCACTCTGGCCGACTGCCTGGCGTGCAGCGGTTGCATCACTTCTGCGGAGAGTGTGCTGGTCACGCGTCAGAGCCAGGAAGAGCTGCTTAGGTACACACTTACTCAAAAGAGGCTTATCTTATTTTATTTTAGTGGGGCCTGCCAAGTTCTACCTCTCACAGTAGCATGTATTTTTGTGACTCTTTTCAGTACAAGTTCTCCATAGTAGGTTTAGTGAAGCCATGCCTTTGTTTAGTTAGTTTATTTACAATAAGCATTTTACATATTTTTAATTTTTAATCTACAGGTTTGTTTGTTTAGTAATAGAGCCATCCTACACTGGGCCATCCTATGAAGTGCAAGCCAACTATGTTTACTGGAGCTTAACTAAATTTGTGAAAAAAACGTGGCCTAGTTGCTGGATTATATACATTATCAAACACCCTGTCCCATATAAATAAAAATGGTAGAAACTAGTACTCGACCTATCCATCAACCTGTTAAAAGGTCGGACCGCATATGAGCGGCGCTGCGCGGCACTGCACTGCACGGCACGGCGCAAAAAAAAATCTTTTAGTCATTTTGTATGGTGTATGTCGCACTAGGGCGGCGCTGCAGTGAGCGTCGCTGCATTGTTGCCTCCAAAAGAATATTTTGACGCGCAGCGACGCTAGTGCGATATAGCAAGCGGCGTGTCACGTCAGTCTGCGCACTGCGCTTAGTGACAATATGGGAGCCCTTTCGGTCGCATAATCTCTTTCGTCATAATGTAGTTTGGCATAACAGTTTCAGCATAAGGTTTTTTCGCATAAATTACGATAAGCCTCTGCTTATGTTGTAAACCCATAATGGTTTCATTGGCATAATTTTATATTAGCATAATCGTCTTTATCATAATTTTAATTAGCATAAATGTAAATAACATAATCGCTAGACGTCTAAATGTTATTTAACATAAAATACGAAACGCATAATGATTGAAGCGCAGCGTAGCGATTGTCTTTAATTTTAAGGTTATTTTTTTATTTTTATTAGACAATAGAAATACTAGCTGCTCTACTCCTGTAGGTCACGTAATATATGAACACAATCGCTACGCTGCGCTTCGCGATTGTCTTAAATTTCTAACCCGTCAGGTACATCATATTATGTAGTCATTATTTGGGTAACCTATCATAAATTCGAAACTTTCCTGTACGAATTTCAATTGTTCGAAAATGTCATAAAAAGTTAATCAAGAAATAAATGTTTTCGGTAAGTTTGTGCTATAAAGTCAGTGATAGAAACAAATCGCGGCAAAACCGACTCCATGTAGACTTGTCTGCCCTACGCTAGAGTGCAATTTAAGCCCGCGTAGGCGCGGAGGGGCGAGGCGGCCCGCGAGCTGAGGAGCCGAAGCTGCGGTGGTGAGCGAAAGCCATCTGCGACGATAAGCTCGATAAGACCGTCGGAGCCTCGCAGCGCCGGAGCCGTGACAGAAACCATGTCTGCTGCATGCTGCGTGCTTGGATGATGCTGCATGCTTGGTTGCATGCTGCATGCTTGCTGCACAATTGCTTGCATGCTGCATGCTTGGTTGCATGCTGCATACTTCGTTGCATGCTGCATGCTTGCTTGCATGCTGCATTCTTGCTTGCATGCTGCATGCTAGCTTGCATGCTGCATGCTTGCTTGCATGCTGCATGCCTGCTTGCATGCTTTAAACGTTACTACGATTACAAGTTATTCAATGATAATAATATTACGGATTACAATTATATAAAATGTTGTATTTTTATAATATTGGAAACGTGTTTCTGAAAAATGAATCAACTAGCATTAATAGCTTCGGCCAAACGTTGAGTGGGATTTCAAAAAATTAAAATTAAAAAAAATATATCAAACGATTATCTGACATGACTTGTAATCTGTATGCCATAGGGTGAGATGCCAATAAATGTTATGGTTAGTAATCGTTATTCTAAAAACATTTATGCATAAACATTTGATGCTGATTTATCATTATTATAAAAGAAGTTATGGGGAAATAAAGTATGCCTAATGATTTATTCTGAATGAACGTTATGCGAAACGAAGAGTATGCCAAAAACCGTTATGCAGCCTTAAAATATGCCTCTTTATTTTATGCAACCCAATATGGACCCTGACAATATCGTATTGTTAAAATGTAAAATAGTTCATAAAATCTTGTTGTACACATTCTGAAGTAAGTGTGAAATCGTGCAGAGTCATTATAAGTAGACAAGGAAGCAGACAGTGGTATTCATCTTCTTCATAGCGCGACCTTGGTATCTCAGAAATCCATTCTTTCTTCTTTTTTATGTTCTATTGAGTTCTTCTTCTGCACATAACAAAGATACATATAATAACAAATCCTCAAAACTGTCGTATTCTCCCAACTTTTAACGTTCGGAGACGTTGCTCTCACGCAAATAAGCAAAGGAATGACGCGAGGTGCCGCTACGTGCAGTTATAGTGCGATAGGTGCTGTGAAGCGATGCGCAGCTCAAATGCGGTACGACCTTAAGGATTACTTTTGGTTGTATCATCATCAGTGATCGGAGTAGGTAGATTTATTTAAGGTCAATGATCTGAAACGTAATATTAATATGGACATTACATACCCCCCGAACTCCGTAATTTTTAAGTTAATAAGTTTATTACCGCGATTTGTAAATGATTTTTTTTTTATTTTTTTTTTATCTATTTTTTTTTTGAGGCTTTTGCTTTACAAAAGCATGTCAGCCTGATATGAAACATATTAAACTGAGCAAGATCGTTTTCTTAACACTTACTATCGCCAAGCGGGCGGCATATGTAACCGAATTTTTATAGTAAAAATTAAAAACTATGGTATTCAAATACTTAATTAAAAATGTACAGTAGATACACAAAAATATAAAAAAAATATAAGATTGACACAAAGAGCTCAAAACGATTTCTCTATAAAAAATTCTACCAATAAAGTCAAAACCTCTTGGACCATTATAAATAATACAAAACTAAATAAACCCAAAGACTATATCCAGGAAATAATGATAGGTAAGGAATTGGTAACAGATCCAACAAGCATAGCGGAAATATTTAATAATTATTTTATAGATTAAATTGAGTCAGTGCCTGGGTCTGGCACAAAGGCTACCTCCAACGTGTACAGTCCACAAAATTCCATGTTTATGGCACCAAGCCTACCATGTGACATTTATAACATCATAATAAAACTGAAGAATACCAATAGCGAAGGATACGACGATACATATATCGACTAAGATAATAAAAAAAGTAGGTGACATAATAAGCAAACATTTGAGGAATTAGTGAAGGAAGTTACCCTGAATATCTTAAAATGTCAGTAGTTAAACCTCTACATAAAAAGAAAGTAAACAGCTAATGGGAAATTATAGGCCTATTTCACTAATACCTATCATGTCCAAAATCTTTGAGAAGTTTATATCCAAAGAAATCTACGCATATTTAGAAAAACATTATATGCTCTGCAAGGAACAAAACGGCTTTAGACAAAATAAAAACATCAATATTTGGCCATATTTGAATTCTTGAATAACGTAATTCCTAATATTAACAAAAAAAAATCCATTTGTACTATATTTTGTATATAAATTATAGATAGACAGACTCAAGCATTTGACCACGTGAAACATGATATTTTAATTGACAAACTAAATAGATATGACATTCGAGGTAATATAGCACAATTGATAAAATCCTATCTAAATAATAGAAAACAATATACCTCAATAGCACGCATTAACGTAAAATCTAAATTGGAAGAAGAATATACCTCAAATAAAAGGCTTATTGAATATGGAGTACCGCAAGGAAGTGTCTTAGGCCCGCTACTGTTCATAATTTACATAAATGATCCACCAAAATCAACAAACCACCCTATGACCCTCTTCGCGGTTGATAGTACTCTGACAATAGCACGTAAACAGAGGGAGATTTATGAAGATGACATTAATAATGGCTTGACATCAATAATTTCATGGTTGTATAACAATAATTTAAGAACTAATTTATCTAAAACACAAGTGGTTAAATTCCGACAAAGAACTGCAAATATACCTGACGTTAATGTAGTTTATTGAAAGAAACAAAAAAATATCTGAAGTCGAAAGTGCTAAATTTCTTGGAATATTTATAGATAGACAGCTGAATTGGAAAATACACATAGAGTAGGTATCTAAGCAAAAAAGTGAGCTGCTCCTCTTACGCATTATATAGGTTGGCCCCATTTATTAACACCGATTCTCTGCTCTTGGCCTACCATGGCTTAGTTGCGTCGAATTTGAGATATGGCGTTATTTTCTGGGGAAACTTAACTGACAAAGAAATTATTTTCAAAATGTAAAAACGATGCATCAGAGCAATGTTTGGACTAAAACCAACTGAGAGTTGCATGCCCTTCTTTAAGAAACATAATCTTCTTACAGTTCCGTCCATATACATTTTAGAAGTGGTATTATTTATAAGAGCCAATCCACAACTGTTCCCTCGTTTAGAAGATGTTGTTAGTAGAAATCGACGAGACAACACAAGATTATGCATGCCTCTCTCAAATACAGCTCTTATGAACAAAAGCATTTTATGTATGGCCAAGAATCTACAATAAGATCCCTTTGACAAAAAAAGATTAAATTGCAATCAATTTAAAATTAAGGTTAAGAATATGTTAATTGAAAAATGCTATTATACACTGACGGAATTTTTAAATGATAAATTTTGATTTTTTAAATACTGACTGACCTAAATTATTAAATAAACTAAACTAAACTGTTTGACATCATATAATGTTATATAATTTTAATTGTAATAAATGCCTAATTAATTCTGATTTTATTTGTGTTTGTTTAATTTTTATCTTATTTATGTTCATTCGATTTTTTTAATTTGTACACCGCAAAGGTACGACATGTTGAAACTATAAATTTAACCTGACACCTATGTACTCATGGCTCGAATAAATAAAGTATCTTTATCTTTATCTTTATCTAATGTAAAAGCTTGTCAAAGTATGAAATGGGCTACATTGCAAATAGATTAATAGGTTAATTATATTTTATTGAATTCCGAAATACCAGAAAGACTTTTCGGAAAAATGGCTTATCTATGTTATGTTATCTATTATACATTTATTATGCAGGTACATAAAATCAATCTACCTACTCCGATCACTGATCATCATCAATATTACTAATTGTATCATACAACTCAGTGTTTAGAAACTTAACACATTAAGATACATTACATTTATTACATTGCACATTGATAGTTTTGTAAAAATTTTGTATTCCCTTTGCAGAGTGTTCAAGGAGAGGGTATACACTGACACCAAGGGCAACACTAGAAGCGTGAGTCTGATCGTGATATCTCTGTCGCCGCAGCCGCTGCTCTCGCTCGCCGCCCGCTACAAACTCAGTGCTGAAGAGGCCACCAGAAAACTAGCAGGTGAGGGAAAATATTTACTTATTAGTTATTAATAAAACATACAAAACGGCTTAGAATCATCACAATAAAAAAAATTGCCATATACTGTCCCACTACTGCTTTACATTAAAATCTATTCATCACAATTGAGTCACACAAAACTACTTCATCACATAAATACTTTTCAGGTTATTTTAAGGGCTTGGGTGCTGACATGGTGTTAGATATGACCATAGCAGAAGACCTGTCGCTGCTGGAGGCTCAGCAGGAATTCCTAGAGCGCTATCAGAACCACCAGAATGAGCCTGCAGCGAAAAATCTGCCAATGCTTGCAAGCTCCTGTCCAGGTAATAAAAATTTGCTAAATTATTGTGAGTTGTTATAAGCGAAAATATAATTTAACTTATACACCTCCAATTTTTATTCATCATCATCATCATCATCAGCCTATAAACGTCCCACTGCTGGGCACAGGCCTCCCACGTGAACAATAGCATGTGGGGATATTGGGCCATAACCCACCACGCTGGCCCAATGCGGGTTGGTGGGGTAATTTTTATTCGTTTTAATGAAATTAAGGGTGAGTTCCACCCATGAAACTGAACAACTTTCCCCAAGAAACCTATTTGCAAAAATAAAAATAAAAATTTCGACCTCCCATACTATTGTCGTCAGCTGATCGGACAATTTTGTATGGGAGGTCGAAATTTTTTTGTTTTTTTTGCACATAGTTTTCTTGGGGAAAGTTGTTCAGTTTCATGGGTGGAACTTGCCCTTAATTTCATTAAAATAAATAAAAATTGAGGGTGTATAATGTATAATTTTTATTTTGATGTAAGTACTCTATTTTGGTTACATTATTTTGTCTTTACTATCTTCTTTTTGGCTAAGCCGAATTGATAATATTTCTTAGTTTCTTGCTAGTAGTATTAGTATCTAGTAGGATGTGTCAGGATCTTAGCAGGTAGAACTGTTGTCTCTCCGGTAAACGGGATGTATGCGTGTCCATGTGGTGAGAGGTGTAATAAAAGCACAGTCCTTCCCAATCCATGCAGGCTGGGTGTGCTACGCGGAGAAGACGCACGGCTCGTTCATCCTGCCGCACATCTCCACGACCAAGTCGCCGCAGCAGATCATGGGCTCGCTGGTGAAGCGGCGGCTGGCGGAGCAGCGCGCTCTAACCGCCGGCGCCGTCTACCACGTCACGCTCATGCCCTGCTACGACAAGAAGCTGGAGGCATCCCGCGACGACTTCTACAGCGACCTGCTCGGCTGCCACGATGTGGATTGCGTCATCACTGCCAGTGAGTTTGGTATCTCGTTCGTAATGCCGGTTTCACACGAGGGCAGAACAGTGAGGCAAAACAGTGGGCAGCACAGTACTGCTACTGTTTGAACGCACAGAAAAGTACTGTCTTGACAGTAACCAATGCAGAATAGTATTGTTCTGTGCGTTCAAACAGTTGCAGTACTGTGCTGCCAACTGTTCTGCCTCACTGTTCTACCCTCGTGTGAAACCGGCATTAATGACGGCCGGGAACTCGCGACTGTCCGCATGTGTGACCGTATCCCGTGATGCTTTTAGGGCCTATGTTGGTTGATGTCAATGTTTTATTTAGGACGTATACAATCTATAAAACTGACCTAATGTTATATCTGTAAGCTTAAATCCTCCACTTATTCAGAATTAAAACTATAGTAATATTTTTCCTTCTAGGTACCTAATGTCTAATTAGAGCAGATGTGACAAAGATTTTCTTTCTTTTTTTTTCTTACTTCAAATTCTTATGAATAGAATGTTATTGAAATTAATAACTTCAATAATGAACCAATGACGGTAGACACGGATAAGAAAGGAGTAAGTGCAGAGATGACTATGGAAGCGCAACACGTGTTGTGCCGACCCTACCCAGTTGGATAAGAGCATCCAGAAGATGTTGGTGATGATATAGATCGAGTATTGATGAGTAATATTATGTCACGTCCACCCACAGTCGAACTAGAGCAGATGCTGGACAACAGCGGCATGTCGCTGGCGGACGCCGGCGACGGCGCCCTGGACTGGCCGTGGGGGGAGCCCGAGGAGCCCTGCGTGAGGCGGCACGCAGGCTCGGGCTCCGGCGGCTACGCGGACCACATCTTCATGCACGCCGCCGAACAGCTGTTCAGGCAGACGGACGCGCCGCTGGTCTATAGGAATCTTAGGTAAGTTCAAAGACCACACTACTTACAGAGTGTTTTTTGTAAGGTGTCAAGCCGATGCGTGGTGGTAGGGGACTACCATGCCTATCTGTTGAACCGCAGCCATGACAATGTACGTTCAGCGATTTTTGATAGTTTTCGAGCTATATTTTTTTGCTTTTTTAGGTATTTTATTATTACGACATCAGTTTAAATATTTTTTGTAACTTGTATTGATATTAGGAAGATGATTAGTTAGTTAAAGAAAAAAGTGCACAGAAATATATACGCAAAAAAGATACTTAAAAAAAATAAAGTCATTCGTCATAAAATACTTGGGAAAAGAAAAAGAATTATAGCTTGAAAACTACCAAAAACCGCTGAACATATATGAGGGTTTAATTGATAGGTATCGTAGTTCCCAACCACACATCGGCTTGACACCTTACAAGAAACACCCCGTATATACACACAAAACACTCGTGATTATTATCCCCAACACGTTAGTTAGAGACTTAAGGCTGTTGTCCCACCGCCGACGATGAACGAGAAGCGAGTCGAGCTAGAACTAGAAACGAATTGGCGAGCAGCGGAAAGCGAGTATGTAGTTCTGATAGTTTTGTCGCTGGGCTATAAGCGAGTGTACGAGTGAGACGGGCGAATACTCGCGCCAATTGCTCGCGGCGGCCGAGCCGAGCGTACAGCAGTGCGATTCTCTAAGTTAAAGCCTTGGTAGCAGCGGCTGCCGCAGCGCTGTGAATGTACTCTGTCTCTTTCATGTTTATAGAATTGGAAAGAGACAGCAGATCACAGCCATGCGCGCAGCGTCTATGTGTCACTCAGAGAATTGCATAGCAGTCCTCTTGGCGGGAAATGACCGCTGCCGCTGGTTGGTCTCTCGGCGTAAGTTCTCGCTGAGCGAGCGTCGCTAAGAGAGAATTATTTTTGATAGCTCCTGTCAAGTCCTGTCACTCATCCTGTCAAGTCCTGTCACTCAGCGACAAACTATAGTGGAGCGAGTCCTCACCCGCAGTGTGAACAGTCAGCGATCAACTATTTATATATGCATCTCTTTTGTTTCCACGGAATGTATATCTATTGTACTTTTCTTGAGCGAGAAAATAGCCGATAGTTAGTCGTTTACTCGCCGTTGGTGGGACAACTGCCTTAGCAGAGGACTGTAAAAGTAGTGCACTGCTGTAGTCCACGGCACACCAAATTACAACTGCACATGTGGTCAGCGTGTCACGTGGTGAGCCCGCTTTATGCTGTTGGATTTATGTGCTTTAGTCGGTTAGTCCCCTTTTACGACACCCAAAGGAAGAGATGGGTTGGATGTACAAATTACACTGAATTGTTACTAAGTAACTAAGTATGTGTTTTGAATCTAAGCAGCCAGTATTCAAAAATATCTAGAAAAGGTGACGAAATCGTCCTTTAGTGTTCAATTGTAAACAATGAATGTTCATATTCATGAGTGGGTTACGAAACCGGAATCAATTAGGCCATAATTAAGGTGTTTAACCCTTAATTGTGTACCGTTGCGAAATTAGCATTACGCGACCGCTCCAGCGCAACATTGTTTTGGATACTTGGATAATCGCGTCTTACTACTCACAATAATCTTTACGTGAGATTACACAGATACACTATTTTAATCAACTGTAAATATAAATTATGCCACGTGCTCAAACTCCTTCGTACTATTTCCAAAAAAATATTTTTTGTGCATCTTTTGTCTGGACAATTACAAACACAACGAAAAAGGAATTAGCAGAATAGGTGCAGCAGTCCTGAGTGATGCGCGAACAAACATTCGAGGCAATTGATTTTTTAGGGTCCCATACCCAAAGGGTAAAATGGAACCCTATTAAGACTCCGCTGTCCGGTCGTCCGTCCGTCTGTTCGTCTGTCACCAGGCTGTATCTTATGAACCGTGATAGTTGAAATTTTCACAGATGATGTATTTCTGTTGCCGCTATAACAACAAATACTAAAAAGTAGAATAAAATAAATATTTAAAGGAGCTCCCCTCCGTACAACAAACGTGTTTTTTTTGCTCGTTTTTGCTCGATATTGATAACGGCAACAAGTAGATAGACGCATGAAATATTCACAGAATATTTAGTATATTCACTTAAAAAATAAATAATTAAATTAAAATAAAACAAATTAATATTTGAGGGGGGGGGGGGGCTCCCATACAACAAACGGGATTTTTATAGATAATGGTACGGAACCCTTTTCGTGTGCGAGTCCGACTCGCACCGCACTTGGCCGGTTTATTAAAAAAGATTTAAAAAAATGTTATAAATAATACCCCATTTCCCCTCGAACCGACACCAACATTTCCATTCGCGTTGTAGGAACCCCGACTTCCGAGAAGTCACCCTGGAGCTGGACGGGCGCGCGGTGCTGCGCGTGGCCGTCGCCAACGGGTTCCGCAACATCCAGAACCTCGTGCAGAAGCTCAAGCGCGGCACCTCGCCCTATCACTACGTCGAGGTCATGGCCTGCCCCTCAGGTCGGTATTCTGTTGTCTACCAATTTAGGATAACCAAATGACAAGTCGACACAAAATGATAAGAGGTAGACAATGCCATCATCAAAGATAACGAAACGTTGAAAAAAATGTCTAGCTCAGGCGGGAATCGAACCCGCGTCCTCCGCAATCCGGGCTGCGTTGGCCACTCCGCCACCGAGGTATTGGTTAGTCCGATGAAATTTTTCAACGCTTTTGACTTTTATGTTTTTATAGCAACAGTCTTATCAAACCTCTTAGAATTTACATTCTTAGAGATCGGAATGAAAATATTTAACAATATTTTAAACATTCAGATAGGATAAGACTGCTTGATAGATTCGTAACATTTAAGACTTTAAACTATCTTTAACTTTAATATATGTTGTATTGCATTAAAACTGTTTTAACGGGGTCTAACACGATTAATTTTGTAAGTACATATTATCTACTTACTGCTTGACATTTCGGCCGCGATGCTGCGGCCGTGGTCACAAGCGATTTGCCTAATATACTACGTAATATTTGATTATTTGCGTTAAAAAAGTCAATCCCCGCCTGAGGCAGAAATTTTTTCAACGTTTCGTTATCTTTGAGTTTATTTGAGCGTTTTTAACGCAAATCAAAAATTACGAATGCCGTCATCATCAGCATAAAAACATCTAGGTATAGGCCTACTCACATGGTCAACAGCACATGAGAAGATTGGATTGATCTAATTTTTATTGACCAAAAATACCGACCAGAGGTATCTCCCCATGTACATCTCGATGATGATGAAATTGGTCTACCTCTTTTCTTTCTGTGTCGATTTGTCATTTGTTTATCTTGGTATTATGTCCACTCAATGTCCATTTTAGTTTTATTGCATGAGAAATTGGAGCATAAAGATCGGATGTTGATAACGTAGTTTATTGACATTGAATGTGCGCTTTTGGCTTAGTAGAAAGTAAAAAATAAAGATGGTGTTGATTAATTTCGGCCGACTGGATAAGTTCCACGGTAGCACGGTTAGTTCGACATGTTGTAGTCGAAAACAATGCATGAGGACGTGTTGATCGCATATGAGTTCTTATCGGTATTCTATAGTACAGTTCATTAGTCAAATCAATGCAATTGTATTTGTTATGGCATATATCATATAACAGCATTTCACCCAATTGGGTGCGTCTCGATTTCAAATCTAGTATTTTGTAACAACTTAGTAATTCCACATAGGGCAATCTTTTTCTGGCACACTTATAATGCATACATCGCAAATATTTCCTCTATACTGATTCAAGCTTACTAATGTATTTCTCATATAACGGATTCCAGATACTAACTGCATACTCCATTTGCGACCTAATATAATAAGGGAATTAAAAAGATAAAGGTATGTTGACGGCTGTTTAAAAAAAACACCCGAACGCATGACGAAACCATACATCTTAAAGGCTTTATTTATTATTTTTTCTATGTGTACATCAAGGTGTAATTTAGAGTCAAGAGTGATCCCAAGATCCTTAACACTATTATCTTTATTCAAAATGGTACCGCAGAGAGAGTAGGAGTACTTACTAATTTTCTTTTTTTTAGTAAACGTTATAAGTTTGCATTTTTCTAGACTGAGACTAATTTATTTTCAGAACAGTATACAGAGAAACGATTTAAGTCTTCTTGAAATCTAGCATGATCGCTAAAATTGTCTATAAGAGAGTAAATTTTTAAGTCGTCCGCATATAACAAAAAATTACAATTATGAAAGCATTTATGTATATCATTTATGAACAATATAGACAATAAGGGACCGATAATAGAGCCCTGCGGCACACCAGAGCTAACATGCACACATTCCGACTCGTATCCCTGTATGACAACCTTTTGAGTTCGATTAGAAATATATGACTTATACCAACGCCAGGGGTTTCCTCTTATACCATTAAAAGCAATTTTTTCCAACAATATTTTGTGATCCACACTGTCAAAGGCTTTACGAAAGTCAGTGTAGACACTATCAATTTGCTTGTTAGATTCTAATCCTTTGAATAAAAATGTGGTATATATAAGCATGTTAGTGACTGTTGATCGCTGTTTCACGAAACCATGTTGTTGCTCGATTATAGTTCCACGAAGACAGGAATATGTTACATCATGTACTAAACGCTCACAGACCTTTGACATAGTGGGTAATATTGATATAGGCCGGTAATTCTCTATGTCCCTTTTTGAACCATCTTTGTGAATGGGAACTATCCTAGCGGTTTTCCAGATCCTAGGTAAAACTCCAAAGAGGTTCGTCAATAGATTCAGCAGTGGTCTTCAAAAAATGAGCATGAATACCATCAACCCCTACCACTACTACCACCTTTAGTGGTATCAAGTGATTTTAGCACCTTTTGGACTTTACTTTTAACTATCACTATGTCATTAAGCAGTATGTCGGGAGTTTCGGTATCGGTTATGTCGATATCACTAATATCGAAATTACTGGGTACGGAAGATGGTTCGAAAACTGATTGGAAGTAGTCAGAAAAAAGAGAACATATGTCCTCTAGAGTAGCCGCAGTTTTATCCTTATAGATGACAGTGGCCGGTATACTTGCACTGTTTGTCCTATTTTTAATATAAGTCCAAAAAAATGTCGTATTACTTTTTATACTACTTTCTACGTTACTTAGGTAATTTTTATAACAACGTTCTAAGGCAACTTTAAACTTTTTCTATACATTGAAAAGATGCTGTAATTGGATTCACTGCTAAATTTTTTCATGTTGATCCATGCTCGATTTTTTTTATTATATAGGTGAATAAGCTCCGCAGTGAACCAACACGGGTAGGTAGTTGATTTAACAACTTTTGTAGGTACATATTTTTTAATTAATTTATAAAGCTCTTCATAAAAACAAAACACAGCTTGGTCCACGTTTTTGTTCAAGAATAAATGTGTCCAATTAATGTTTGCCATTTCCTCCCTTATTTTGTCATAATTAGCATTTACATAACTAAAGGTTTTGCTCTTAATTAATTTTAAGTCATTTTGTACTGGTATTATTACTTGGAATGGCGGATGAAATTCGTCATGCAACACCAATGGAACTGATATAGTGGACAAACTCGAGTTAGTGTCATTAGTTATAAAGAGGTCCAAGATTCTATTGTTTTTATTCAAAATGGAGTTTAATTGATGGCAGTTATGCAAGGACATAAAATTACTCAAACAAGCATGTGTTGCATTGTTATTGTTTATAAGCGGTTGCAAGTGTACTGTACTGTTCCACTGGAGGTTAGGCAAGTTAAAATCTCCAACTATAAAAATACAGCATTTGAATCATATAAGTAGTTTTGCATCTTGTTAAAAAAATGCGTAATATACATCGCAACTTAAACTGGGCGGAATATAAACAGCGCTTATCAGATAGTTACGATTCGCAATCCATAAGTCCAACATTAAATAGTCAACGATCGGCGGGACGGGGACATCGCCATATGGCAGCGCGGACGTCGGCAGCTCGGCCCGCGCAGTCGCACAGAGTGTCCGTAGCACTACCACAAGTACGCCGCCGCCATCCCTCCGGCCGGTGGCTAGTCGATCTCGATCCTTTCTGAATACTTGATACCTATCGTCGATAAATTCACTATCATGTATGTCAGCGTGTAGCCATGTTTCAGTGAGAATTATAATGTCGTATGAGTTTGATAAAATAGTCATAAACAGAGTATGCAGCTTAGTTTTTAGCCCACGACAGTTTTGGTAGTATAAAAGTAAACTTTTATCCGTTTTGAGGCATTTTTAATAATGAATGAAAAGTGTCTAATGAAATTTGATAACATATTGTATATACTAGATAAAGGAATATAAGCATGCACCAAAAGTATATCGTGTAACCTGTGTAACCACTAATATGTTGAAGTTGATAGATATATTTATTATTACATATTGATTTAATGGACTGGTTTGTTTCATACAAAGTTACATTTACGAATATTACAGATCCATAATATAATGAGTTTGAGTTAGCCCATTTCTAGACTTTATTATTTATTGGGGTGATTACTTGACAAATACAGAGAACACAACATAAAGAATAACTTAGATTTACATCACATTTATTCTAATATTTTATATTAATAAGGCAGTCGAGGTACAAGTGTACCTCGACTGCCTTATTAATATAAAAAACTATTTGACAATTTATTTTGCTTATTTTTGATAGTAACCCATACAGCTCAACACACGAAACCCCAAGAATGTGTGAATAATAAAAGTAAATAATAAAATTAAAATTAGGTTTGACAATACGTAAGCAATACATAAACAAAACATACTAACATTAAATAATGAAACTAACACGTAATAATTATGCGTTGATTCTATCAATATCCTTCTCGGTGCGTACTGCGAAGGTAGGAGATGAATCTGTCCGGCGAACCAGTACCGTACCATTTTTAATCCATACATATTTGTGGTTATGTTTTTTGGCTGCTTCCCGACAAAGGCGAAATATCAGTTTATTTCTTGGTGTCAGGTGCTCGTTCAAATAAATGTTACGCGAAGTACCTGATATCAATAACTGGTCAGATTTAATTCCTTTTACCGCCCGCGCCGCCGTTATGATGTTATCTCGAAGTATTTTTGAAGTTAGCCTCACTATGATATTTTTCGGATGTGGGTTTTTTTGGTCAATGTGTGGTACTCGATGAGCCGACACAATATTAGTAGTATTAATCGGGTGCTTAATAATGTCACCAATTTTTTCAAGCAATATGACTAGATTTTCACCACTGTGTTCTGTAAGGTTAGCGATTTCGATATTGTACTGCCTTGCCTGCTGTTCCATCAGTTCTATTTTATTTTCAAGACTTGTTATTTGACTGGAAACGTTGTCACAAGCAGCAGAGGTCTTTTCGACCGATGCAAAGCGGGTTTTGGCTGATATATTGATATGTCTGTTTTGTATAATGGTGGAAACTTTACTGATTTATGTGCTTTGTTATGTGTCTTCTGTATGTCTAGCACACTAGTGGAAATAGCAGCCTATTTTGCAACTTTTAGCTGTACAGTAACGCTTTAGGGGTTCAGAAAGTGGTTTTAAGTTCTACTATTGCTTCCGTAACTGCTCGTAGCTGTAAATATCACTAGGGGTAGCAGAAACTAAACCAAATGCCACTCTAGGCTTTATAAGAGTTCATTTTACAACCCATTTGCCGTCTATAGCTTTAAAGAGAGTTAAAACATGTATGTTAAAGCTTAAAGCTGCTAAAAAGTTTCTGTTGCCGCTGCTGTACGCTTCAGAACTGCATAAAGACTTTAACCACAGCCTTTTAAACGGAACTGTATAAAAGATATATTTATCACTGTTCTGCCATTGAAAGTTTCATTGCAGAAGTAATTTGTACTTTTGCGCAGACTTGAGTAGCAAATTGATCGACTGTTTTACTAATAGCGACATTAAGGTTTCACAATAGAAGCAGGAACGTAATGGACATTGCCTACTCATTTGGATACATTCTGCTATTTTTATTGGAGAAATCAAATCACATTTTATAAAATAGTTGAGCCAGTTTAAAAGAAATATGGATCTGAAAGCATGGAAGTTCAAACTAAGAGCTGGTGAATATCGCAAGAAAGTACGGAGAGTTTATCAGAATATGCAGAAATTAAAAAAGAAAACTGTGTGTGAGAATTCTGTAATTGAAATATGTATTAAATAACACGTATTTTTTTAACTCAATTAGGTACGTAAGAGTAATTTAGCTTTCATTTATAAAACTCTATTAATTTAATTTATCCTTAAGGGATTCATTGGTAAGAAACAAAAATAATGCGCCAAGTTCGAGTTGAACAAACATAAGCGAGGGACCCGTAGATTTTGTTTTCGCAATTAGTAATAACGGACCAGTTACAGAGAAAAACTAGTTATAGCTTGGTGTGGCATATTATAAAAATAAAGTAAAATAACCTTCTTTGCGTAATCACGTGTTTAATTAATTCTTATGGTCACATTTGTAAATCAGTTAAAAAAACAGTTGTAAAACATTTTTATACTGTTTTAAACATCCTTTTGTGCCTTCACCTCTTGCGCTACCAAACCAAGAACATTTGGTTAGAAATTCTCTGGAAAAAAACACATCAATTTTACTATACTAGTTGATATGCACAGTTTTCAGCTTTTCCTGGTTGGCATACAATACTATATTTAATTTTATAGTCCTCTTTCACCTTGCCGTCGTTTAATATTGCCTCTAAATTTGATAGTTCTACGATATTTGGTATAAGGTTTAAACAAAATCGGTTATTATTAGTTGTTTTCTTCATAACATCATTTAATTTAGTAACTTGTGGTTCATATTTTCCAGTTATAAAAGTATCAAATTTTACCGAAATATGAGCAATGGCCATCAATATGCTTGGCTGATTTTCCAATACTTTTTTTATAATTATCTTTTAGTGATAAATAATAAGTAAATCAATCAAAATTGTTTCTCTATGTTTTTCCCACGTAGATGGACAGTTGCAAAGTTCTTGTTTATTTTGTTGTTCATTATAAGTTTGAAATATTTTAAAAAGCATTCTGAAAACATTTTAAGACATAGTAATTGTTAAACAGTTGAAGGCGTGAAAAATATAAAAGCAGCTACAAACGATCATCGTATTTTAGGGTTTTCAACGAGTTCTACGGATCTCTAAACAAATAACCATTAGTGTGGTTTGATACCTGTAGTAAATACGAAATAAAAGTGATTGTAAAGACTTGAACTGCATTAGTGGTACAGGTATTACTTGGACCTTCAGAAGAATGACACTTTACGCTTTGACGCGCAGAAGGGAAGTATTAAGGTTGAAGTTGCAAGTTAAAGCTGTTACTCATAGACGCCATGTTTACAAGACAATTATTTATCATTCCTTGAGAAATTTATAGGTTTTTATCACGATTTGTAGAAAAATATAACTAAGTATAAAACCAGCAACTTACTAAATACGAATGTAGTCAAGTATGTCATTTCAATGTCGTGTAGGTATGTGTTATAATATTATTTATTTAATAATATTTTAAATATTTTACGATATTCTGAGGTAATTATTGAAGCGCGTTAAAAATACTCCAATAATATCAACTATGTGCACGATAAACCTAACTGCGTTTTTAGCCACTTTCATATAATACAAAATATAACTCAAAAACACTTGTCTTACCTTCACTTCACTTTTAATTTATTTGTATTCAGTAATGTCTGACTCATGACTACTAGGTATTAATGAATGATTTTTGGTCCTAAGAGCAATAAGGCAACAAATTAGTGAAAATATGAACTGCAAGATCTATTTTAAATCGCCATGTTTAAAAATGGAGTCCTAGAAAAGCATCTTGTTGAATGGTATTTTATAACAATGGTGTAGTTTGACATTAAAATTTTTGTGAAATCAGAATGTTAGGTTTATAACAACCAAATTTTCATAAAGTATTATCTTATTTATTTGATCAGCGCATATTTTTTGATAATTTTTGATTAGATCGAAGGCGCATCAAAATTTTCTAAGTAAATATACCATGGTTTCACGATAAAAAACCATTTTCAAGGGCTCCATGATGTTATCCTGCGTTATACACGTACATTTTTAATACTCACCAAATAGATGCAATACTTCAAATGCTGTCACAACACAATAGCACATAGCACAATTAACGCGGCCTTTGGTTATCTCCACCGAAAATAAGACTGATAGGATCTCATTTGTCACTCAACGAATGAACGGTATCGCTTTATCGTTTAATCATTCATTCACAGCGCGCAATTCGCACCGTTAGTTGCAAGTGCTACTCAGGATAATAATTCGAACTCTTATGCATCGCTTTTGCATCTATAAATAAGTTGCAAATTTACTCCCTTTGGTAACATACAGGTTGCTTAAAGGTTCTAACCACCTTTATAGAACTTAATCACGGTGGATTTTATTACTAAAGTTTCCAAAAAAATACTATATGCAAGCTATTTGTCACCAAATGTGTTACTTGGGCGGGTTCGATCCCCGGGCGGGTCAATTTACAAACTATTGTTTTTCTAAATTGTCTCGGGTCTGGGGGTTTTCTACGTATAGTAACTATGTATTTAAGTATTTTAAGTATGTTTATCCGTTGTCCAACCATTTAACGAGTTTCTTCGAAGCTTCTTTTGGGCTAGATAATTGGTGTGAGTGTAGGAAAGTTTTATTTATTTATTTATAATTTTTGTTTGACCCTTGAGAAAAACCTTTGTCCATCTATGAACGTCCTTCGACTGATGATGTTCTGCAAGTTTTATATTAGGACTAACGACCTCCTTCACCTTAGGTTGCCTCAACGGCGGCGCCCAGGTCCGCCCGTCGTCCGGCGAGGGCGGGCGCGAGTTGCTGCAGCGCCTCGAGCAGGAGTACTCCCGCCTGCCCTTAGCCCGGCCCGCGGCGGGCGCGGCGGCGCGCCGGATACACGCCAGCTGGTTACACGGGAGGCACTCGGATAAGGCGCGCGCGGTTCTGCATACTAGCTACCACGCGCTGGAGAAACAGGACATCATGCTCAACATCAAGTGGTAGAAGGCTCGAGCTCCCGAGCTCGAGTGGTTAGCATGCCGGGTCTGGCGTCACGCCATCTCAGGTCCCGGGTTCAATTCCCGGTCGGGTCAATTTAGAGAAAAACTGTTTTTCTAAATTGATTTCCGGTCTGCGTGTTTTTTCTATGTTTATGTATATTTACCCGTTGTCTTACCATATTAACGAGTTTCGAAAGAATATTCATCTTGGTCTAGATAATTGGTGTGAGCGTAAACAATTTTTTTTTTCGATACTACCAACGCAGCCTTTTTTTATCGATGCAGCCAACGCAGCCGTGCCGAATATTACCAGCCACGCGCTGAGACCATGCGCAGTTATTATTGGTGAAACGTGATGAAAGATAGAGTAAAGGAGACCATTCGGGCTCCATATATTTTTGGGCCTTTTCTGAAAGAGCCGGCCAACAAAAAAAAATACGTAAATACGTATTGTTAGAACTAGCCATTTGGAGTAATAGTTAATATGGCACAAAAGTTGTAGGATTGCTCTGAGCCAAGTTATATAAGTTCGATGATTTATCATTTTCATACATTTATTGATTTCAGAAAGTGCTGGGACTGGGAAGCATAAAATAATGATAGATATTGCTAGAACTATTGATCTGAAGCAATTGTCATTGCAGCGCAAAAGCTGTAGGGTCATCATCTGTTCTGTTTATACGAAAAAAAAATTAGGAATCAATAAATGTATGAAAATGATGAATCTTCGAACTTCTATAAATTGACTCAGAGCAATCCTACAACTTTTGTGCCATATTAACTATAACTCCAAATGGCTAGTACTAACAATACGTACCATTTTTTTTGTTGGCCTGCACTTTCAGAAAAGGCCCAAAAAATTGATGTTCTTTATTAAGTAACAGCTCCGGCTTAGTGCAGTGGTATACGTAAAGCATTATCACGTGTATAAGAAAAAAAAATGTGTTACAGCACCACTGAAACTGCGTTGCAAAGTAGCTAGACGGTGCGCAAGGAATGTCACCTAGAGTTCATTCATTTTTATTGTGTCGTGCATGCGTAATTGTAAATTCGTGATACCCGTTTGTCCCGGTGATTGTCGTAAGGTCCTTAAAACCCACCAGCCCGCATTGGGCCAGCGCGGTGGGTAATGGCACATTTCCCCATGTGGGAAGGCCTGTGCTCTGCTGTGGAACGTTTATAGGCTGAAAGTGTAGTAAAAAAACTCATTCTTGTCTCTGCACATTTTATTGTGCATACAGGGCTTTTAAACCGGTACTGAAAATACAGGCATTTCGGTTCCTGGATACCGATTCTTCCAAAGTGCAGTCAAGATCTAAAACAGCCGACTAAACGGAGGTTCACGCACACACATGCCTCAGGTTAGGAGACGCATTGGGTAGGTTGGCAGCTAGTATTCTATCGGATAGTTATCTCTAGACTAATGCTTGTTATGTCTGAATTTCTCTGTGCTCGACCTATGGTAGATCTATGGTCTTTGGGTGACCAAACGTCACGTTATCGAAGCATTGCGGCCTAACACATTGGTATTCATTTCCTTTAAGATTCACAATTTTATTAACTCTCTGAAAGAAAGGATACAAATTGAATGAATGGTTCAAAGGTTGCTCCTAAATGTCCATATCCATTTTTATAATGTTTCAGAATTTTGTATTTTTTTTCTTTGGACGACAACGAGTGTAACTAACCTAAAAAATACAGCTTACTTATACAAAATGGCATTCAAGTGCGGATATTTAAAGTTCACAGATTTAGATAAGTAAGTAATTAAAAACGTCTATTTTAAGGACGTTTTAAGAGCAAAATCACGTCTTAAAGAAAATGAGCCCCAGAATAAGGACAGTTCATACACTAGGTATGTATATATGCCTTCCACCAATGATCAGATATTTTTGCAGGCCGTCGATAGTCACATTTTAATGCTGGTGACTATGTATGTATGTTATTGTAATCATATCTATCTATCGTATTAAACCCTGTAATTATCAAAACTTATAAACATGTAAGTACATAAGGTTTTTATAGATTTGCTTTATTTATATTGTTATAAATTTTGTTCCGTTTATTATTAAATTAAGGTTAAGTTATGTTAGTGAAATAATGGTGGACTGTATATAAGATCTTTATTGTAAGAATTAAGCACGTTTGTAAATATTTATGATATGAGTGATATACCTTGATATTCGCTAATGTTTTGCATTCGCACATAAGTACACGTTGTAAATAATTGTTACATAAGTAAAAATGTAAACATAAACAATAAAATATTTTGAACAGAATCGTCTATTTGTATAGCAACTGAAGTAATTAGTACATCGCCATGAATTATGAATATTGATTTGTCTAATACTGTAACTTATGCACTGTCACTTGGACCGTCTGTTTTAATTTGAAGCGCGCTTATGTAGATTGGTTGGCATCTAGAATGTGAAAGGTCGCAGTAGACGCCGCGTGGCGGCGGCGACGCGGCTGCTATTTAATGAGTAACTTGGTCATTACGGCGGGTTCAAGTCTCGCTTGTTGAAAAAATATATCAAAACACTTTTTCCGATATAATTTAGGGTCGTTATTTCTATGGGTAATTAAAACCAAAAACTTATTTATTTCTTAAAATTATAACCATTTCGAATAGTTGTAACGGTTAGCATTTAAATTATCAAAACACCATAGTAATAAAATAAGTCGTATCACTTAAAAGTTGAGTCTACTTTAGCTTGAACTTTTGGTATGGTAAGTAGTAAGGTAGTTTGCTTTTTTAATGCCATGATATTTATGAGCTCGCATTGATCAATTTAAGGCTGACGATTCGTTTCTAAGTTCTACAACATTACTCTGGTACTCCTAGTGCGAGTATTTTTCACCTTTCAACTACATTAGCGGAAACAAGATTAAGTATGGCATACGCAGCGGGCGCCTTCTGGTGACAAACTACATGAGTTGCAATTTTCCATAGAATCTCGTGTTCACTTGCACGAGGCACTCGTAGTTGAAAGTCGAACGTTGTGTTTGTTTGTGCACATTGTTACAGAACAATCGGAGAACAGCCTCCGAATAAAATGCTCACGCGAAGAACGCGCTCCGCCACGCAACGTATAAAGCGCACTTGGTACGGCTACTGAATAATTGTTAAAACTGCGTCCGCACCTTAGTGTGAGGTGCGACCGCGAGCGGCAAAGAACGCAAGCCAACAGGACCGTGTTGTTCAAATATGAGCCGTGTTTACAAAACAACGCTCGTGCCCCTCTGCTGACTCAACGTGGAACAGTGCAGTGCCATGGGGGACTTCCGACTGACTTCCGCGAGAGCCTTCCTCATATTGTTGGCTAGTATAGCCAGGATATACGCTACGGGCCTAGGAGAATGTCCGGTTTATCCACAGTTGCCCAATTACAATATAAGCAGAGTAAGTATTGTGTCAATGGAGTGAGAAAATAGTTGTTATATAAAACATTTTATTTTGTTAATCGCCTATTATAGTTTATAATAGAATGGTAAAGATATAGAACAGTTATTAGTAGTATTATTTATTTTTAGTAGTTAGTTATAGTTATTATTATTAATAGCATTGTAGATTTTGTGAAAAATAGTTCCTAGATATTTTCAAATCTAACGGAATCTTCCGTTACATTCGAGTTATAAATACCTAGTTATTATTATTAATAGCATTGTAGATTTTGTGAAAATAGTTCCTAGATATTTTCAAATCTAACGGAATCTTCCGTTACATTCGATTTATAAATAGTATTTTCTCCATAATTTATGCCGATGACAAACCGCAGTTAGAAAGTGTAATGAAGTTGCTTGTTTTTAAAAATTGAAGGCCGGGGTCGTGCGTCATTTCCATCAATTACAATGCAAAATAGGCATACCGTGTTACGAATAGTGTTACGTGTTTAACTGCACTTGCCTTATGCCTTATTTTCTGTCGGCTCAGCTGAATTGTTTGGTTGCTTATAAAACAAAAAGTTTATTTAAACAAAATTAAACTGATGATAGCTGACTAATTGTTAACAATCAATCTAAAATTACCTACAGGTAGTTAAGTTATTTATCACTCAAAATTCAAGTCGTTTGGTCCTTCGAGTCGGATACAGCTTTAATCTCACCTTTCTTATCATTACTGTTAAATGCATTAAAGTTGGTTATTAAGTATGTTCGTATGAATATGATTTGTGAGGTAAATAACGTGCTTCCGCGCGAGTCAGCGGGTTGGGGTCACGGGAGTAGACACTGCGTAGCCGCTGACGCTACGCTCATGCGCAGTACGCCTTGTGACCTGCTTCATTCTTACGCTGTCTATACGTGTTTCATAAGCAGCCATTGTATTACTTTTAAATTGCATTTAAATGCTTGTAAAAATAAATGCCTTATTTTTATAAATAAAAAAATGCACTGCAATGCACACTATTCACACTATACTACTGACTCAAATGAGGACCGCATCCGACCCGTTTGCGCACGCAAACTATTGTCACTTCTTTTCCACTAATCCCCATTATGTTTTCAAGAAGCAGTTAATGAGGATTTGTGGAAGTAAAGCTTGCCAATCACCATTGGCGGGGCAGGTCAATGGGGATTAGAAGAATAACTCTTTCAGTAAGACCTCAGTCAAACTTATTTTAAGAAGTTCATTTAGAATACTGATCGTAACACAAACTCGTGTTCCAAAGAAAGGTGAGTCACTTAGCTGAAGTATCCCCCACACCTGTAGGTACTGTTCTTCTTTTTTTTTTATTTGATTTAAATAAGAAGAGTGACGAAGCAATGCACTAGTCGCTACTCGACTAAATTACTAGCGTAGTGCGAAAAAGGTTTTACATTGCACTGGTTCCAGATGACGGGCACCTGGTACGAGGTGGAGCGCTCCTTCTACCTGGTGGAGCTGTCGGCCAGTTGCACCGAGCTCAACGTCACGCTCAACGATAGGGGCTACTTCTACATCAGCATCAGCACCGTTAATAGATGGTGAGATCACTTTTAATGTCTTCTACATTGGTCCCCGAGCCGAAGAGCCCAGTGGCATGCATTGGGAGAGGCCTATGTCCGGCAAAGGACTAACACGGGCTAGTTATAATGATGATGTTGGTCCCCAATTTAATAAAAAAAGTCCCACATCCTGAGTCTGAACTTAGGGGTCAGCAAGTAAAATATGGCAACAGCACCCAAAAGATGAGCCTCATCTCACTATAATTTTTTTCTACCTAGATAATGCGTAACGCACCCCCTGAAGGGTGGGGGGGTACGTGTATGTGGGGTCCTATCCCTGTCTCTTTTCCATACCGACAAGACTAAGAAAATACCAATAAGTGGAGGAAGAGGGAGGTGGCATACCCACTAAAAACTGGAGAAAGCAATTCGAGTACAATGGAAGCCTCGGATCCTGTCCACCAGGGAATTAATCCACGGGATCCACTTCTACCCTTAAGGCGGTATGTGCAACGGGCAAAATGCTTATTGCTGGATGATATCAACCAATAGAAAAAAAATTGATTATTGCTAGATGATATCAACCAATAGAAGATCGGGCTATAACTAAACCAGCAGCAACAGCCGAGTCCAGCGACTTAACATTCATACCTACCTACTGAAGCACAGAAGAAAACTCGAGATATTTTAATTGGGTTAACCGGCATCGGCATAGCGATAATTATTTATTCGAATCGCATTTTTTAACAATAAAATGTACATAGGCAGGTAATTCATATTTATAATTCATATTCCTATAAGTACCTAACCTTTTTTTTTTTTTTACCCGGTGTAATCCCTGCTTATGGATTCCAGCCTCCCGAAGGGAGACTGGATATGTGGGACTCTCCCGTCCCCCTTTCCACGACGTAATCGTCGGGCGAGAGGGAGGGGCCTACCCACTAATCACCGGGGGACCAAACTCCGAAAGCATAAGGCTTGAGGTGGCGGACACGGGACCTGACCACGGGGGTATTACCTCGCGGTGCCACCCCGTCGCCGTGTGTTGGCCTATAACCACTGCGTAGCAGCCGTTACGCGCCAATATACGGCGACTACGCGCACGCGGCACAACACGAACCAGCCCATTTAGAGGGCAGAAAACACGGACAGACATGCCCGGCTTTCCCGGGCATGCGGACACAACACAACCCAATTTCGCAGGACACGACACAACACATGACGAGAACATGCCCACGTCGTCGCAGGCATGCGCACGGGACAACCACGATTTACCAGTGCAGGACTCCGTTTGTGGTCGCTCCGAATCAGCGGGAGACACGACGACCTCAACCAATTGGTCATCTAGTCGTCCCGCCGCTCATCACCGCTTCCCGGAGTCTCGCACCAGTCCTACAAGAACACATAAAAATACGAACGACCACAACGTAAAACACAATGACAGAAAACACAACGCAACACAACACAGACCCTATTTGCTGGCGCGGGGCTCCCCGCATCCGCTCCGAGCAACCCGCCCCCATTTGGGGGGACGCTTCGTCGCTCATCATGGCTTTTGCATAAAGCCTCCGTGCCAGCTCCCCAAAAGACATCCACTATGACCCGCACATTTACTGGTGGGTGACCCCCACCGTGTCCGCTCCGAGCCAGGGGACGCCCTCGGAAGAGCGCCCCGTGGCTCATCATGGCGTCCGCGTGAGGCCACGCACCAGGTCCGTAAAGGACAACCCACAATACAAACACTAAACTACACGACCCAAAACAATACACAACACTCTACGCTGGACAGCACAGACAATGCTGTCCATCGCGCCCAACATTAGAAACGGATTTTGTGGGCACTTTGGGTGATATGGCGACATATCCATGCCAGTGCCCACACATACATACTAAAACCTAACAACAACCTATGCTAACACAAAACATAAAACATCGGGCGTCCGGCTGGACAGGACGGAACCTGTCTTCCGCCGGACGCCCGGCATCACCCTATGGTGGATTGAGGTCGGCGTGCCTCCGACGCCGCCTCCCAGCCCTCCTCCTCTTCATTGGCGCAGCGTTGGCGGATTCCTCCCGCTCGCGCTCGGCCTCCTCTTTGAGGCCCATGCACTCCGCGGCAATTCCGCAACGGCTGCCCAACTCTCCGCACTCTCCGCCATTGCGGCGACCACATCGGGCAGAGTTGGAGTGCCTCTCCCCCCTAGGGCCAACTCCAACGTTCGCCTCTGTGGCGCGAAGGCACTACACAGCTCGAGGGTGTGCTGAGCTGTGTCCTCTTCTACTCCGCAATGGTGGCAGACCGGGGTCTCTTCCCTCCCGATCCTGTGCAGGTACGCACCAAAGCACCCGTGTCCTGTCAGGAGCTGTGTCAGGTGGTAGGACACTGCTCCGTGTGGTCTGTCCAGCCATAAGTTGTTACATAAGCACTGGTTGTTAGCCTGGACATCTCCAAGGCTTTCGATCGAGTTTGGCATCGTTCGCTTCTCTCCAAGCTTTCGTCATACGGCTTGCCACCTCGCCTATGCGATTGGGTCGCCGGGTTCCTGCATGAGCGCAGCATTCGCGTACTCTGCGAAAGCAGTGCCTATTACCTAACCTATACCTACCCATCCAGACTGGTCTCAGTCTCTTAGGTATGGACATACACAGCAACCTCAACCCGAAGAGCTATATTGAGAGCATTATAACCACAGCCTCACGTAAACTCGGAATCCTGAACAAGGTGAAGCGGTTCTTCACGCCGGAGCAACGTTGTCTTTTGTATAAGACTCAGGTGCGCTCCTGCGTGGAGTATTGCTCTCATCTTTGGGACGCATCCGCCAAGTACTTGCTCGAAGCTCTTGACAGGTTGCAAAGACGTGCTGTCCGTGTTATCGGTAACGATGACGTTACGACCAGTCTGGAGCCGTTACAGCTACGTAGGGACATTGCTTCCCTTAGTGCTTTTTACCGCCTTTACCACGGTGAATGCTCTGAGGAGCTCTTTGACCTCATCCCTCCCTCTCCTTTCCTTTCCAGATCGACGCGTGCAGGTCTTAGAAGCCACCCTCATACCGTGCTGACCATCAAGACACGTACCAAAAAGTTTGGACAATCGTTCTTTTGCCGAACTGCCCGTATGTGGAATGCGCTTCCCGCACACGTGTTTCCTTCCTCTTTCTCTCCCGGGTTATTTAAGCGGGGCGTGAAAAAGCATTTATGCAGGCCGCCATAGTGAGAGCGTTCGGCATAGCGTGGTAGCGCTGTGACGAACGCTTTCACTTCTTGGGCTTCACTGGTTGCTTTTCATCAGGCAGAGTGAAGCCACTATGGCGTGCCACAATAAAAAAAAAAAAAAAAGTACCTAACCTACATCAAAAGGTATAAATTGCTGTTCCAGGACCGGCACCCCATCCATGACGTACGCGATCGGCATCCCGAGCCACAGCGGCTCGCCAATGTTCCGCTACAAGGTATAAGTACTTTTTGACACGATGGCTGCGGCAGCGGCGCCTTTAATGACTGTAGCGTCTAACCCTGGGTGCGGCTCGCTACACGCCAGGCGCGTGAGCCGCACTTTTGTTACGAAATTTTTCGGATGCTACGGCAGTGCGGCCCCACACGCACACGCCTGGCGTATTTCAGCTCCAATACGTGTGGATCATTTTGGCATGGCCTGATTGGTGATAGTCCAACTCTAAATCTGACTTCATAGATAATTTGTCGAGAGTATGTCGAAGTATGCCGCCAAATATCAGAGTTGTCGGTCTACCGTTAAAAGTTATAAGGGGTCATTGGTGGCCATGCCAGGATGAGCGCTTATCCTGGCGTGGCCTCCTGTATCTCGAAAACAACTGGTCGTAGCGAAGATCTGTTTTCACCAATAGTATGTCGAGATTATGTCGAAAAAACTCCAGAGTTTGTCGGTGCTTTTATGAAAAGTTATATCAACTTCTTTTTTCCATACAACAGCAACATAGTAAAATCGCGTACTCAAGCATTTAATATTTTTATTAGGAGATTTAATGAACGAATAAAGTGGTGAACGAAGAACGGAACTTTGATGTGTATGTATGTTTATCAGATGCTTATAATCATGCAAAACATTAGTTTACCGAAAATAAAGCGGTAGGTACCTGATATGGCCTTGATTTTAGTGTCATAAAATTAGACTATTATATTTTATCATTGCATTTCTTTCTATGGGCTACTAGCAAATAGGCGCAATTTAGAACTGTACATTTTGTTATCTGTTTTATATACCTACTAAAAACTAAAAACAAACCATTGTTTGTGATAGTCTAGTGGAGAGTTACGAACATTACAAGAGGTTATATAAAAAAGAGAATACTAATTAAAAAATATGTAAGTGTAATATGTTTTATTTGAAAATATCACAGAATCAGATAGTTAACTACTAACTAAAGGGCCCCACAGACGATCAGGTCGCCGACAGGTATCGGCCTGTCAGTTAGTAGTACAACGCACGGGAAGCGGCGGCGTGGGGCCCTTAAGGTATAGACGACCGCAGGTTGACCCTCTACAAAATATCAAATCCAATAAATTTTGAAGTTTGGGGATGTTGACTTGCTGGCTTCGGAATCTCCTACCCGTTGTAACAGCGACAAAAAGGGTGCTTCAACCCACAGCAGATAGATATGCTACAGTTGTTGGTATATTTACGCATGACCACTATCGGCGGAGTAGAAAGCACAAACTATTTGCTGTACCCCCGACCCGCACTGCTGCGCGTCGCTTTTCGCCAATCCCACGCACACGTGCCGCGCTTAACGATCTTCTTGAGGCCAACCCTACCTGTGATGTGTTTGCGGATGGATGGGTGGAAATACTGTCTGAGTGCCTGTTATTCTGTGAGAGGGATTCATGAATCCGTACATCAATCAATCATAATTTAATTAAATAATAATGTAACGTCTAATTTTAAATTAATAGTTTAATTTTTATACTTCCCTAATATTTATTAACTATCCGAATTTGTAATTTATATGTATAGAATAATAAATGTAATTTGTAACAGTGTTAAATAATTAAATAATAAATAAATATCTGGCGAAGTAGACAGGTGGAGGTGGAGGTGGACGTGTCGTCGGACTGACACAGTCTGAATCCTCTACTAGTACGAGCCGTAAGGGTGTTCCGTTCCACTAAGTATATTAAGGATTTGTGCACCCTCACATCTCCAGCGCGTTTGATTCATTAAAATAATGGTAAACTCACGTGCGTTTGGTGCGTACGCCAGTTTACTAAGAAGATCGGCTATGTTATAGCCATTTTCGGGCGCACCATCACGTTCAACAGTATATAGACTCCTAGAGAATCGCTATGAACGATTTTAGTCAGACCAATCATATTTACAGTAAATATTATGATTGTAGATACTATTGTGAATTTTGCGAAATTTCATGCGTGATTGATTATATTCGAACTGGTAGATTTTACTGAATCTACCTAACTATGTTATTATTTAACCAAATAATAGTTAACTGTTATTTTATTAGTTTTCGACGTCAATAAGTAGGCACTTATTTCATTCAATATAAACCTGTGGAGGTTTTTATTGAATGAATTATTTGTCTATATCCAAGCACTCATATACACATAATTAATCAAGTTGAACTCTTTATATCAAGGAACCTTTCAGATTAAAATTATTCATTTACTTTTTCAATAAACTTTATGCACGCGATTGTACATCTACTATGGGAAAATTAAAAATTGTTTTTTCTCTATATAGAAGCACCGACAAACTCTGGAGTTTTTTCGACATACTCTCGACATTCAATCGATCTTCGCTACGACCAGTGTTTTCGAGATACAAGGAGGCCATGCCAGGATGAGCGCTCATCCTGGCATGGCCACCAATTACCCCTTATAACTTTTGAACGGTAGACCGACAAACTCTTATATTTGGCGACATACTTCGACATACTCTCGACAAACTATCTATAAAGTCAGATTTAGAGTTGGTGATGGTGACCATGCCAAATTGAGCCACGGCATGGCAGAGCGGCCTCACACGTCTGGCGTGTTTCTGCCTCCCATACGGCAGTGCGGCCCCACACGCCTAGCGTGTTTCTGCCTTCCATTCTACAGTGCGACCCCACGCGCCTAGCGTGTTTCTGCCTCCCATTCTACAGTGCGGCCCCACACGCCTGGCGTGTTTCTGCCTCCCATACGGCACTGCGGCCCCACACGCGTGGCGTGTACGCGTTGGGCGTATGCCAGTGCCAGGTGCCAGTACGCCCCTCCCCTACACGCCTGGCGTGTCCATGTTTATTTAGTTATTCATTTATTTTAGTAAAATAATTAATCATAGAGCAATTAATTAACTTCCACCTAACACTGCTACCTCTGACCGTCCACTCACCACGATTGAGAGATGTGGAAACCCGAAATTCAGGAATTTCCTATACCAAGAGTGCGTTCCGTCGTTCTGGGTGTAGTTGTTTGGTTAAGGGGAGGTATTTCGAGCGCTTCCCTCTCGTTCTCTCGACGGTACAACGGTAAGGGACGGGTATAACAGCGAAGCGGCGCGAATAATCGCGTTTTATATTTTAAAAAATTGATAGATGTAATAAATAAAAAACCATCGGTTATAACAACTCAAGTTATTTACGAGCTTCATTTTAGTAAATGACTCATAATATCAAATCACTTATTTTAAGAATAAAACCTGGAAAAGAAGATAAAATGACACAAGAATATGTAACTTTGTGAATTTATTCTATCGAGCCAACTTTATAAAATCGTGTTTCCATCGGGTGTATTTCACAGAATAAAGCCTCAACAATATTTCGTAATTTTCGCAGATTTTAATTTTACTGTTTACTACTTCAAAAAGTAATTCTAAGAACGTGTTATTTTAGTTTTTCACTAACACCTAGCCTTAAAGTTTAACTCGTTTGAGTTGCAACTGAGCCACGGAACGATCGAGTTGTTTTTATAACCTCTTCTGAAGTATTCCTGTCCAAAACGAGAGAAAACTCTTCTTTTGTCTACATTTTTTCCACTTTTATACAATATTTAAACCTAATTATTAAAAAGTAAAACAATACGAAACAAACAGGCCGAATTTTTCGAGACGTTTTGACATAAATTACAAAATTTGACACTTTAACAATGATATAAACGTCAAATAGCTGTCAGAGTGAAAAACAACCATCTGATTTGATGGTTGTTTGGTTGCTGCGCTCTGAGCCACAGAACGGATGAAACTACGCTCTGACAGCCGTCAGAGTAAAATTTCACCAAGCCACGGAACGGGTAGAGCGCGCGCCGGAGTGCGCTCGAGTGCACTCGAGTGAAGCCACGGAACGCAGCCCAGGGCCAAATTCGATATTCCTAGAATGTTTTTAAGAAATTATTCTTTGTGCAAATGTCTAGTGTTACTCGGTTTTGAATTTTTTCTTGAAAGGTATTCACATCACGAGAAACTTTGTCTCAAATAAACGGTAAAAATTCGAGTGACATATTGAATATTTACATTATTCACAAAGAATTGTGAATAATTTGTGTGAAAACATTATTTATCGATTTTGGTCCTAGTACGAGTATTAGCTTACGAAACGGCTATGACCGCGGGCATCATGCGGAGCGGCGAGCGTTTCCAGTACCTACGTGTAGCTGATATTGTCAGCTCAACCGTAGCGTAGGTAATAGGAAGAACGCAACAGCTACGTCTTTCGTTTTCGTTCTTGTTCTCGTCGTTTCGCAAGACGCCCGCAGTCATGGCTCCATTCAAATAATGTAGACATCCCAAACATAAGTTGTGCCATGTTCATGTACCTACTTATTTTAGTGGAAATATAATATTATTTAAATTTAAATATTTGTAGGTAAACAACCGCATGCCGTACCTGCTGGGGCGGCTGCTGCCGGGCGCGGGGCTCTACCAGGTGCTGTTCACCGACTACGAGCAGTTCGCCGTGCTCTGGTCTTGCTCCAGCGTCAGCATCGCGCACTCTGGTAAGCGCCAATAACAACCACGCAATGGATTGCATTTGACCTAACCTGTTGATGGAAATTGAATAGATTTTGATGCGGTGTTCACTGAGCGGCTCACTTCTCTTGGGTGGCTAAAGACTGCATATAGGTACTTGAGCGGGACGGTCTCATCTCACCTATCACGCTGAACACATGTGCAGTTGTTATTTGGTGAATCGTAGACTGCTTCTACGGTCCTCTTTGCCTTAGTCTCTGACTAACCCTACAGGTATAATGGTCCTGATTGTATGTACCTATGTATGTTTTTATCATCAGCCTATAAACGTCCCACTACTGGGCACACACCTTCCCACATGGATAACAGCGCGGGAGACTGGCCATGGCTGACCTGGCCCGATGCGAGTTGGTGGGTTTTAACGACTACCATCGAACGGCTTACGTGCCTTCCGCAGCACAGGGAGCTTGAGATGTTTTTAATTTGGTCACCCGTCTAGTGACCCAGCATTGCGAAAGTTGCCTATGTAAAAACGCTGTAAGGCTCGTATTCTAAAACCAAACTCAAACTCAAATCTCAGCTTGAGTACAGTTAGAAAGGGATGATGGTGCTATTCATCGCATATCGCCATCCCTTTCTAACTGTACTCAAGCAGATATAATATGAGCCCTAAGGGCCCCACAGACGATCAGGTCGCCTGCAGGTATCGGACTATCAGTTAGTAGTACAACGCGCGGGCGGCGGCGGCGGCGGTACTGACAGGCTTATTCCTGCAGGCAAATTGATCGTGTGTGGGGCCCGCCGGCAGCTATCAGCCAACTGACAGGCTGATACCTGCCGGTGTGCCGGCGAACTGATCGTGTGTGGGGCCCACCGGCAGGTATCAGCCTGTCAGTTAGTACTAGCCGCCCGCATCCGCCGCCGCCCGTGCGTTGTACTACTAACTGACAGGCCCTTTAGTGCCTTGCCCGCTGCGATTAACCCGCCGTTCCTGCGCAGACCGCATGTGGGTGCTGGGGCGCGCGCGCGAGATCGCGGCGCCGCTGCGCGCGCAGATCTACGGCATCCTCACGGAGCTGCGGCTCGACCCCGACCGCCTCATCATCTCCAAGAACCACAACTGCACGGCCGACCGAGCCAACCACTCCGCAATAAACTAGTTCACTCACTCGCCTTGTTCTCTTTTTTATTGTAAATAACCTTACGCCCGATATTAATAACCTATCTATATCTAACTTGTTTTGCCTACGACACTTAAATTGACATCTTTATTTTGTAGAGAGCTTAAAATAATACTTAAAATATAATTAAGATAGATAGGTTATTGATACCGGTCCGTAAGTTTTAATTACGAGTTTACCCAAGTTTCGATCCCTTTATCGGGCACCAGCATGTTGAAAATTTTCATTTGTTTTAGGCCTTATCCCAGTTACGAATGGAAGATCAAATGTAGGTAATTATCTAAGGTACGACCAACGACCGAACGATGGCCTCGACAACTAAACAGCCTAAAGCATTGTGTTAAGTATTATAGTCTATTCAATATAGCTTGATACCTGTGACAGGTATCAGTATCATATAGTCCCTCTACTTGACGACGTGCTGCTGCAAGAGGGAGACCTCTGCAGCCCTTACTAGATAATATAAGATAGAGGGGCTAAAGTGAAAATTATGGTTTAGAATATAAAGATATTTTGCATGGGTTTGATGTAGCTCCATCTAGTAACAAAGTTGTGGAACAAACTTGTCTCTAGGCGGTGCTGCGGGGCGCAGTCGAATAGGTAATTAAGAGGCCTATTACATCTCTTCTGTGATTTTTGCGTAAATTGGTCAATTTTGGCGTTATGTATCTCAGAAACAAAAATACATTAACAATTCTCTTCTTCAGCCCATGATCACCCACTGCTGAGTGTAGGCCTCCTCATTTGCACGCCATCCTGGTCGGTCTTGGGCTTTCTGTAACCACTGTTTGCCCGTTACTTTTGTGATGTCATCCGCCCATCTAGTCTTCTGGCGGCCAACGCTTCTGGTGCCGGTTCTTGGTCTCCACTCAAGCACCTTCCTGCTCCACCGGCCATCGTCTCTGCGGCTTATGTGACCCGCCCATCGCCACTTCCCTTGCGCAATGATACGCCCCAAGTCGTTTATTTTAGTGCGACTCCGGATTTCTGTTTCTTATTTTGTCGCTCAGAGTGATACCCAACATGGCGCGTTCCATCTTCCTTTGGGCTACCTGCAGCTTTTGGATATGTTGTTGTGTAAGGGTCCAAGTTTCTGCCCCGTAGATCATGACCGCCTGAATACACTGCTCATATGCCCTTCGTTTTAGAGAGAGGGGCACTTCCTTACCCTTGAAAATTTCAGGCAGCTTACCGAACGCCCCCCAACTGAGTCCGATGCGGCGCTGAATTTCTCTTGCCTGTCCGTCCTTTCCAAGCGTAACCAGTTGTCCCAAGTAGACATATTCGTCGACCCGCTCTATCTTTTTACCATTAACCATGATGCCATCCACGATGGGGTCCTTGCATATGATTTTTGTTTTTGAGGTGTTCATACGTAGACCAACACTTATCGAGACCAGATAAAGTTCTTCCATCATACTCTGGAGTTCGTCAGCACTTTCGGCGAATACAATAATGTCGTCGGCAAAGCGGAGGTGGCTGAGACGCTCACCATTTATGTTTATTCCCCTATCAGCCCAGTCGAGGAGCTTAAATACGTCTTCCAGACAGGCGGTAAATAATTTAGGAGATATAGTGTCGCCCTGCCTTATACCTCTCCTCACAGGGATATGCCTTGTTAGTTCATGTAGCTTCACTTGCAATGTAGCTTCACTGTAGATCTCACGTAGAAGGTCCACATACCTCGTGTCTACAAGGCTTCTCTTCAGGGAGTGTAGTACAGCCCAATGTTCAACGCTATCGAAAGCTTTCTCGTAATCGACGAAAGCTACTACGAGGGGCTGGTTGTACTCGTTACACTTCTCTATAACCTGTCTTACGGTGTGGATGTGATCTAGCGTCGAGAACCCGCTACGAAAGCCTGCTTGTTCCGCCGGTTGGGCTGAGTCGAGTCTGTAAGGCGCAATGTCAAAATTTTGGTGAACAGCTTATAGATATGACTTAGCAGCGAAGTAGGTCGATAGTTATTGAGATTTGCTGCGTCACCCTTCTTGTGAAGCAATATAACAACAGCGTTTTTCCACGTATCGGGAGTGGTTCCTTCAAATAGTGCTTTGTTGAAGAGGATTTGGAGCTGTTGCAATATTGGCTTGCCGCCGTGTTTGAGGTACTCGATCAATATTTTATCTTCCCCGGGAGATTTGCCAACTTTCATGGACTTTAGAGCGGTTTTTATTTCATACTGGCTAATTTCAGGGAGGTCTTCGGTCCTGTGTCTTTTTAGCCTGGCTCTAGGGTCTGAATCACTTTCCGATGGTTCTGGGATAGTTGAGCTGTATAACTTTCCATAGAAATTCTCAACTTCTGTCAATATTCTATCCCTGTCTGTGGTTATTCCATCGTCTGTACTGAGCTTATGTACCTGTTCGTTACCCCGCTTTAGTTGTTTTCTGAATACCTTAGGTCCACGATGTTTTTCAATAGTATCCAAAACAATTGTATGCTTTCTTTTCCTTAAGTCCTTCTTTGCGGCTTTCCGAATGAGTTTGCTGATTGTCGTCGCTTTCCCATGGTCAGACTTCCTTAATAGATCGGTTCTTTCATCCAATAATAGCTGCGTTTGTGTCGAGAAGATCGGATCTGCGACTTTTCGTTTCGGTCTTATTTCTTGTACTACATCAGTGATGGTGTCAACTAGTTATTTATTGATTTGATGCACGTTCCAGTTCTCGTTAGAAGTAAGGCGCTTCTTCAGTGCATTCTCGTAGTATTCTTGTTGTACTCTAAGAAATACGTCGTTTTGTAAATGAGGGCAAGACGTGGCAACAAGCTTTTGTCTTTCTAGTCTCAAGTTGAGGCAGAGTTTTGCTCTCACTATTCAGTGGTCGCTTCCGGCGCCAACTTGGTTAACCACATCCACATCCTGAATCACGTATTTCTTATTTGTTAAAATGAAGTCAATCTGGTTAAACGTCTTCTCGTCAGGGCTTTTCCAGGTCCATAGTCTTTGCGGTTTCTTCTGGAAAAAGGTGTTCATTGCATAGAGATTATGCTGCTGAAGGAAATTCACCATCTCATGACCTCTCGCATTTCTTTGAACCAAGCCAATATACTTGCCAACGAACTCTTCGCTCTCCAGACGTTTCCCTATTTTGGCGTTGAAATCTCCCATAACGACAGTGTAGATACAAGTATTTTCCATGAGTGCCTTGTTTAGGTCGTCATAGAATTTTTCGATTTCTTCGTCTGTATGTGCTGATGTGGGTGCGTATACTTGCACGACTTTGAGGCTGTACCTCGTGTTTAGACGAAATATCGCTACTATAACACGTGTCGAAACAGAGTATATGTTCTTTAAGTTTTTGGTCATCGACGTGTTAATTAGAAAACCTACTCCTCCCTCGGATCTGTCTTCGTATCCTTTATGGTAAAGCAGGTGACCAGATAGTAATTTGGTTAATTTCTCTCCTCTTCGTCGGGTTTCACTCAAACCGATGATATCCCGCTTCATTTTGTTTAAAACTTCGGATTCCAGCTCACTGTAACGTTCTTCGGTTAACATCGTTCTGACATTGTACGTAGCCAAGTAGGTCATGTGTTTTTGGCAGCCGGATCTCTTCCAGAGATTCTTAGCACCCTCTGTCCTGCAGGGACCCAGACCGCTGCCGTAACCGGGCCTTACAGGACGGCTGGGGACTGAGGGCCCTTTCATTATTGTTTTGTGCATAAGGGTAAAAAGCTTTGAAACGCCGTGCTAGCCACTGCATGTTGGCGAGTCTACTCTTTTTGAGGGGATTTAATACCTCTAGGCCTGTAGTGGCCTCCTGTGTACACAAGTGATCAGGTTAGTTACCGCCGCCCAATACTCGGCGTTGACTATTTTACGGCGTGGGTAGGTCTCCTCCACACCAACCCTCCTCCTTTTTCATTCGGGCTTGGGACCGACAACGGCGGAGTCATTAACAATTATGACTTATTAAATAGTGTAGAATAGCTATTGGAATAGTGCGTAGCGGCCTCGCTTTTTGTAAATTTTGCTTAACTTTTTATTTAAACCCAAAATTGCAGAGAAAGATTTTCATAAAGTGCGCGAAGGCACTTTTTTGAGCTCATCGATTGAACTACTGTTCTGAACAAGTGAAATAAAATAATTATAATGTTGTCTCTTATATAGTCGAATAGTGCGTAGCGGCCTCGGAATTTTTAGATATCATTAATTTTACATAGAAAAAAAATCTTATTCTAAACTAAAAAACTTCGAAAATTGCTATAATATAACTGTGAATATCTCCTATCTACGATAATATTATTGAGCAAAAATACCAGAGTAATTGTTACTTCATGAGGAATAAAGATTTTATAACGAATTTATTATCCTATTTCGATAAAAAAAAGATAAATACAACTGCAAAATTACTACAAAATGCGATGCGCCGGCCGTCCGAATTCAACTTATGCTCACAGAATGGAGATTTGCAATATTATGCACAAATTTATTATCCTATTTCGATAAAAACGATAAATACAACTGCAAAATTACTACAAAATGCGAAAATGGGCATTTTACGCAGCAAAATCACATTCAAAATGTAACAGGCCTCTTAAGAACACCGTGTCGCAGTAGGTACCGTGTTCATACCCTTTAAATCCCAGTTTAAGAGTGCAAAATTATTAATATCTAATTAGATCAGAAAAAAAATCTCTGACAGGAATTAAATAACTAATACATATCCATACAATAAGTGGAATAAAAAAATTTATCGTCTATCTCACTTCTTAACTGCTACAAAACAACCAATATTCTGAATTTATAGCTATAAGTAGGTGGATTTAAAAAACTCCTTACACTAACAAAATCATTATACCTACCTCTCTATTCAACACTATTGATCTAACAGTCTTAACCACCAAAACACGAGGGGGCTGTAAACATTTAAACCAAAAAATAAAAATCTGTAAAAGTTATACTCACACTTTCTATTTTTTGAAAAAATATTTTATATGTACAGTCTATATAGAAACTTAGGTAGAAATTTGGGAAGTCTCGTTGAAAGAACGGCGAAGCAATGATATTTGCCCACCTGAAGGAATGATTCGTATTATAACAGACATATTATATATAGACAAAAAAAAACAAAACAACGCCTTAAAGTGCCAACAATTTGACAAAACTAAAAAAATTATGTGCATTTGACACAAATAAATAAAAGATTGTGCTTGAAATTAACAATAACAAGTTATTACCTATAAAAATGTGCTTTATAATAATATTTTAACAACAGCTATCTTATGAAGTTTGGTATTATTATGATACTTATAAAAGAGTTGCGTTTGGTTATCATTTGGCGTCGTACACTTCGCACAGCGACGCATCGAAGCATCGTTGCTTCCATCTAACTATTGTTATACGAGAATACAGCTATCCCTAATAACTACTGCTTTGCTATATTTATTATTAACAGTAGTTACAAACAGATTTCGAGATAAACATCCGATCAAGAAAAGTACCTAACTTAACTTTTGTAATGTAATATTAGTAAAGATTCAATTATTTGGCAATTTAAATCAAAATAAAAATTGTGATTCTTTTGTAAAGTTATCAATATAAGACCAATGTAAATAATTATTATTTTAGAAGTCACAACAATAGGCCATAAAACATTAACATCTATCTCACGATTACACACAAAAAGTTATCTCACAAAATCAACAAAATTATTTAAAATTAAAGAACAATATGTGCAAATTATGGTAAAGTGACAAAAAGGAACCAACATTTAATAAAAAATAAATTATTCAATACTATCCATGTATAAGATTTAAGTACATATCATGTAACTCACAGAGCTACCTTAAATGGCAAATATTATAATTAATTGGTAGGCCACCTCTCCCTTCTTTGTAAAAACTTCATCACACAACACGCATACATTAAAGATATTCATAGTGAACACAGAAAAATTGCCAAGTGATCACAGTCTGTGGAACTCTTGAAAATATTAAAAAGTTGCACTTCAGAGATTATTATCACTAGTAATGACACAGTTCCTCACTTCAGTCAATTTGAGGCACTCGGCATCACGATTTCTGTAATCATAAGCCGAAATTGAGGACATGCTATCTGCAGGACTGTTGCAGTGGTTCGTTTGGTTTTGATCCGCGCAAGAGTTTTGGCTCTGTTGAGGATTCTGAAGGGCATATTGGTGCATCCACAGTTGTTTCTCCTCTACCTCTTTGCTTACCACCACAAACAATTCTTTTTCTTTACTATCAAGTTGCTCTTTTAGGTATGCTATAAGGTCACTGCTCTGAAACATAAAAATATGCAAGTAAATAGATTGATCATTGTCATCAAATATAAAAAAATTATGTTACTCAAAATATTAAGTTTCACTTCACATCATTTCACACACATAGTGAGTTTCTATTGAACATTCCTTACCCTGCCAATCAGTTGTGCTGCTTCTAGTTTGGAATCAAGGTTGTAGAAATTGCCTTGAATTTGTCTTATAGTGATCCAGTGCCTGCGGCGAAGGGGGAGCATCACAAACCCTAACTTATAATCAGATGGCACATTTAAAATAAATCCACAAATATTGGACAAGTCTAAGCATCCAGGATCCCTGAAAGTAAAAAAATGTTGAATATATTAATATTAAACTCTTTTTTTTAACAAATTTTTTCCTCTAGAACAAGATTCCCCAAATGATTTGTTATCTTGGTCTGACAATTTTATTTTACCTTTTGTCAAAACAAAAGTTTCAGGTCTCCCACCACTCCAAGGCTCAACTCACACTGGCGCAGAGTCGAAGCGACGCGATGCGTCTCATGTTTTTCAACTACTTAAAGCATATTCATTTCTATTTTTCCATTATCAAGGTACAAATTTGTATTAAGGAAGTATGGTAGCGCCGACGCATTCGCGCGTCTTCTTTTGTCTGGGGTAGTGCGGCGGTATAACTTGATAATGGAAAAACAGAGATGTTTATTTCAGTTACTTTCATAGTGTAATGTCGTACGGCATTTTACTGTGGGGAAATGCTGCCGACATTCAAACTATCTTTGTGCTGCAGAAGTGGGCTATTCGAGCAATATATAACCTACAGGCTGGTGACTCTCTCAGAGAGAGATTAAGGCTAGGTGTTAGTAAAAAATTAACATAAACGCGTTCTTAGAATTACTTTTTGAAGTAGTAAACAGTAAAACTAAAATCTGCGAAAATTATTAAATATTGTTGAGGCTTTATTCTGTAAAATATACCCGATGGAAACATGATTTGATAATGTTGGCTCGATAGAATAAATTCACAAAGTTACAAATTTTTGTGTCATTTTATGTTATTTTCTATGTTTTATTCTTAAAATAAGTGATTTGATATTATGAGACTTTTACCAAAATGAAGTTCATAGATAACTTGAGTTTTAATAACCGATCGATTTTTTTTATTAAATCTATCAATTTCTTTATCGAATATTCAAGTGATTTTAGATGCACGGGGCGGTCGCCAGTAGACATGAGTTGTAACAGGGTAAATTGTCTACCTGTTACACCTGTTCCTGTTTCAGAAAAATAACAGTTCCAAAAACCTGTTATTTAAATAACAGCCCTTTCGACGACCAATCCAGCTTTTCTTTGCGGAGGTATTTATATAAATTTAATGAAAATAATAGATAACAAATTAAATAATGCAGTGCCGAAAAAAAAACTTTTTTTTAAACTTTGTGTTATAATTTTATATAAACAATAACTTAAAATAGATGTTTTAACGATAATTATTTAATGCAACTATAATTGAAAAACTGAAGGTACAAATAAGTAAACTTAATAACTTAGGTATAGGTAGTTTTAATTATTTTGTTAAAAAAATCTAATATAAGTTCTACTTGTTACTTATATTTTACAGTGATCAAAATACAACAATTTAAAATCTATTATATTACAACAAGCTTCATTGTTCGCAAGGTTCGTAAAGTGGTCCCAAACTATACTATACGGTAGTTCTTATTGAAGCCTTAATGATTTACAAAAGTTTAAAGTAAGCACTAACACTACCTACACTTAAAATATTTTTACTAAAACTTAAATTATATGTACAGAATCCAAATTGTCAAAAAACATAAGAAAAATCACTTTTAATGCGTTTATGTAAAACACGGAACACAGATTGTGGCGCGAAAAAGACAGTTACCGTTACGAGACTTCTTTTTTTTTGAAAAGGCAAAGGTTCTATGCCCATATTGCCCATACAGCCAGGTCTGATTTTTGATACTTTTCTTCAATATCTGCCAGCTTCAAGCAGTCTGCTTAAAAATACAGACCAATTTAGGAACTAAGCTTTGATGTGGTTTCCACAGTAAAAAGATAGAAAATTTACTGAAGACTCAAAGGATTTTTTGCAGCATCACACAAAGTCACTAATGTGCATTTTATTACACTTAACGATAATTGTACACTTTCTCGAGCACTTGACAAACATTGATCTATCATTAATGTAAATCAAAACTCATACATAAATCAAAAATACTAGAAAAACACGACCTTACAACACTGAAAATTCCTGCCATTTACCGTTATGAAAGAAACTTTCAGTTTCTTTTTTTAAATCGCCCGTTTAGTGCTAAAATATGTAGTTCTTGGGTTAAATTTTAAATTTAACTAACATCGATTTATAATTTGGTTAAACTTCAGTTCCTTTTTCTGTCACGCGGCACGCGCAGACTTACTTTGTGTGCACTCTAGAACGCTAAGCTAAGCGCGAAAAGCCAAAATAGGAAGCCATAAAATGTCGGTTCCCGCGCGTTGAAAATGGAGGAGTGAAAATATTTGCTTCGTTAAAAATTTTTAAGCATTGTATGGACCTAAAGCTGGTAGTAGATATATCAAGGAAATTAAAAAAACGAAAGAAGTCTAGTGTATGGGCTATATGTCCCTTTCCCTGAATAGGGTTAAAAAATACTACATACGTTCATGGCGGGAAAGTGAAGCGTCATGTCTGCAGTTTTTTATTTTCTATGATTTGTGTTTTGTCGAATATTAATGTGAAATTCTAATGGATTATTTGCTCTTATAAGTTCGTGAACGTGCATGAGTGATTGCAAATAAAAAACAAAACTGTGCAACATAACTTTTTAAATTCTCTCAAGAAGCAGTGTGAGTTGTCAATTAAGTCCCACAGCTTTATTGAATCTCAAGGGGTTTAGGGGAATATCATTTACCATTAAACGTTCATTATCATCTACTTTATGCAATAAAAATATTCACAATAATATTACGTGACACTGGCTAAATGAGCTGACCGCGCGAAGCCATTATTTAAAAGAAAAAAAAACTGTCAGGAACAGGAACAGTTAGCACGAATAATTTACGAAGTCGAATTTATTATGGTGCTTCAATAGACTAAAATGTAGTTTTAATATGGTCGGGTTATATAACAGGTAAAATAACAAGCTTTGTCTCTTTTCTTTATATATGTAGCCCATAAGTTAGAGTAAAGAAGCGCTTGTTCCAAGAACAGGCGTAACAGTCATACGGCGTAACTATGGTAACAGGTTGTTACAGCTCGGTACAGTTCCTCCGACAACAGTAGGAACAGTGAAGACGGCGGAACAGTCTCTGTTTCGCCTGTTCCTTTGAGGAACAGTTACTTCGTAATGCTCGTAACAGGGCACAACAGTTACATTTGATTATCTGTTATTTTTAACTGTTACGATAAATACGCCTCACCGCTACTCGCCAGTGTCTCGCGAGACGTTACCGAGGTAGGACCTGTGTCGAATTTATGCGCACGCGCGTCTTAGAGCCGTTTACACGTATTAAGTTGTCAAGTAGGTAACTTAATTTTAAGTTAATTTTAACTAAATTCTTGCCCGATTTACACGTATTAAGTAATTTAGTAGTTAACTAAATTTTAACTAAATTTTAAGTGATTAAGTGGCATGTAAACACACAATTTAGTAGATAAGTCACTTAAAATTAAGTTAAAATTTAGTGAACTACTAAATTACTTAATACGTGTAAATCGGGCATTAACAGTCACTTATAAGCTCTTTAGTAGCAAGTGGTAAGTAAACGATTTAGTGGGCAAGTGAACAAGTAGAATAGAATCGAGTCTATTTTTTGAGTAAGTAACCGCCCCTCCCGCACCGCTTGCATTCCCCGGTAGGCGTGGCTTCTACTAAATTGTCATTTAGTTACGTGTGGACGCAACAATTTATTGAAGTATTTAGTGAAGTCGTGAAGTCTCGTGTGTGACGAGAGCCGGTCTTGCCGCGATGTGTCGCCGCTGTATGCACTAAAGAGTGCTTAAGTAAATACACGTGTAAACGATCGACAACTTAAAATTAAGTTAAAATTAACTTAAAATTTAGTTACCTACTTAACAACTTAATACGTGTAAACGGCCCATTATGCGGGAATTTATCGAATGTTTTTAAAATAAGTTTATTACATTAAACCAATAAGTAGCTAGTTAGGTCCCATTTTTAAACATTTTGTGTAAATATTGGTATCAAAGACTTAAGTGATTTACTTAAGTGATTTTGTGAAGATGGGAAATAAAAATAACAAAATACACAAACATCCATCGCGGCGGCTGAAGAGGAAAAACACCGGGAAGAAAGTATGGTAAGTTTTATTTCTTTCGCATTTATATTATAAGTATGATTTCAGTATCCGCATCCGTACCTTCTCACCACAGTCTAACTAATATCAGTAGGTTCAAAGAGAAGAATAACAAATAAGTTATAATCAGTTCTCACGTTTATCGATAAAGTTACCTATAAGTAGTATAATTATAAAATTAGTAAAGATACAATGCGTTCACAATAAGAATATATCTTTAATTATAATATAATCAAAGGAATATATGCTACCCGTAAGCGAGCATTGACGCGAGTTTGCCGGCCGGTCGCTGGCCAGTTGTCAGTATTGTAACTTCATAGTAACGGACGAAGCGCGAGCCATACCTACACGCTCCGATCTCGGCATGCGGCTATCGCGAATGTGTCGCAGTGACGAACGGACGGTGTGTTGTTTTTTAAACAGTAAGCCTGCGATTTTTTCGTTGTTGCTATCGAACACGTTGGCGGAGAACTGCTTTTAATTAAACGTAGGGATATTGGGCCATAATAACCCACCACGCTGGCCCTAGATTTTTTTATATACTTAATTACTAAATGTATTGTTTCAGTTCAAAAATGGCTCGAAACAAGAAAGGCTTATTTCTACGAAAAATTAGTACAGAAGAACAGTAAGTACTGTCTTTGGTTTGTGATTTTTTGTATAGCCTATATTGTGTCCCACTGCTGAGAAAAGGCCTCCCCTCTACGTTTTCACACGTCTCTATTTTCTTGGGCTACCTCATACACCCAGGCACCCATTATTTTTTATTTATTCCATACTCAATTTTGCATTTTAAAGAAGTCTTGTATTTTTTTCAGACAACCGTGTGATGATAGTTCTAACAAATTTCACGTATCTTTTACAACATTAGAGTCTGTTGATTTGCAATTTCAACCCTCTGCTACCAAGTAAGTTTTTTTGTTGCCTTTCAGTGGCATACTAATATTTTGTTTTGTACACACACATTTTTTAATATTTATATTAAAAATTATTAATTCTTTTAGGTCACCAATATCGCCAACTGATGTACATTTCCAAGATGTTCCTATGTCTTCGTCATCTGCGCCAGAACCAGGTGCTGATTTTGAAGCTACCCAGTAAGTTATTGGAACTTCCTTTAAGTGACGACCTCCGTGTTCGAGTGGTTAGCGCGCCGGGTCTGGCGTCGCGCCATCTCTGAGGTCCCGGGTTCAATTCCCGGTCTGGTCAATTTGGAGAAAACTGTTTTTCTGAATTGATTTCGGGTCTGGGTGTTTTTTATGTTTATGTATATTTATCCGTTATCTATTTTAACCATTATAACGAGTTGCAATAGAAGCTTATCTTGGGCTAGATAATTGGTGTGAGCGTAAACAATTTTTTTAAATTCAATTTACGTGTTTGTGTGTATCAAATGTACTTAGAAACTGGCAACAACTTAGAAACATTGATAAGTCCCTACAAAAGTTTGAAAATAACTCATTGCTACAGGCTCAGACCTTGTCACAAACCTAGGAGCAGCAAACAGAAATTATTTTGGATTCACGTAATTTTACCCCGATATCTTATTTATTTTTGCAGAAAAAGTGATGAGAGTGATGACTGGTTCCTAATTGAAATGGTAAACAAGGAAGATGATTTCCAACCCATATCAGGACGGCGGATAATTGATATCAATTTCTTTATAAAAGAAATACAAGAGAAAGCACGGCACAATGATTTATTTAATTGTAAATCAAGTAACTTACGCTTAGTTGGTGAAAGAAGAAAAGGACTTATATCGACCTTTAAGTTTGAGTGCAATATGTGTAAAGAAGTTTGTTTGATTCAATCCGAAAACACAAAAGATACGAAGCAGGTAAATGCTAATATAGCTGCTACCACTGGAGTTGTGGCCTCTGGTATAGGATTCTATCAGATCGAAGAGTTGTTTGCAGCTATAAATATTCCAATATTTTCATCAACTTATTTTAATCAACTGCAAAATGAAGTTTATCAGAAATGGGAAGAGACTGCATGTGTGACAATGGAAGCTGCGGCTAATAAAGAAAAATAAATTGCTTTAGCAGAAGGCCGGACCAAAAACGGCTATCCTATTATAGACGTCTCTGTTGATGGGGCATGGTGTGCCAGGTCATATGGTTCTAATTATAAAGCTTCATCGGGAACTGCAGCGATAATCGGCAGACATACGGGTCAGGTCCTGTACTATGGTGTGAAAAACAAATATTGCCTTGTATGTAGCCGAGCCGAATACAAAAAAGTTGCCATCAATTTAGTCCAGAACTAAGTCAGCCAGCTGCTATCTCCCTTGGGGCTAACAATAGTAGACTATTCAGGCTCCTGTGATAATACCAATGGCCTAGAACTCCTAAGCTATGACAGTGCTAAAGCTAAGCTACCAACCTGTTACTCTTCAGGTATATAGGAGTCTAGCACCAGGTCTGCCAGCTTATCTGACACCGCACCGCGCGCACGCTGTCCATGATGCCCTCCATCTCGCGCTGCTGATCTGTGAATCCAATCACCTCTAAACTACTAACCTGCTACCTCTTGGGTCTATAAGAGGCCAGAACTAAGTCAGCCAGCTACTATCTCCCTCCTGGCTTACAATAGGTAGACTATTAAACCACTATTGACCTAGCACTCCTTGGATATGACATTTACAATCACCCGTGAATCTTATCACCTCTAAGCTACTGGCCTTATACTCCTTAGGTATATACGAGTCCAACACCAGATCAGCTAGCTGCTATCTCCCTCCTGGCTATCAAAAGGTAGGCTATTGAGGCACCTGCTAAAATACCATTGAATTGCTGATGAAGGTTCTTCCGTGTCGCAAATAATAATACATTGTCATGACTATTAAAAATAAAAATGTAAAATGTAAATGTGAAGTCTTCTTTACTTAAGAAAGCCAAAGTTATTTGTAGCCTAAACTTAATAAATTATTTTGAATTTTGTGTTTAGCATTATTCATTAAATTTTTAAAATCAGTACATTATACACACCTATAGTAACTGATACGTTATTATGAATAAATAAGTAAATTTAGAAAATTTCAAGCCATGATCCTACTGTATAAATATTGACTATGGCTCAACACGCTTGGCCGGAAGGGGTCACGACCGACGCGCGACTCTCGCGCGTCGTGTTTGCTTACGTAACGCTAGTATTTAGCGGGGGGGTGAGGAAGCTTTTGTGCCTACAGCGCTCGGAATACCTGCCCTTAAAGGATATAAGTATAATGACAGATGCATCACAATACATTTATGAAAATCTGATGTATGTTCATAAAAATATTGAAATGTTTTCAAAAAATAGTAATATTCACAAATTAAACACTAGAAGTAAGAACAAATTAGCAGTACCTTATACTAGGCTCCATAAAATAAATAATTCTTTTAAGGGTCTGTGTGTACGATTATACAACAAAGTACCAAATGATATTCAGAAATTATCTTGATAAATTTAAAATCAAAATCAAACAAAAGCTTTAAAAAAAAGCTTATTATAAAGTGTCAGATTATACAGAAGACAAAACAGCTTGGGTCTGAATTGCTCCAAGTACTCCAACAGCTATTTCTAATTGTCTATAATTAATTTATATAGTATACATATTTAATTAAACTATTTACATTCAAATTCATATTTTGTATTTTATGACCTGGTAACGACATATAATATATATATATTTTTTGTAAATGTCGTTGCTTCTGTGCGCTGTGGTTTCTTGCGTCCGTTCTTTGCCACAGTTAAAAAATTATGTCCTGAATGGGTGGTAGGTTAAAAAATATTTGGACGTTTCAAAGTACTTATTAATTGAGTTTATTGAATAAATATATTTTGACTTGACTTGAATATGCTATAGGTGAAAAACATGATGCATCGCATCGCTATGAGTCTGCGCCAGAGTGAGTAGAGCCCAAGTATCCTGCATGCAGCCTGACATTTTATTTGCATGAGCCTTGCCTTGATTTGTTAGTTTGCTTAATTAAAACAAATTTTAAAATATACTCCAATAATAATACAATCTAGAAAAGCAATGTTCCTCTACTTTAACTTTTACTATCGGATAAGTTACACAAATAAGCCCCCTGGTGCCAGGAAACAACCAAATATGTGGGCAATGGTCTACAGGTTATGGAAACTCTCATTAGCTCGCCTAATTTCTAAAGGAACAAAAAGTAATATTGCCCGAGAACTTTAAAAAATTAAGTAATTTTTACCAGCCTCACTTACTTTCTTTTATCAAACCAGACAGCCTCACATCCCTTTTTCTGTAAAGCTGCCATAATCACATTGATGTCATAGTTGCCCATTCCCAGCATAGAGCGGTGTGGGTTTATCCACACATTTGGAGACAGACGGCTGCATATCCCGTCAAGCTCTGACTTTGAAAAAGTACCTCGCATCTGGAAAAGTACAAGGTCATTTCATAAAACGACATACAATAAGTCCTGTTACTACACTAGCCACTTATTTATTAAATGTGTTTATGTAAACTGTAAAAAGCCATGGTCATAATTCAGATGATGGCAAGGAGAAACACATGTAAGTAAATCAATTTAAAGCTCACCTGGAACAAATTATTAAGTGCGTGCAAAGCACACAGCTCTTTAACTTGTTTTTCATGGTAAATAGTAGGTTTTGAATTCATTTCGTTTAAATTTCATCAAACATTTTATATATAATTATTGAAACATTATATTACGCGTTAGAATATATATTTTTCGCCTATGCTTACGACAATAGGACCATGAAAACTTATTTACTTTAAATTTATTTGTTTCGCAAAATAGGTAAGTAGGTACCTACAACACTTGATAATTTTTTGACTGATTAGTTATTTTTTAATTTGTTCTCCATTTTGACAAAGGCAAAAGGATCTTGAAAATACGGTCCATTCTACGGTAATTTTTTGCCACAGACGTATCATACTATGAAAGAGAATGTAGATTTTGTGAGAAAAGAAGAAATCTACCTATCAATTTAGCATAAGTTTGACAATTAATTGAATTAATCCTTACATCCCAACTCGGACCAAATATCACAATGGACAGAGTCTTTGGATTCTTAGCATGTCCGTCTTTAGTGAGTGTGCAGCTTTCTATCTGTACATGTGTGCGTGACTAAGGATGTGACTAGTATATCGATATAATTACTTTAATGTGGTGTGTACCTCGTTCGTTATTATAATTGGGGGTTAAAGTTACTCACGTCCGTAGGTTTACCCTTTAGGCCCTACACGTGACCCCTGGGTGGTGCTAAATGAGTGACACTGAGTGAGTGGTAGGGCCACGCTGCGTTGCAGCACGCATTGGGCCGGCTCGCCCGGCGTAAATACCACCCTCTCCAATAATATTATAAACTATAGATACGTTACGTTCATAGTAATTTGCGTTTAAAATCTGTTCCGAGTAATCCAAAACTACACACACTGACAAGTAGATACGCAACACGGCAAGACCGGCTCTCCACACGCACGAGAGGCTAGAGTAACATTTAGTCGTAGAGTGGACACTTGATTGAAAAGTCAGTACATAAGTAAGAAATAAAACTTCTTACAAAAGTAAATCATATTTATTGGAAATTTGAAAAATGAAATAATTAATAATCAAAGAAACAAAATAAAATACATATTTTAAATACCTTGAAAAAGATTAAATTTATTTCTTTTTTGTCTTTTAGAAAGTTTTTGTATTTCGGGGTTATTTTTATGTGCAGAATAGCGACGAATATTTATGTATTTATCAATTATGGTTTTAATGAGATGTAATCGATGATTGAAAATGGGTGTCTTGTCTATGAATGTTCGAAAAATGAGTCAAAACATTAGAATACAAACGTTTTTTAAAATGCGGCACTTTAATTTCTCTACGTCTTCATTGCTAGCAAAATGTAACCCTTTTTCATTTAAATGAGATTGTATGACAAATTCGCTTATTTGTTCACGAACTGACCTAATCACTCAGAAACCTAATTCATTAAAAGAAGAAACATTAATAACCCTTAATTATCAGTATAATGTATTATATATAGTAGAAAAACAAATTGGCTACTTGACAGTTTTCGGAAAAGTATTTTGAAAATTAAAAACGCTTATTTTATACCACGCAATGATATTATAGTTATTATAATAATATTATTGACACCATGTACAATATTTTTTTTTAAAAAGCTTTATTTAATAGAAAAAGACATATTTTTCTTTATTCATTTAAAGTTTCTGCGGAAACGGTTGGTCATGTGACATTTAGCTAAATGTCTGTGACGTCACGATACAATAAACATTTATCTAACAGATATCATCTCCTAAAAGATAGTTTTTGTTTATTTTGTGAAATGTGGCGTCACACGAAGCTCAATCATGGCCCGTGTTTCTGGTCTTGTAATCCACAGACAAATAATCGCAAATTTATTTTGTAATAATAAAATATTTACAAATTATCTTAATGAAAAAAACTATTGGATAATTATCGTTAAATTATAAACTGCCATAATCGACATATTTCATATTTTATTGTTACAACAGCCAAATAGCCAATTCAGTGAAACCAATTTAATGTTTATTCACATATACATCGATCGATTGGTCTGGTAGAAACTATCGACCGACGTCGACTAATCCATTTTACCATCGATCGATGTCGTCGATCTATATCGAAATATTTTACAAGCTACATTTTAGCGACAAAAGAACAACAATGGAAGTTGATAATTCTAATTTTGATAATACCAACGAAGTTCAGTACGAGTCAGAAAAGGAGATCTCCATTCGTAATGATACTCCGGTCGTTAGTAAGCGAAAGCGAATCTCTATACCTCAATTGAGAGCGTCTTCTTCTGCGGGAGGATCCAGTTGTAGTAATGCTAAGAAATTATCTAAATCCCGTCAGCGTTCCAAACATTGTGGATTTGACATGGAGCCGCCTTTTTCTCCTCCTCATTCTGTAGCGGCGTCCATTTTCAGATGTGATAGTCTCTACCAGACCTATCGATCGACGTCGACTAATCCATTCTACCATCGATCGATGCCGTCGATCGACGATTGATCGATTGGTCTAGTAACACCCTAATATCCGGCGTGAAATAATAGCCCTTAGTACTGTTGTGTTTCGTTCGGCCAGTGAGGGTTCCGGAGGCCTTCGCCCCCCCCCCCCCCACCCCCACAATTCCTATTCCTTCCTTAAAGGCCGGCAACGCATCTGCGATTCCTCTGGTGTTGCGGGTGTCTCTCTATCAGGTGACCCGCCTGCTCGTTTGCCTCCTTCTATTATATATAAAAAAATAAAAATTGTGTAGTAAAGTGAAGTGAAGAGCAATACTTTTTACTATTCATATTCCCGCCCATATTATTAAGATTCAAATTTGAACTACGACTGTAGAATTTTTACTGTAAAAAAAGATTTTTCTAAATGTTTGGAACAGAGCCTTGAATATTTTGTAGGCTCCCAGTTATCACGTCAAATAGCTTTAACCTATTCACGTCTTATTTTCGGGAATTTTGGAAACCTAAAAAAAGAATTATAAAAAGAATATTAGTAATATCGATAAAGCTTCGATACACAAATACGTACATCACTAATCATTATGCCAAAAACAAAGCCGTTAAATTACATTTAATTAAGGTTTAAAACCTGATTCTTATGAATAGTGTACGATATTGTATGATTTAGAATTAGCAAAAATTAATGTTTTGCCGTTTTTATTGTTGAAAAACTCATAGTAAAGCATACATATTATGAGAAATCACTAACGTATGAAATGATAATTCCTGGTCTTTCACACCTCCTTTTGTTGTTCTTGACGAACAATAAACAGCTGAACAAGACATTATGTCAATTGTATATTACACAAATAACACAAACACTAAGATTTCTTATTATTTCACTATTATTTCGCACCATACATCAATGTTTTGACCGAGCAGTCGGTCATGAAATGACACGTCTCACACCGACAGTGCGTCGCTGCCAAACGTACATTCACTATCTCTTTTACTCATATCACACTACAGTTATACAGACAGAGATACAAATACTTTACTTTTGATACACGTATGTAAAAGCGGCAACGTCGTAAGACTCTGTCCATGTAATATTTGGTCCGAGCATCCCAATCTCAGAACCATAATGCTTTATTTAGTTATTGTTCTGAGATCCCAATGCTGGGCACAGGCGTTCCTACATAGACAAGGGAGATTGGGCCTAAGACCCACCCATAAAGTTACTATACCACCTAGGTATAGTAACCTCAGAACAATAACTAAAGCATAGTAACTTTATGGACCCACCATGCTGGCTGGGGCTGGCTCATTTCACATTGATGTGGGTGGGTGTTAGTGTGTTTTTAACGACTGACGTCATAAAATGTTTGAAAACGTGCATCTATTAGAATTATTTGAAATTACTATACACAGTATAATAGTATGCAATGCATCTGCCATTGCCAAGCGCACCGACATGAAAACAAAGACCTTCTTTAAACGTCTGTGACCTCAGAACAATAACTTTGTTCTGAGTCTGTGACAAACAAAGACAGATATAATGTTAACAGGTTTCACTTTTCATAACATCTCGGCTCAAGGTCTAGTCCATTGAGCTAGTCTAGTCTAATTTAAATTTATACAATCCAAATTGAACTTGGACAGCCTAAAAGGACTTGTATTTGTATCCCATTGTATCCATAGCACAATTACAATCAAAGAAACAACTGCAGACAAGATTGTATGGTTAGGCCCTCAGAACAATAACTTATTGTTCTGAGGTTAGGCCCCTTTAAATCTTCCTAGAAAAGATTAGAAAATAAAAAAGTAATTTGTTTGACTGACAGGGACTTCTTGGCGGGAAAGTGAAGCGTCATGTCTGCAGTTTTGTTTTATTTTCTAAAATTTGTGTTGTGGTTTTTTCGAATATTAATGTGAAATAATAGTGGATTATTAACCGTTAAGTGTTTGTGAACGTGCATGAGTATTGGCAAATAAAACAAAACAGTGCAACATCACTTTTCATATTCTCTCAAGAAGTCCACGTGAGACCTCAGTAAAGTCCCACATCTTTACTGAGGAGTCCTCAGTGAGGACTCAAGGGGTTTGGGGAACATCATTTATCATTCATCACCTTAATCACTACTCATTATCATCAAGGGAAAAAAAGAAATAAAAAAGCTAATGACTAGGCAGTATGGTTTAACCTTAGCCTGTTCCTTCACGGAACAAATAAATTTAAAAAATTTGACTGACAGTGACAGTGACGTCTCCTCATAATTCCGCCAAATTCGTTTCGAATTCGAAGTAGGAATAAAAAATTGTACCTACTTTACAACTTTCTTTAATTTTTTATTACTGTTGGTTCTCTGATCGATAAGTGGCGTCAATATGTACGATGTTGATAATCTATTTACTTTGATAAACGAAGATCCAGATGATGAACAACACACTGTTGTATATAACTCTTCTTTACATCATCAGCACAAACTTTCTACTCAAAGGTTTTACTATTATAACAACAAATAAGTAGATTTATCAGATTTCAATTTATAAAATGTATTTATGATTTTAATTACTTTTCTATTCATTGCAGTGCCTCCAACATGTCTTCAATAATATTATTAAAAAAGACTTGGGAACCTAATCACAAACTTATGAATGAACAAGCTGATGAATTATTAAAATATGTAAATATTTCAACTCCAAGACGTGATACTCAAAACATTAGCTCTTGGAGAAGCGATTTAGGGTACATATGTAATTCTATTATCCAAAAGTATTAATTTAAAAACAAATTTTATTAATGAATAGGTACATTGTTTGTTTTTGTTTATTTCAGTAGCTGTTTAGATCCAGTAGTATTGTTTGAACGATCTGTAAAATGCATCCAGTGTTCTCAGGTTACTGGTGCAGTAGGATTTGACCAATTTCAGACCAAAAAATGTACTTGTAATATAGATTTATTTGAAACCAGTAATGCAAGCCAAAATAATAATAGGCATGAAAATAGCAAACAAGCTTGCTTCAATACAAATTTAGTCTCTGAACGTTGTGATAGTGAAACAAAGTCCATGGAGGACCAGAGACAGTTTTTTAGACCAAAATTTGGCCATCCTAGGCTATCTAAGGTCACAAACCAACCTACTACATCAAAGCTTCCTCCCATATACCCAGATGTAGATTTGGAAAGTGAGGATGAAATCAAAGCTCATAAAAGTAATGTAGCTAAGATAACTTTCAAAACTGCCAAAGAACAGCTGCTGGCATCCAACCCTGCTGCTAAGAGGACCTTAGGAACATCCAGAAAGGCTCAGGCTAAATTCGTATCTCCTATGATAGGAGCACAGTAAGTCTATGGGTAGTCGATAATTAACCAATAATTTTCTATGCTTTTTTAAACTAAACAATTAAATTATTTCATTTAGAAATAGGAGTTTCTCGCGTGTTCTTTTAGGAACAACATGTGTTGAAACTCCATTTTTATTTCACTCTACTGTACAAACGCAAAAATCCTAAGCGGAATACTTGACATTGGCAAAATCTACTGATATTATATTTTATAAATGTTGGAAATTTAAAATTTTAGATTAAGTATTTAATGTGCAATTACGCACGGTCTTCATCTTTAATTGTATTTGCATCTAGTTTTGTCTTTTTAAATATTTGGTCATGTAAAGCTGATGTAAAATACTTTGGTGTTCTGAATAAATAAATAAAACCTATAAAGAAAACGCCATAAAACAAAGAAGAAGAAGAAAAATTTAGAAATAAGTTACAATTTCTGTTAACATTTTGAACTTAATATTACATAGCTTTATCAATATTCTTGATTTCTTTAGGGAGAAGCAAGAAAGCTGTGAAATGGAAATGACTGATGAGCGACTCAAACACATAGATCCTAAAATGATTGAGTTAATTGAAAGTGAAATCATTGACAAAGGAACTCCTATAGGTAATTAAAACTGTGGTACTTTTATAATGAACTGTTTTTATGACATATTGATTACTACTGAAATGTAACATGGTACCTATTAATGACAGTGGGCTGCATTTTTGACAATTACTTTTAGGCTGGGATGATATTGCTGGTCTCCATATGGCTAAGTCAGTGATTCAAGAAGCAGTAGTGTGGCCATTGTTGAGACCCGACTTATTTACTGGCCTGCGAAAGCCGCCAAAAGGCATACTCCTATTTGGACCACCAGGGACCGGAAAAACCTTAATTGGTCAGTTTCTGTGTGTTTTTAAATGTAGTTCTGCTTCAAGTTCGTTTTAAAATTGGTAGTAACCTATTTTAAACCTATGTTATATTTTAATTAAATATGACCTTGACTCTCAAAATATGATAAAATATGATAAATACTTTCAAAGCCATGCATCATCTTAGAATGGCATGAAAGCTAAAGAACTTGAGATGCTCATAGATACTGGAAAAGAATAAAAAAATAAGCACACATCCATAACAACAACTTTATTAGCATGGATTGAGGATTCCGGGTGAAGCACGCTTCCACCTTCGGCCTTATCGTCACATACCAGCAGTTGACATGAAGGCCAAGCGCTTACACATAATGTATAAAAATCTAATAGGGTGTTTGTACGGTTAGGCAAGTGCGTGGCGGCGCAGTGCCGCGCGACGTTCTTTAGCATCTCGGCGTCGTCGCTGACGTCCAAGTGGATCGGCGACGGCGAGAAGATGGTGCGCGCGCTGTTCGCCGTCGCGCGCTGCCACCAGCCCGCGGTCAGTCACCTTGGATTGTTTATTTATAAATATTTTTTCATATAAATTTAATGCAAATTATGTTGAGAACGAATTACATAAAGGAAAATGTTTAATAAAAATGTATGAGCAGAATTATTAAAAACCTGCACCCTTTTCACATTCCGGGTCAGGTACGCTTCCAATAAGAGTCACGGTAACTCAATAATTGAGCTACCGAGGCTCTTATTCAGCCCTTCGAAATTCAACTTTAAATTTTTTTCCATTTTGTTATTTAAAGCCACCAACTGGCATTGTTGACAATCTCTCCATGGAAGGCCTGTGCCCAGCAGTAGGACGTTTATAAGCTAGTAGTGTATTTTCATTCTCTGGCGCATCGCGGGTCGCTGCTGGGATGAATTCCGGTGATTGCTAAGGGCAGTCCCGGATCACCCTGGCGTGAGGGGAAGTGCAGGAGTTTTTAGTGTATATGTTCCATTGGGAGAAGAGTGCCACATACCCATCTGCGTCTCCCGGGCGCTGTGCTATCCCCGCTAACTTTAGCAACCTACATTAAGTTTTCTATAATATTTAATAATATAAATATGTCTTTTTGTTTAACAATTGAAAGAAATTAAGAGTAAGGCGCCAGCCAATAAGGAATATATTTTTCACAGGTAATATTTATAGATGAAATCGATTCTCTGCTGACTCAAAGGAATGACACAGAGCATGAAGCTACAAGGAGAATCAAGACTGAGTTTCTGGTGCAGTTTGATGGGGCAGCAACAGGTACAGCGGCAAAACATTTTTTTAAAGAATATGCATGCAGCATGTACACTGTCAGCATCATATTGATTAAAAGGGTTACGCATTTCGGTTTCCCATACAAGTTTAAATTTTTAAAACCAATAAGCCAATTTTAATGAAACTCTGCATGCTAAAGTAAAATACAGGAATCTAAATAGTTTAAAGAAAACATTTTTTTAAAACGTTTATTTAACTGTGTTATTGCGATTTTAAACTTTCTATAGTGGACTTTAAATTGCAATAACTCAGCTATATACAGGTTTTTAAAAATCTTTTCAACATACTATTTAGATCCCTGTTATACTTTAGCATGCAAAGTTTCATTAAAATTGGCTTGTTGGTTTTTAAAAATTTCAAATTAGATGTTTGTATGGGAAACCTAAATGCGTAAACCCTCATAAAGCATCCTACCTAAATAGTCAACACTATACCATACACACTTAGTAAAGGAAATCTTAATATGTTATATACCTACATACAGTCACGACTATTTTCTCTTAAGAGTTAGTCAAAGACTAGGCAACGAGAACCGCAAAATCAGTCCACTGTCATTAGTCCACGTTTCATCAAATAACAACTGCATACTCAGCGTTGGGGGGAGCCCATCGCCGCTCTATGCTGTTGGATGTATTTGCAGTGTTTAGTCCGTTAGTCGCCTTATCGATACCCAAGGAAAGAGATGGGTTGGTAGTATTCTTTAAATGAGCCGCCACCACACAGCATTAGCTTAAAGTATTTATGCTTATATCAAAAAATTTACAAGGCTTTTCGAAAACGTACTCTAATAACATTATCTGTAAGGTATGTTTACCAATGCCACAGAATAACTAATAGTACTACCGTACAGAAGGTTCACTCTCTAACGACTTTCACGTGAAATTGAAACTTACCGTGTGACCCGAGCGCTCATATTCCGTTAAGCAACGCCGACTCGATATCGATTTGACATCAGGAGCGTAGGGTTGATATATTTAAGTACGATTACGATTTAAGCGACGACGCGCGACGTGGAGCGTGCGAGCCGAGCGGCAACCTAAGCCAAGGGTTTCATTTATTCTTTTGTTGAGATGCTAATCAAATTGCTACACAGTGATATCAAGGTAATATTAACCCTTAACCAACGACGAACTATCTTATTTGTCCATGCCTTGACTTTGTCGTTTAATATTGTTTTCCGGAACTTGGGTCTCTAGTGTCATACGCCTTTCACGCCTGCCCGGGAGGCGCGCCGGCCAAACGTACCTAAACTGCGGAGTGACACCCCCCTGGCAATGCTAAGATATTGTTGCCCTGTCGTTTGCAGCCGACGAGGACCGCCTCCTTGTAGTGGGCGCCACGAACCGGCCCCAGGAGCTCGACGAGGCGGCGAGGAGGCGGCTCGTGAAGAGGCTCTATATCCCGCTGCCCGATGTTGAGGTCAGTACCTATTTATAATATCATGATCAGTCTATGAACGTCCCAGGCCTTCCCGCATGGATGACGGCACGTGGCATAGTGGCCTCGACCAATTACGCTAAAGCATTTCGTATTGCCTTTGTTCTTATAATTTGGTTTTTTTTTTATTTTTTTTTCATAAGGTCAAGCGTTTGCATTGTTTTGTACAGACGCCAGCACTGTAACCTACCACAAAATGACAAATTTATTAAATACATTGGAACTGTATCTCCAGTCGAATAAGGATCAATATCCATTGGTGAAATTTAACAGTTTTGGGTAGGTTGATTAGCAGGCGAGTGTACATGTTAATTAATTTATTTTTTTCCTAAAATTTAAAAGCAAATCAAAATATATTTCTTTAGGTAAGTAAACCTATTACGATAGTAGAATAAAAGAAGTATGTTATCTTCATACATACGCACCGAGCGTATGTGAGCGCGGTCGCGCCATCCCGTACGTACGCATCTACGCACGCACACACTGGCGAGTTTATTGATGCTATATGATACCAGTCGCGCCGGAGCTGTACGTAAGTGATCGCTTCTGCTTGTAAAGCGACAGCCCTACAGTTTAGGCAATTATCGCTCGCTCGGGGGCCAAGTTACCATACTTGTTTTATTCTAAGTACTATGCTGTTGCTGATAATGATGATGATACCTATTGCATATTTCTTTATATTATATATTCTGACGACCTCCGTGGTCGAGTGGTTAGCGCGCCGGGTATGGCGTCGCGCCATCTCTGAGGTCCCGGGTTCAATTCTCGATCGGGTCAATTTAGAGAAAAACTGTTATTCTAAATTGATTTCGGGTCTGGGTGTTTTTTCTATGTTTATGTATATTTATCCGTTATCTTACCATATTAACGAGTTCCATAAGAATACTTATTTTAGTGAGGTAATATAATTGACTAGCGGTCGCTCGCGGTTTCACCCGCGTGGTTCCCGTTCCCGTGGGAATATCGGGATAAAAGTATCCTATGTGTTAATCCAGGTTATAAACTATCTGTATGCTGAATTTTCATCCAAATCCATTCAGTAGTTTTTACGTGAAAGAGTAACAAACATCCATCCATACTTACAAACTTTCGCGTTTATAATATTAGTAGGATGTGTGCGTAATTTTTTTTTTTTAATGTTGTATCCATGCGACAGGCTCGGAACCAGTTAATAACGAATCTGCTGAAGAACGAGACGCACGCGTTGAGCGCGTCGCACGTGGCGTCGGTGTCGCGCGCGGCGGACGGGTTCTCGGGCGCCGACGTGGCGGCGCTGTGCGGCGAGGCGGCCATGGGGCCCGTGCGGGCGCTGCCGCCCTGCAGCATCGCCACCGTGCGACCGGACAAGGTATACGATGATATACACCCTCACTTTTTAGTCGTTTTAATTAAATGAAGGGTGAGTTCCACCCAGGAAACTGAACAACTTTCCCCAAGAAACCTATGTGCAAAAATGACAAAAAATAGTCGACCTCCCATACTATTGTCGTCAGCTGATCGGACAGTTTTGTATGGGAGGTCGAAATTTTTTTGGCATTTTTGCACATAGGTTTCTTGGAGAAGGTTGTTCAGTTTCATGGGTGGAACTCACCCTTAACTTCATTATTACGACTAAAAAATAAGGGTGTATTATTATTAATCATTTATTTCAGATAAATTACATCCATTTACATAATCATTTCATTTATATAAATGTTGTGTTAGTAATAAACAACCTATGTTAGTATGAATCTAAAATAAGATACCCCACTGTAAGCGCCACGTCTGAGTGGCGATTACGCGACGTAGGAAATTGGTAGGTAGGTAGGTGGACTCACCGGGAGCAGCTGTACGGGAACGCAGGAACCTGGAGGCGAGCTGGCGGCGGGCAGCGATGCAGGCGGTTCCAGACGCACATTCACTTCACTCAACCACAGGCATTTAGGCGTTCACTTCGAAGTTCAGTCAATAAGTCCAAGGCGACAACAGGGCACAGAAGACGCGTATACGTGCGCACGTCTCACGATCGCTTGCAGACCGACTGGCGCGGGCGCGCGTCGGTTTTTCACTCATCACGCGCGCCAACTTCGCGACACAACGCTAGGTGGCGCTAGGCGTATTTTAATACGCCTATAAAGTGACGTCCCGGCCTTGGCGGGAACACCCACAATGTACGATCCCTACAAACGGTCTGACCGTTTAAGGGCCCTATTACATAGGGACGGAGCTACCGCCGTATATAAGACCCGACCCGACCCGAATGTCTTAGGACTTCTATGAAACAGCTATCAGACTTATCATTATTGTCTATAGAGGCAGAAAATCTAGAAAAATTGAAATCGGCTGTGTATCCTACTAATATTATAAACGCGAATGTTTGTAAGAATGTATGGATATTTGTTACTCTTTCACGTAAAAACTTATGAATATATTTGGATGAAATTCGGCATACAGATAGTTTATAACCTGGATTAACACAGAGGATACTTTTTATCCCGATATTCCCACGGGAATGTATGGATGGATGTTTGTTACTCTTTCACGTAAGAACTTCTGAATGGATTTGAATGAAATTTGGCATACAGATAATTTATGACCTGGATTAACACATAGGATACTTTTTATCCCGATATTCCTACGAGAACGGGAACCACGCGGGTGAAACCGCGAGCGGCCGCTTGTGATTTAATAAAAGGCCCGCCTCTTCAACAAATTTTGATACAGAGCCCGTCTACGGCAAGCTACGCCACTGCTATAATCATTTCTCCATGCTCACACAATGTCTCTAGCCCACGTTAGATAGGCTACTTTTGAAACTTTTTTTAAACTCAGTTAATAGATAAGTGATAAAACTGATAGACATACAAACAATTCAACACAATACAAATATTTATAAATTTAAAAAGTTGTTTGCAACAAAATTTGCGTTAAGAGGCCTATTACATCTCGACTGTGATTTTTGCGTAAAATGGCTAATTTTGGCGTTATGGATCTCAAAAACAAAAATACATTTACTATTATGACTTATTGAATAGTGTAGAATAGCTATTGGAATAGTGCGTAGCGGCCTCGCTTTTTGTAAATTTTACTTAACTTATTAATTAAACCCAAAATCACAGAGAAAGATTTGTATAAAGTGCGCGTAGGCACTTTATTGTGCTCATCGATTGAAATGTTCTAAACAAGTGAAATAAAAAATTTATAATGTTATCTCTTATATAGTCGAATAGTGCGTAGCGGCCTCGGAATTTTTAGATATCATTGATTTTATATAGGAAAAAAAATCTTATTCTAAACCAAAATACTTCGAAAATCGCCATAAGTTAACTGTGAATTTCTCCTATCTTCGATAATATTATTGAGCAAAATTTATACCAGAGTAATTGTTACTTCATGAGGAATAAACATTTTATAATGATTTTATTATACTATTTTGATAAAAACGATAAATACAACTGCAAAATTAGTACAAAATGCGAAAAAAATCACATTCGAGATGTAATAGGCCTCTTAAACTTATATAAACCATAATGTTACAAACATTTATTTTTAAATTATGCCTTTTAATAATCTCAATTTAATCTTACAGATGCGACCGGTTAATGTCGAAGACTTTATGAATGCCCTGAGAAGAGTAAGACCTAGTGTTTCTCAAGATGATTTAGAACAATATATTAAGTGGAATAAAACATTTGGGCAAGGTTTTTAACATAAATAGAAATTATGTGTTGATATTAACATAGGTTTGTTTTATTGAATCCATAAAAACCCTGTCATATTATTTTTAATTATTCAACGTCTTAAACATTTAAGTAGGTACGCGGATGGCCTTAAAATTAGCCTTTTTCAATTAAATAAAATTATTAACCATGCATTAGCGGTAAAAGAATACTACCACCCCCTCTCTTCCCTTGGGATGTCGTAAAAGGCGACTAACGGACTAAAGACTGCACATACATCCAACAACATAGAGCGGCGATGGGTTCACCACCTGTCAAGCTGAGCACAGTGCAGTCGCTATTTGGTTAAAAGTGGACAGGACTGCTTTTGCTGTCTTCATTGCCTAGTCTCTGACTAACCCTTCGGGGATAATAGTCTTGATTATTATATATGCAGGTTGTGGTTTTAAACAGGGGCCAAATTTAAGGAGGCGATTGTGTTAATGTAAATGATTATAAAACCGTTAAAAAAATACGTAAAAAAAAATACAAGAATGATTTTGTTTCTGTTGCATGTCATTCTTATAAATATACTACGTTGCCTACCTACCTATTACTACAAAATACCGCCGCTTGCGCCGCGGTGCAAGCGGCGGCACTTTGAAGGCGCCCGCCGGCCTTTGTCGGCAAGGCGACAAAGGCCGCGGCCCGCCACCCGCTCAAAGCGACCGAAACGAGCGAGACACGAGTTGTTGACACGACATGACGTCAGTCTCCCGCTACCCGTCAACCCGTGAGCGCGCGCATACGGTTGACAAAGGAATATTCGGACCGTTTTCAAACGTAGGTACCTACCTACGATGTCGCGTTATTCCAATCACGATTACGTTGAAATGGTGCGGATGTACGCCCTTTCCAGTAAAAGCTTGAGGGGTGCAGTGCAGATGTTCGCGGAGAGGTGGCCAGACCGACCAACGCCGTCCCGAACGACGATGCTGGCTGCTACACAACGCCTACTGGATTACGGGCAGTTCAGTATCCCAACGCACGCCAGTGGTCGAGGCAACGTGGGCCTGCCCGTCGACTTACAGGAGCAGATCTTGCAGTTCTTCGACGACGAGCCACGCGCCAGTACACGTGATGCTGGGCGGCGCTTTGGCCTTGATCACACCATCGTTTGGCGCTTGTTGAAGAAGAACCAGCAGCACCCATTCCATTTTCGATGAGTTCAGGATTTGCTTCCCACAGACCAGTCCAGCCGAGTCGAGTTTTGTAGGTGGCTCCTCGAACATCAGCACGTCAATATTCTGTGGACTGACGAGGCGCTGTTCACAAGGGTCGGCGTCTACAACGTGCATAATGAGCATTGGTGGGCACTCAGAGAACACAACCCTCATGTCACAAAAAAAGACTCCTTCCAAAACCGTTTCAGCCTAAATGTTTGGGCTGGTATTATTGGCCCTTATTTACTGGGGCCTTATTTCATTGAAGGTCATCTCAACAGCCTTACCTACCTAGATTTGCTGCACCACGTTGTCGATGAGCTGTTGATGGACATTCCACTGGCATTCCACAGAGACCTTTTCTACCAGCAGGATGGTGCTCCCCCACATTATGGACAAATCGTTCGAAGCTACCTAAACGAAACATTTGGATCGCAGTGGGTGGGACGTGGCGGTCCAGTGCCTTGGCCTCCTCGTTCTCCGGATCTAACACCTCTAGATTTTTATTTGTGGGGTGACGTAAAAAGGCTAGTGTATGCTGAGGAGGTTACAAGTGTTGTGCAATTGCGTACGCGAGTGGTGTCCGCTTTTGAAACGGTGAGAGAAAACATTTACGTCCTCAACCAATTAAAAGAAAATTCTCGGCGTCGTGCTGCTTTGTGCGTCACTCGTAATGGGGCACATTTTGAACACTTGTTACGAGTAACATAGGTAAGTCACAGTTTTACTTAAGCACATTTTCATTTCATTACATTTCCATACCTACATACTATTGGCATAGGTACGTAGTTTAACTTTTTTCTGAATTACTCGACTGGGATTCGAACCAAGAAACTTTTTATTAGAAAGTGGCTATGTAACATACATACCTACCTAGACTAAATACCGTAGGTACCTATTTAGTTTTTAGGATGAAGTAGCGTGAAATAGCCACGAAGGCAACGTTTGTTTACGTTAACGGTTGTTGACCTCAGAGTAGTACATGTCGAATAGAAACGTGAGATGTTACGAAAGATATAGGACACCGACCAATAGGTAATATTTTATTTTTATATTTTTATTTAAATCATAACTATTTGTTCTACACTTGTGTACGATATGGCAACTGTTGAAAACCACATCCTGTATATGTAAAATTATTTAAAAAGTTTGGTGGCAAGACGGGCTATGATATGAAAACTGTTCCCAAACGTAGATTTTATCTTTACATTGACTAGAGATTAACTTATGACTCGGGAGAAGACTTCAAAACATTTCCTAAAAATGGAATCTGGAGAACATGTATAATAGAATTTATTTGCTTGGATCACCATATCAAATAAATGAAGTCATAGCTGTCCCGAGCTCTTGGAAGACAGCCCTTGTCCACCCGATTCCAAAAAAAGGCGATCACTCAGATCCGTCCAACTACAAGCCAATAGCTATTACCTCTTTACTCTCCAAAGTAATGGAGACCATTATAAACCGCCAGCTCTTAGGTACCTAGAAGAGAACCAGCTACTAAGTGATCGCCAGTATGGTTTTCGTCGCGGTCGATCGGCTGGTGATCTTTTAGTGTACCTTACTCACTGATGGGCGGAGGCAGTCGAGAGTAAAGGGGAGGCACTGGCAGTTAGCTTGGACGTAGCGAAAGCTTTTGACAGGGTTTGGCACAGGGCTCTTCTCTCTAAACTTCCATCATACGGGCTTCCTGAGAAATTGTGTTCATGGGTTGCCAGCTTTCTTACTGGGAGTAGCATCAGAGTCGCAGTCGACGGTTCGTGCTCCGACATGAAGCCCGTGAATGCTGGAGTCCCGCAGGGGTGTGTGTTGTCCCCTACTCTGTTTCTTCTGCATATCAATGATATGCTGTATAACAACAGCATTCATTGCTATGCAGATGACAGTACTGGGGATACGCTCTACACCGGGCGAGCTAACATTTCTCTGGAAAGCGTCATCGAGAGCGTAACTTGTGACTGACACCGAGAACATGTTAAGTCATGTCTCGTATTGGGGCCGACATAACCTAGTCCGCTTTAACCCCTCCAAAACACAAGTTTGCGCATTTACCGCGAAAAAACATCCCTTCGTCGTACCTCTGAACTTTGAGGGAGCTCCTCTTGATACCAATCCGATTATTGGAATCCTTGGCGTCGATATTTCGAGTGACGTTCAGTTTCGTGGTCATTTGGAAGGTAAAGCTAAATTAGCTTCGAAAAAGCTGGGTGTGCTTAATAGAGCGGGTCAGTATTTCACGCCGGCCCACCGTTTACAACTGTATAAAGCACAGGTCAGGCCGCATATGGAATACTGCTCCCATCTCTAGGCTGGAGCACCCCAATACCAACTCCTTCCATTTGACCGCATTCAACGCAGAGCTGCTCGAATTGTCGGCGACGTGGTTATTTCAGGTCGGCTCGATCCGATGGCTCTTCGGAGAGACGTTGCGTCTCTCTGTATATTCTACCGTATATATCATGGGGAGTGTTCTGAGGAATTGTTCGGCTTGATCCCTGCCGCTAATTTCCTTCACCGCACTACACGCAATCGACTGTCATTCCATCCACATCACCTTGATGGATGGCGGTCTACTACTGTGCGATTTTCAAGAAATTTCTTGCCTCGAACTACAGTGTTGTGGAACCAGCTCTCGGCGGCGGTATTTCCGGACCGTTACGACTTAGGAATCTTCAAGAAACGAGCCTATTCCTTCCTTAAAGGCCGGCAACGCGCCTGCGATTCCTCTGGCTTTGCGGGTGTCCATGGGCAGCGGTGATTACTTTCCATCAGGTGACCCGCTTGCTCGTTTGCCTCCTTCTGCTATAAAAAAAAGGCTCTAGATTCCTTTGCCTTTCGTAAATGTCAAAAAGATCTATTTTGGCTTGGCAGGAAGGAAAGGGCATTTTCTTGGTGTTTTCCTGAGATATGTGTTTCGCAAATATTGATATATTAGGTAGTTTGCTTGGTTGTTTGCGAATGAGTGTTGGTAAAAAAACAAGAAGTGCAAATCAAAAAACGCAACGAAAGAACTTCTTGGCGGGAAAGTAAAGCGTCATGTCTGCAGTTTGGTTTTATTTTTTATAATTTGTGTTTTGGTCGAATATTATTGTTAAATAACGGTGGCTTATTTACTGTTAAGTGTTCGTGAACGTGCATGAGTGTTAGCAAATAAAACAAAACAGTGCAACATCACTTTTCAAATTCTCTCAAGAAGTCCGTGTGAGACCTCAATAAAGTCCCACAGCTTTATTGAGTCTCGAGGGGTTTGAGGGAAAATCATTTACCATTAAATGTTCATTATCACTCATTATCATCCACATATTGTAAAGAAAATAATAATACTATTATATCTTACTTGACACTGGCTAAATGTGCTGATCGCACGAAGCCATTATTTAATTGAAAAAAAAAACGCAAATGTCAAAAAAAGTAAACATCAGTGGACTTCTTGGCGGGAAAGTGAAGCGTCATGTCTGCAGCTTTGTTTTATTAAATAAAATTTGTGTTTTTTCGAACATTAATGTGAAATAATAGTGGATTATTAAGAGGCCTATTACATCTCGAATGTGATTTTTGCGTAAAATGCCTATTTTCGCATTTTGTAGTAATTTTGCAGTTGTATTTATCGTTTTTATCGAAATAGGATAATAAATTTGTGCATAGTATTACAAATATCCATTCTATGGGCATAAGTTGAATTCGGACGGCCGGCGCATCGCATTTTGTAGTAATTTTGCAGTTGTATCTATCGTTTTTATCGGAATATGATACTAAATTCATTATAAAATCTTTATTCCTCATGAAGTAACAGTTACTCTGGTATAAATTTTGCTAAATAATATTATCGCAGATAGGAGATATTCACAGTTAATTTATAGCAATTTTCGAAGTTTTTTGTTTTAGAATAAGATTTTTTTCCTATATAAAATCAATGATATCTAAAAATTCCGAGGCCGCTACGCATTATTCGACTATATAAGAGATAACATTATATTTTTTTTATTTCACTTGTTTAGAACAGTAGTTCAATCGATGAGCTCAAAAAAGTGCCTTCGCGCACTTTATGAAAATCTTTCTCTGCCGTTTTTGGTTTAATTAAAAAGTTAAGCAAAATTTACAAAAAGCGAGGCCGCTAAGCACTATTCCAATCGTTATTGTACCACAGACATATAATAGAAGTATGTCTGTGTATTACACTATTCAATAAGTCATAATTGTTAATGTATTTTCGTTTCTGAGATCCATAACGCCAAAGTTGGCTATTTTACGCAAAAATCACAGTTGAAATGTAATAGGCCTCATAAGTGTTTGTGAACGGGCATGAGTGTTGGCAAATGAAATAAAACAGTGGAACATCACTTTTCAAATTCTCCTAAGAAGTCCGCGTGAGATCTCAGTAAAGTTCCACATTTTTACTGAGGACTCAAGGGGTTTGGGGGAATATCATTTATCATTCATCATCTTATTCACCACTCATTATCATCTAGGGAAAAAAAAAAACTAATGACTAGGCAGTATGGTCTCTGACCTTAGCCTGTACCTTCATGGAACAAAATCACAGACATCTAATTGTCTGTGAACAAAATATATAGGACTTCTAGGGGTCTTCTTGGCGGGAAAGTGAAGCGTAATGTCTGCAGTTTTGTTTTATTTTCTAAAATTCGTGTTTTTTTGAACATTAATGTGAAATAATAGTGGATTATTATCCGTTAAGTGTTTGTGAACGTGCATAAGTGTTGGCAAATGTAACAAAACAGTGCAACATCACTTTTCAAATTCTCACAAGAAGTCCGTGTGAGACCTCAGTAAAGTCCCACATCTTTACTGAGGGCTCAAGGGGTTTCGGGAACATCATTTATCATTCATCATCATCTTAATCACCACTCATTATCATCAAGGGGGAAAAAAAGAAATAAAAATACTAATGACTAGGCAGTATGGTCTCTGATCTTAGCCTGTTCCTTCACGGAACAAATATTTAAAAAAAAAGGACTTCTTGGCGGGAAAGTGAAGCGTCATGTCTTCAGTTTTGTTTTATTTTCCAAAATTTGTGTTTTTTTGAACATTAATGTTAAATAATAGTGGATTATTAACCGTTAAGTGTTTGTGAACGTGCATGAGTGTTGGCAAATGAAACAAAACAGTGCAACATCACTTTTCAAATTCTCTCAAGTAGTCCTCGTGAGACCTCAGTAAAGTCCCACATCTTTACTGAGAACTCAAGGGGTTTGGGGAACATCATTTATCATTCATCTTAATCACCACTCATTATCATCAAGGGAAAAAAACAAATAAAAAACTAATGACTAGGCAGTATGGCTCAGACCTTAGCCTGTTCCTTCATGGAACAAATATATATAAAAAAAAAACAAAATATATAGAAAAAAAAAGTAAACATTTGTTCACTGAGCAAATAAGTTTTAAAAAAACATTAATTTTTTTTAATAAACGCTACTGCCTGACGGTATTTATATTTTTTATTTCAAAGTAATAATAATAATTAGTAAAACTAAAAGTTATTCAATGTCAAACATGGATCAAGAAAACAGAGTTATAGTGTTAATTGATATGGACTGTTTCTACTGCCAAGTGGAAGAGAAATTAAACCCTGAACTTAAAGGGAAACCCATCGCCGTCGTGCAATATAACCCATGGAAAGGTGGAGGGTGACTATCATTTTGCTTTTTTCTCTCACAAATATTCAAATCATGCCCTTTCACCTACAAACTGGTTTGAACCTGCGGGCTGCACAATCATGCTGTCTTTTATGTCATGACTTTTAACCTGATACCTGAATATCATGTTGGATCATTGATTAGAAAAATAATTATCATATTTCATCATCATCATTCTCAGCCTGTTTTAACTGCTGGGTACAGGCAAAAATCATGAATACTCTGAAACATCTAAAAAAACATTTAACTTTAATAGTAAAATAAGTCTTATTTTAAGGTATTTTAATTGTTTACCAGAATAATAGCAGTAAACTATGTGGCTAGAGCAATGGGAGTTAACAGACACATGAGAGGTAATGAAGCTAAGGAAAAGTGCCCCGAGATAGTACTGCCATCTGTGCCCTGCTTAAGAGGAAAAGCAGATATTTCTATGTAAGTACATCATTATTATTATCTACTAGTTCCCACTATCAGAGTAGTCCATTACTTGTTTGAGTCCATAATTTCCCACACATGGAGAATGAAGTACCTAGGTATTAAAATTTTATATATTGGCTACAATGCTGTGCATACCTACTTACACATTTTAAAATTTTATATACAGGGTCAATTTTGGACCCCCCGCCAAAAGAAAATATGGGGTATGAAAAGTAATAATAAAATATTTGACGTAAAAATAATAAATATTTTCTATTTTTAAATATAATTTATTGGCTGCTTTTTAAATCCTATATCTCTAGGTGCGTGCGCTCACCCTCGCGGTCAAAGCGAACGGCGCGCCGTCATTGGTGGAAGGGGTGAATAAATAGCGGTCACGCGCATTTACCTTTAAATATTTTAGTATTAAAAATTGATTATGTAATAATTTGATTTTAACTTAAATAATTTAAGTTAAAATATTGTTTTGTGGAATCAAAAATATGAAGTAATTCATTTTAAGTTATTCAAAAATATTCAATGTTTTATTAGTTTTTTTTTTTATTTATAATAAGAATAATTAATTTTTATTTTACTATTTATTTTATTTTAAATAATACAATTACTTTTTGGAGTGAGAATTAATTTCTTTTAGTTCAATAAGAATTGTTATGAGAATTCCCTTTGAAAAAGAGGCGGCCGCGCGCTAGGTGACAATGATTTTAATTTTCTTAAGGATGAGTTGAGACAAAAATGTGACAAAAAAAATATGTGTTTTTATTTGATTATTTGGCTGTACTGCTGAAAACAAAAAAAATTGGCGGGGGTCCAAAATTGACCCTGTATTGGCCACAATGTTGTGCATACTTACACATTTAAACTTTCGCATTCCATTATGCACACATATTTAGATGGGATTTAATGCAAAACTACTTAGGAAAGGCATTCTATGCACACCTTTTATACTTGACGTTTCGACCAAGTTGCACCGGCCGTGGTCACGGGTGAACTATATAATTATAAGAGGTTGCGTAGAATGCCTTCACTAAGTAGTTTTGCGTTAAATCCCATCTAAATATGTGTACATACTTAATTACAAAATCTATATTATAATTTGACAATAAGACTAGAATCAGTGAGTATTCTTATCTTATTGGGGCCTGCAGAGGTCTCCCCCTCGCAGTGGCACGTCGACCCATTGGGATCTTTTGTGCAACCCCGTCCTATCACTCTGTCTCCTCAGAGAAAATGACTGCCATAAGTTTGGCAATGTCTTTGAGGGCGAAGAGCCTAAAATCTTCTGGTTTCGGGTAGGCGAATCCCAAGAGACTCATTCTTTTCCTAGCAAGGGAGTCACAGTCACACAGTAGGTGTTGCATGGACTCCGTTTTCTCCCCACATGCCCTGCACAAGCTGTCTATTACTAGTTGCATTCTATGGAGCATTTGTTTTGTGGCATAGTGTCCCGTCAGGGCTCCGATGATTGTTCGTGCCTGCCTTTTGCTACCTCCGCATATGATTTTACTCCGTCCAAGGGCGTCTCCAGCTTTTCCCATTCGGTTTTATGCCTGTTTTGGATTTGGTCCTTAAAGGCCTTGTTGATGGTGCTCGGTGCCAGTGCAACAAACGGCTCAGGACCAATGAATGGGGTCTCTGAGCCCTCCTTGGCAAGTGCATCAGCCATTTCATTGCCATGGATTCCCATGTGGCCTGGTACCCAGATCAATCTCACCCTGTTGTGTCCACCTAGCTTGTTTAAAGCTTTTGTGGTTTCAAGTACAAGGTTGGAGTCGATACGGGGCGATATAAGTGACTTGAGTGCTGCTTGGCTGTCACTCAGGATGAATATGTTTCGCTTTCTAGGGGCGAGTTCTAAATTCTTTTTTGCGCATAGGAGAATTGCAAAAATTTCGGCCTGGTATACAGTTGCAAATTTTCCCATGCTTTGACTATGTTCGAAGTCATTGCTATAGATACCTGCTCCAGTACCCGACTCCATTTTGGATCCATCGGTGTACCAGATTAGGCTGTTCTTCACTGGAGACGGTGGTCCTTGTCTCCATTCATCCCTAGTTGGGACATATATACTGAATTTCTTTTCGAACATGTACTGGGGGGATATTTTGTCACACCCCATTTCCATGATCCTATCAAGGGAATCATTAGGTTCCCATTTTGTATGTCTGGTCAGTGGCTTAGATGCGTCCCACAGCCCGGCCACCTTAAGTCTATGTAGCGCTTTCTTTGCCTCTGTTGCTATGACACTGTGCAGGGGTGGAAGGTCCGTAAGGACCTCCAGAGCTGCCGTCGGTGTGGTTCTGAATGCCCCAGTAATCGCCATGCATGCTGTCCTCTGAAGTTTGCTTAAAGCATTCTTACAGATTTTCAGCCTGGTCCTGGGCCACCAGACGATGCTGCCATATGTAAGGATCGGCCGCACCATCATCATGTAGATCCACCTTATGATTTTGGGGTTAAGCCCCCACGTTTTGCCATAGGTGGACCGACACATACCAAAGACCCTATAGGCCTTGGTAACGGTCGTGTCCATGTGCTGTTTCCAGGTAAGTTCCTTATCCAGTGTTATGCCTAGATATTTCACTTCTCTGGACCAGGGAAGCTGGGTGCCGTAAAGTTTTAGGCTTCCCAATTTCGAGAGGTTTTTCGTCCTTGTGAAAGAGATAGCGGTATATAGTAATAACATAGTAATAACATTTGTCATTATAGAAGTTATAATTCAGTGCAGTTAAATATAGATAATCAGTCATGCAATTGGTTAGTGGACACGGGTGCTTCGCTTAGTGCGATTAGGTATGAGAAATTGATACAGCATAACATTCCATTCCAATTAGGTTCGATTAAAATAAACGGAGTGTGTGGAGAGCTTTTCTCGGAAGGTTTTGTTTGTTTAACTTTAACTTTAAATGGAAAGGAATTCATACACAAGTTTCATGTCTTTAAAGATTTATGTTGTACTAGCGACGGAATTTTAGGCTTAGACTTTTTAAAAAAGTATAATGGAAAGTTAAATTTAGAATTTAATACTTTAACATTACGCAATAGTTGTTCTGAAATAATTTTAAATTTACAACCGGGTAGCGATAGCAATAAGTACATTAGGGTTCCCCCTAGGTGCGAATCTATTCATTTTGTGTGTACATGCATGAAAGATGAATGTGTGATTTTTCCGACCGAGTTATGTGAAGGTGTTTTCCTAGCAGGTTCCATTGCGAAACCAATAAATAACTTAATTCCAATACAAATATTAAATACAAGAGATGTGGAAGTATCGTTGAGTTTCTTTAGTCAACAAATAGATTCATTAAATAATTATAAAATCCTTAGCTTTGACAAACCTTATATGAATGGAGAAAGAGTGAAAAAATTGTTTTCTGAACTAGACTTGAATGGTTTGCAAGACGACGAACGATCGGAAATAGAGAGCATTTGTGCAAAATTTTCAGACATTTTTCATCTTGACGGAGACAAGTTAACTACCTGTAACATCTATAAACAATCTATTCATTTGAAACCTAATGCGATGCCTGTGTATAAAAAGCAATATCGATTACCTAAATCTCAAACTGGCGAAATTAAGAAACAACTTCAAAAAATGTTACACGATGATATTATTGAAGAAAGTAGAAGCGAGTGGTCAAGTCCTTTATTACTTGTTCCCAAAAAGACGGATGGAATAGAAAAAAAATATCGACTTGTCATCGATTATCGGAAACTAAACGAAAATATTTCTGATGATAGATTCCCCTTACCAAACATTGTGGATATTTTAGATTCGCTTTCAGGTGCTATTTACTTCAGCCATCTAGATTTACAAAATTCTTTTTATCAATTTGACCTTGAACCGGAAAGTCGAAAATGTACCGCTTTTACTTTTGACAAGCAATATCAAATGAAAAGAATGCCAATGGGACTAAAGACAAGTCCTAGCGCTTTTTCTAGAGCAATGACAGTGGCCTTATCAGGATTAAATTACGAAAAATGTTTTCTTTATTTGGATGATTTAATAATTTTCGGGCGAAATTTGTTTTTACACAATAAAAACCTAATTGATGTTTTCACAAGATTGAGAAAAGTTAACTTAAAACTTAACCCAAAAAAATGTGACTTCCTTAAAAAAGAAATTTTATATTTAGGCCATGTCGTGAGTGCCGATGGTGTCAAGCCGGACCCCGAAAAAATAAAAGTTTTAGAAAATTATCCAGTACCTAAAAATGCCGATGAGGTTAAAAGATTCGTAGCTTTTTCAAACTATTACCGTCGTTTCATTAAAAATTTTGCCGAAATTACAAAACCATTGAATAACTTGAGTAAGAAAAATACTCCCTTATCTGGACCGACGAATGTCACAATTCTTTCTTAAAACTAAAACATTGTTTAGTTAAGCCGCCAGTTCTTCAGTTTCCTGATTTCTCGGCAAGTAATGAATTTCAATTATATACAGATGCATCTGGCAACGCAATAGGTTCAGTTTTGTGTAATAAAAATAATCTCCCAGTAGCATATGCGAGCCGTACATTAAATAAAGCCGAATTAAATTATCCAACCATCGAAAAAGAAATGCTTGCTGTTGTATGGTCAATAAAGTATTTTCGTCCTTATTTGTATGGTCGAAAGTTCACGATTTTTACAGACCATAGACCCCTTATTTATTTATTTGGCATGACTAATACTTCCAGCAGGTTGACAAAATTTAGACTTATTTTAGATGAATATGATTTTAAAATTGAATATATTAAGGGACAAAACAATGTGGTCGCAGATGCTCTGTCTAGGATTATCGTGACGTCAGACGAGTTGAAAAGTATGAGTGAACGTGTGAATGTGATAACTAGAGCGCAAAGGAAAAGATTGGACGACGAAAGAACGAAAGTTTTATCGACTGATAACATTCCCACCAATAAGCGGTCTGATCAACCGAAAATTGTGGAAATGTTCTTCAAGCCGGTAAACTCTGTGGAATTAAAATTAATATCGGAAAGTGAGTTGAATAGAATGAGAGAAAACATGGATATGGCAAACTTATTTATCTTTGTACCATCAAAATCGACTTTATATACTTGCCTTCCTTTACGATCATATCAGGCGCGAGACGTCTATGTGAGTGAGTTAGAGCAGTTTTGTAAAACAAAAAATATCAAAGAAGTTTTTATAATTAAAAACGCATATAATGAAGAATATTTAAAATGGTTAACCAGACAAATAAATAATAACGAGATGTGGTCCGGACCACGCATTTGTTTATTAAAGGGAAAACAAAGAATCACTTTAGAAGACGACAAAATTGTCATTTTAAACGATTTCCACCTCCTCCCAACTAGTGGTCACGCCGGAATCAGGCGTATGATAAATAATATTAAGAGATATTATTATTGGCCAGGGATGGAGCGTGATGTTACTCAATTTGTAAATAGATGTAAAAAATGCCAGATGCAAAAGCATTCTGTGCCTACGAAACAGCCAATGGTTATCACTTCGACATCCACTGCTGCTTTCGATAAGATTTTCTTAGATATAGTGGGGCCCGTAGATAAGGATTATTATAATAAGTCATATATACTTACGATTCAATGTGAGCTTAGTAAATACGTTGAAGCTTATGCGTTAGAACGTAAAGATTCAATTAGCGTAGCAAAGGCTTTTGTTGAAAATTTTATTTTGCGTTACGGAATACCACGCGAAATCGCCAGTGATAAAGGTACCGAATTCATATCTTCAACAATGACCGAAGTGTCTAAATTACTAAATATTAAACAGCTATCAAGTACATCTTATCACCATCAGTCAATAGGTGCACTTGAAAATACACATAAAAATCTAAATTCATATTTACGCATTCAGACAAACAATGAATCCAAAGAATGGAGTACATGGGTCCCATTCTGGTGTTTTGCTTATAATACCACTGTACATAGTTCAACAAAATTTACTCCTTACGAGCTGGTTTTCGGTAAAACATGTACATTGCCAAATAATTGTATTTCACCTGTAAACAAATTATATAATTGTGAAAATTACCCTTTAGTTTTAAGATATAAAGATATATACAGACTTCCCAAGAAGCAGCTAGAAATAATTTGTTGATGTCTAAAAATAGCCAGAAACAACGTTATGATAACATTGTAAATCCCGTTTGTTATAAGCCAGGCGATCTATTGTTATTGAAAAACGAGACAGGTTCAAAGTTCGCTAATGTGTACAACGGTCCGTATAAAGTAGTGCAAGAACAAACACCTAATGTAATCATACTTAAAGATAATAAATTAAACACTGTTCATAAATACCGAACGAAGCCTTTTAGATCATAAGTTGTCTAATTTTAAGATAAGTATATACTTTTAACTTGTGTAATCGTAATAATAATTAAATTTTGATAAAAAAAAATGTATTTCTTAATATTTTTTTTCTTATAAAATGGGAGGTGTTGTATCCCAATACATAATATTGCATGCTTATATAACCAATGTATTTACGATATGGAGAGCAGAATAAATGAGTACGTCAAACGAGTCGCTTGTCTTTATTCCCGACGAACCCACATCTCTACACCACCACGGCTGTCTCCCCGCCACTGATTTTGTTTCTGGGCAGTTGTTCTGCCAGGCCGTCATCAGTGCTTCTGTGTGTCTGTCAGCTTCAAACTCTATGTCCACAACTGAGTTAAGTTTACAGCATGGACCATCTAGTTCCCGCCTGAGATCTCTTCTGAAGCCCTCCCAGTTGGTGTTTCTTGGGTTCTTCCTTCGTACAGTTCCTATGGTCTTACCTAGTCTGTACCTAAAGCATATGTAGTTGTGATCGGAGAGGGATACTTCGTCCGATACATGCCAGTTTGTAATATTACTTACCGCTCTGTTACTAGCAATAGTTATATCAATCACCTGCGCCCTCCAGGCATTGAAAAAGGTAGCCTTATTTCCTTTGTTAAGTATTTGCATGGGTAAACTTACCAGATACTCCAGCAGTCTCTCCCCTCTCTCATTGGTGTCTGAGCTGCCCCAGATCACATGATGCGCGTTGGCATCGCAGCCGATGATGATATCTTGGTTTTCTCGGCCAGCGCAGGTTACCAGTTCCCGTATCTCCTTTGACACTGGATCCGCCTTCTCGAAAGGGAGGTAAGCTGACGATAAAATTACCGTCCGCCTAGCACCGCCTTCCCCCGTAAGGACCTTAACAGCGGTCAGATCCCTGCAACAGAACTTCATTAGAGGCATTGCGTGTAGGTCGTTTCTGACATAAACGCAAGTCCTCATGTCATTAGTAGAACAATCGTAGTATATTATACCAGGGGTTCCACCTAAACCTTTAATCTGGCCCCTGTAAAGGTAAGGTTCCTGGATTAAGGCAATGTCGAATTGATTCCTTTTTAGCTGGCGTGCCAGAAGGGCAGTTGCAGCCTTACAATGATGAAGGTTGATCTGAACGCACCTTACCTCTGTTAAGGTTATCGCCCGTCTTCCGTGAGTTTGGCGTCCGAAGCCGTGTGCACGGCCAACGGAGACGACCCCCCCAGAAGCAGCTCGTCCAGGGCGAGCTCCCCCATGACATCTTCGGATCTTGGCGAGGTGATCCCACCACACGCCTTTGGTGTGGTCTCCTCTCCAACATCCTCGGCTACCGCGATAGGTGCCCCAAGTTCCGGCTGCCCCACCGCCACTGGAGCGCTTTGGGAGCACTCACCCAGAGTCACCCCCGCCACGCTCACACCACCGCTACCGCCTTGGGCATCGACAAGCTCGTCCGTAGGCCTCTCCTCCAGAAGCTTAAAGACGCTCTTGTCGATGCCTGTATTAAGGCAGTAGCCCTCCGCTTTGATGAATGCTGCAGAGGCACCATCCATCAACACGATCCTACGAACTGTTAGACCCTCGACCTTAGTGTCGACGATCTTCCAGCTCGAGGTCCGCAAGCCAGGATGGTACCTCTGCAACATCCTCAAAACTCTACCTACCTCAAGGCGGCTGATGTTTCTGGATTTCCAAGCCATTTTAACTGGCTTCGGAAGGTCTTTCGCATCAACCACCCTGACCACGACGCCCTCCACGACAAGGCCATTCTGCGCTCGGAGCCAGTTCGCCGAGTTACTCCCCTCACACGTGAAGAGTATAGCCCCCGACGAAATGCCTCCGATGTTTACCACTGGCAGAGGGACAGGCGCGGCCTCCAGCAGGTCCCAAATGGTTCCTTGGATCGCCACGTAGTGACCCTCTCCCAGCGTAGTCGCAGGGTAATCGTCAGCAATGATGGCTATATATCTTATAGGCACTTACTGCTCCCGCGTAAGACCCGTGAGTCTTAACGCGTTTGGCATCAAGCGCCTCCTGACTCTCATTGCTGACCTCCCTCAGCCTTTTCGAGCGCTCCACCGCGTCAGCCGTCATCTCCCCCTCGGCCCGCTGCCTAAGCAGCTTGACCTGACACTTGCGGTTGCCCGACCTATGCCACGGCTAATTGCCCGAGCCCCCCCCTGTATCAGACCTGGGAGCGTCAGGTCGGATCCCAAGAGGACCCAGTACCTTCTGCCTCGATGGTCCGGCGGTGTCAACAAGACGGATCCCATCAGGACCCAATTCCCGTTGCCCCACCATTCCAAGGTCCTCCACATGGGATTGCTCGGCAGGTGCTGACGCCCTCCCCTTACCAAGCAGCAGACTTCCGACCGCTTGGTTCCCGCTCATGGTACCCAGCGGGTTGGGGACCCTAAGGTTCCCACTCCCCCCGGGCCCCCGCGTGGATCCCGTCTGCGGCGGATGCCGTGCCGGTGCACCTGAAGCCCTGAAGCCCCCACGGTTCCTACCACATCCAGCTGGTGGGGTTGGTCCCCGAAGGTGTCCATCCACACTGTGTCTCGCGGTAGGGCCCGCCTTAAACCCGCCTACTCCCGAAGGAGTGTTGCGCGCATGGGTCCCTTGCGGGACGGAAAGGTTGCTGCCAATGGCAGCCTCAAAAATTGGCAAATTTTTTGCCCCCCCCCCCCCCCCCCCAGATACAAGGGGCAGCCTGAGCTCGAAGGCCCAGGGAGGGGTTCTCCGGCCTTGCCGGTACCCTCCTGGGGTAAATTCGTTTCTGAAAATGTGCCATTTTTGTGTAGAAACGAAGAGTGACAATGTTGGGGTCGAGGTTGTCATCCCTCCAAGGATGGGATGGGATAGGATTAGGAAAAGGGGAAGAAAAGTGGGTAGGAGGGGAGTTGCTATGGATAGAATCATGGTATTGAGGATAAGGGAATGGCCCACCGTACGGGATATCACTGGCGGGTTGGCCCCACACACTCGGCTCAAAGTCAAAGTCAAAGTCAAATTATTTATTCAATGTAAACCTTTACAGGCACTTATTGACGTCAATACTAATAATAATAAAAAAACAGTTAACTAACTTATAGTTAAGACTTAATAACTAATCTAACGAGCTATTATAGTCTGTGCCAGACAAATGCGCATTGCTACCCCCAGTACCACTGCACGCCGAAACAGAATCGCGTCGAACCGAAATATAAGCCGTGGTCATAGAATTGTGTAATATGTTTTCTAATTATCGTATTGATACTGTGGTAAGTAATATAAATATAAATTGGAGAGTTTTTGAAGTAAAATTGTTTTGGCCATCTACGACTTAGTCGTTAATTCATGTTCGAATTTTTAAATAACGCCGCGAAATGTGAAAAGCGTTGCGTCCGCACATCCTTTCCTAATATCCCTTTCCTTCGCCATACTTAACCGCTGGTGTGAGCGAGAAAGCACCACCGCCAATCAACGACCCGACGGGCGCCCGCGACGGACAGCTCTCTGCATTTTTCTCGAGTACTAAAAAGTAACGTTTTGAAAAGACACCGCGAACGCGCCGCTCCCGAAAATAATCATAAAATCAGCTAAAACTTCAATAACTAATAATCATAACTCGCTCATTAAGTCAAACTGCCCGCGAAGTGAATTTGTGCGCAAAAGGAAGAGGAGATCAGCCCAGGCCATTGCTGGTCGGGTCATCTGCAGTTCCAGAGTTTGGTGAGTCCTTTACTTGTCTGTTTCCTTTCTACTCCCGATTCTACAACGGACAAGACTTCCATCCTGACTACCTACGACGCAGCGCTCCTTAACTAACTAACTTACTCAATTATTCAGCCGCACGCCACAACATTTTTGGTCCTTCGAGCCGGATAAATACCTATTTATATACATATAATAACCTATTAACCTGTTACACCGCATATTTATTGCACAAATTCACTCATTTATTAATATAACATACACCGCATCATTTATTACACCGCAGTATTTCGTTCCCACGCGTAGGAACCTACCTACACAGCGCAGAGCAACCATATTAGTTTACCTTCACTAAACGTTTCGCAATCGTACTTAATTGTTACAAAGACACTGAATGTTATTTGCCGCTTCGTTTTTTATGAGAATAAATTGTTTTCTCGCATATTGAAACTACTCCGCTTATGATTTTCGCCTTTGTAGTCATAAACTACCATAATTTAACCGCTCGCACGCGCCGGTCGCTTATTATTAGCTACCTACCTACTTTTCTTTTCCGCGCAATCTACCTATTGCAACCGTAACCGCTATCTTAACTATGGACGCTAATAAAATTAAATTGTTACAAGCTAAAAACAAAGCCATAATAAATAGGCTTTCTGCTATTTACGATAGTGGTAAAAAGATTTCCACCGCTGTTAGAATGGATCTTCGTTCATCGGAAACATTTATGGCCGACTCGGAGTCGCTAAATATTGTTCGCGATGAGTATATCCAGAATTTAGATACAATTAACGAAACTTATCTAAATAATAACGATAAATTTGAACCGGATTATTCGAGCCTCACGCAGTTCGAAGATTTGTTTACTAAAATTATGCGAATTAGGTCACAATGCAATACAAATAACGCTCAGATACAACCTAAACTTGCTTCTATAAAGTTACCGCCCATTAACATACCATTATTAGATGGCAAATTTGAAAATTGGCCCGTCTTTTACGAGTCGTTAAAGGCAAACATTCACGACAATACCGAATTAACAAACTCGCAACGAATACAATACCTAATGGGTAAATTGACTGGGAGTGCATTAAAATTAACCGCAGGGGTTATCTCGTCTGGAGAAAATTATAGTTCCATTTGGGATAGCTTAGTTCAGAAGTATCAGGATAAACGAGCACTTGGCTCATATTACATGAATATTTTATTTAACATTAAACCTGCCTATAATAATTCTACTTCACTAAACACTTTCATAGAAACTTTTCATGCCGCTGTGTCCGCAATGGAACAATTAAAAATAAATGATTTAAAAGATTTTATATTGCTTAATTTAGCTCTTCGCAAATTAGATTCTAGTACAGCTCAAGCTTTTGAAATGTCTGTAAGAAACCAAGGAATTCCTTCTTATAGCGAATTATCCGAATTTATTAAAAGTCAAATTAAAATACTCGAACGCACTTCGTTGCCAGTGAGCACTGTGCGAGGATCTACTAATTTGCATAACTCGCGTAATGATAACAATAACAACCGCTCACAGCCGCGTAATACAGTCCACCAGTTCCACCACTCTTTCGTTACCCGCGATTCCCGCGACAATGCTAATAATAATGCCCAGTGTCCAATGTGCAATATGTCCGATCATTATCATTTATACAGTTGTGAAAAATTTAAATCATTGCCCGTATCCCGCCGTCTGGATTTCATAAAAATGAAACGAAGTTGTGTAAATTGTTTAAGTTTAACTCATACTGCACCTTATTGTAATTCGCACCATTCGTGTAAAATATGTAATAAAAGACACCATTCGTTGTTGCATTTAGAATCCTCTAATAATAAAAACAATTATAATGACTTTTCTAATAATCATACAAACAGCAGCACAGCAGCGCCATTTCATGCTCTAATATCGCATCAGTCGCCATCACGGCCGCCTGCTACCACACATGCTTCGCTAGGCCCACAGGTATCGCTATGCGCTCGTGTGTCGTCTAGTAAGACGCCTAATACGATTTTATTATCGACCGCTCAAATACTCGTGCGTGATAACAATAATCACAATGTTTCTATAAGATGTTTGATTGACAATGCGTCTCAAAATAATTTAATAACCGCCGCCTGTTGTAAAAGGCTAAATATAAATATTGTACCACTTGCCAACTCCACTATTAAAGGTGTAGATACAACTTCACGTCCCATTCTGGGCTACGTTAAATTACATATAGAGTCCAAACTAAATACTTGTTCTTTCACGCTTACCGCATTGGTTTTAGATTGTATAACTGACCGATTACCAACCGATTATGTTGACACTTCTGTCATGAAAATTTTTATTGATATTCCGCTCGCAGATCCTCAGTGGCATATGCCAGGGGAGATCAACTTATTGTTAGGTGCTCAGCTGTTTCCATACTTATTGTTAGATAGAAAAATTATTATGCCTCCTGCACCGCCCGCGATTGAGACCGTGTTTGGTTTTATTTTAATGGGAGAAGTACCCGCCCGCGTCAAATCTGACAACCAACATATTACATCTACCGCGACCTTTTTAACGTGTTACAATAACCGCAACGCAGACGACTTGCTTACCAAATTTTGGGAGTTAGAAGAAGTCCCCGTAAAAAAGTACATTAGTCCCGCAGACAGTGATTGCGAGCGTATGTACAGCTCCACCGTGTCACGTTACGCTATTACTGGTCAATATTGTGTGGCGTTACCTTTTCGCGACGACCCTAGTAGGCTCGGTGACTCTCGTTCTGTCGCTCACCGCCGTTTGATATCGCTAGAAAAGCAACTAGCAAACGCAGAACTACGAACTAGTTATAACGAAATTATTAATGAATATATTACTAATGGTTACTTAAGCGAAGTATTACCCGACGACCCCTACTATGGACAGGGTTACTTCATACCTCATCATCCAGTCGTACGCCGCGATAAACCGACTACTCAAGTACGTGTAGTTTTAGACGCAAGCGCTAAATGTCATAATGGTTTGTCACTCAATGACATTTTACACGTTGGTCCCAATCTTCAAGCTGATTTATTTATATTATTGCTCAACTTTCGTTTGTACCCTATTGCAATTACCGCTGACATAAAACAAATGTACCTTCGCATCGCATTATCTCCTGAGCATAGAAAATATGAAAAAATATTATTTAGATTTGACTCTAATAGTCAAATTCGTGAATTTCAATTCAATAGGGTTGCCTTTGGTTTAAAATGTAGTCCCTTTTTGGCTATATGCGTACTGTTCGTCAGCTAGCAAATGACGAGCGTGAACGGTTTCCTCTTGCCGTCAAAGTGGCCTCGCAAGAAATGTACACGGACGATTTGACGACGTCAGTTCTCACGGTAGAAGAAGGTATACAATTATCTAAAGAATTGATACACTTATTTAAATCTGGTGATTTTAATTTAACCAAATGGGCCAGTAATTCTCAGGAGCTTCTCTCTACTGTACCCGAGTCCAACCGCACCGCTCAGGAATTTTCATATAATGACAATATAAAAATACTAGGTCTTAAATGGCTTCCCGCTCAGGATATATTTATTTACACCACGTCTCCTATAAACGTAGAGTGTACTAAAAGAACAATGCTTTCCACAATCGCACGCTTATGGGACGTATTAGGTTTCGTCGCACCTGTAATCCTTTGTGCCAAATTACTCATAAAGGAGTTATGGAAAGAAAACATTGGTTGGGATGATAAACCACCCACCTCAATTATTTCTTTATTTAATACATTTGCGCATCAATTGCCGTTACTATCTTCATTAAAAATACCGCGTACTTTAGCCGTTTCTGAAGGCTGTATATTGAACATTGTTGGGTTTGCGGACGCTAGTCTCAAAGCTTATGGTTGCGTTATTTATTTACATGTCACAGATCCGCACGGAAATATTCACGTTAGCTTGGTGTGTGCCAAATCTAAAGTGGCTCCGGTGAAGGTAGCTACACTAGCTCGGTTAGAGCTATGTGCCGCGCTTCTTATGTCAATATTAATCAAATTAGTTAATGATACATACAGTAAACGTACCGCTATTAATAATATATTCGTTTTCTCAGATTCCAAAATAGCCCTTTCATGGATACAATCTTCGCCTCATAAATGGAGTATATTTATCAGTAACCGCATCGCTAAATGTCAAGAGAATCTTGACCCACAACACTTTTACCATGTTAGTGGTGTAAGCAACCCGAGTGATTGTCTCTCTCGTGGTATATTACCTCAACAATTAATTAAGCATGAGTTATGGTGGCAAGGCCCCGAATGGCTTCAGCTTCCTACTGCTGAGTGGCCAATCACTCAATTTGAACCCACATCATGCGAGGAATTACCCGAGTATCACAACAAAACACTCACCTTTACTGCTTTATCTGTAATTCCGAAACTACTTCATACACTTGCGACAAGGTTTTCGTCATGGAATAAAATTTTACGCATCATAGTCTTTAAAGATTTCTACGCATTATACCGCGCTATAAAGGCATTCAAGCTTCTCATTTAAATACCGCTGAAATATACTTAATTCGCTCATTACAACATGTTCACTTTGAACAAATTATTCGTGGTTTATATAAAGATAATTTACCTGCTACCCCGCTCAGAAATCTTGATCTTTTTGTAGATGAGGTTGGAATATTAAGGATAGGAGGAAGGCTATCGAGAGCTAACCTACCTTTTGAATCACAGCACCCGGCTTTGTTACCTAAACATGATCATATTACTTATCTTATTATACAACATTATCACCGCATACACTGCCATGCAGGCGCTAATCTTCTATCATCTTTATTACGACAAAGATACTAGATTATTTCATCTAGAAATATAATACGAAAAATAGTTCATTCTTGTAATCACTGTTTTAAAACCGCACCTTCGCATATTAACCCTAAAATGGCCGATTTACCCGCGTGTCGTGTACAGGAGACAAAAGCGTTTGTCCATACTGGAGTTGACTACGGAGGACATATAAATATTACACCATGTAGGCGAAGAGGTCAAAGAAGTATAAAGGTTTACATTTGCCTTTTTGTGTGTCTTGTGACCAAGGCAGTTCACATTGAGATAGCGTCTGACTTGTCATCAAACACATTTTTATCCGCTTTTAATAGGTTCATTTCCCGCCGTGGACCAGTATCATGTCTTTATTCCGATAATGGAACGAATTTTATTGGAGCTAAAACTCAGCTCCAAGAGCTTGTTGCACATCAACGCATTGAATGGCGTATGATACCTCCTCGCGCCCCACGTTTTGGCGGCCTATGGGAGTCAAATATAAAAAGTGTAAAAACACATCTTAAACGCATTATTGGGTCCCAATTGCTTACATATGAAGAACTTTTAACCGTTCTAGTTCAAATTGAAGGTATTTTAAATTCGCGACCTCTCTGTATTCTCAGTGAGGACCCTTATCCAGAACCACTAACTCCCGCACACTTTATAATGGCTTCACTACTCACTCAATTACCTATATCAAATATGTCCGATGAAACGAAAACATTATGTAACCGCAAACAATTACTTGACCAAATGGTTAATAGCTACTGGAAAAGATGGCGATTAGAATACCTACATAGTTTGCAAGTGCGACAAAAATGGCTTACAGATAAGGCGAACATCACGATCGGTACTGTGGTCTTAATTCATCAGGACGAGGTCCCGCCTTTACGTTGGCCAATGGGAATCATTCAACAGATCTATCCCGGTAGTGATGGTACTGTTCGTGTAGCCCTTGTTAAGACCCCAAATGGTACATTTAAACGACCTATCGTAAAACTTTGTCCATTACCATCACAATAAATTACCTAACCGCATTATAAACTATATGAACACATTACATACATACTTGATAACATTATTTTATTTTAAACGCATTAATTGTATATTATTATTTACATTCATATTGTGATATGCTCTATATTAACTACATTTTATTAAGAACCCTACGTGTTCCTAAGGCCGCGGAGGATGCTTTGGCCATCTACGACTTAGTCGTTAATTCATGTTCGAATTTTTAAATAACACCGCGAAATGTGAAAAGCGTTGCGTCCGCACATCCTTTCCTAATATCCCTTTCCTTCGCCATACTTAACCGCTGGTGTGAGCGAGAAAGCACCACCGCCAATCAACGACCCGACGGGCGCCCGCGACGGACAGCTCTCTGCATTTTTCTCGAGTACTAAAAAGTAACGTTTTGAAAAGACACCGCGAACGCGCCGCTCCCGAAAATAATCATAAAATCAGCTAAAACTTCAATAACTAATAATCATAATAACTCGCTCATTAAGTCAAACTGCCCGCGAAGTGAATTTGTGCGCAAAAGGAAGAGGAGATCAGCCCAGGCCATTGCTGGTCGGGTCATCTGCAGTTCCAGAGTTTGGTAAGTCCTTTACTTGTCTGTTTCCTTTCTACTCCCGATTCTACAACGGACAAGACTTCCATCCTGACTACCTACGACGCAGCGCTATTCTTTACTACATCCAATTCTAATAAGTAATAGGTAATTACTCAATTATTCAGCCGCACGCCACAACAAAAATAAAGTAACGGTTGAAATGAGTTTTGGAAAACATTAGTACCTAACCAATAAGGTTGACATTTTTAATCATTCAAATATCTTTTTTTATAAAAACTTAAGCATAAAAAAACGTCAAAAATTAATAAGCATAAACTTGTGCGTTTTAAAATTGTTTTGTTTTTCGTCTTGGTACAACTAATAACTAATACTACTACCCTACAGAAGGTTCACCCTCCAACGACCCCCACGCGAAACTGAAACCTATCTCGTGACCCGAGCGTTCATATTCCGATAAGCTAAGCCGACTCGATATCGATTTGACGTCCGTCAGGAGCGCAGGGTTTACGCGCGCGCGTAGGGATTACGAGTTAAGAGGAAACACCACGCCGACGCGGCACCCAAAACTCCCACACATAACACAGAAAAACGACGCCCCGCAGCCCCCTTCCAAAACCGGACCAACCCCCACCACCCCTTCAGCAACGGTTAAAGAAAGAGACCCTTCATGTCCGTATGCTTGATTCCTTTGCATTAAGTCATTTATTTAATAACCAGGAGCCTTCAAAATTAAGCGAAATCACTTCGTTTTAAGGCGTCTTCAGAAACATTAAGTAACTCGTTTAAAAAAAAAATCAAACATACAGACACAGAAAACCTCCTCCCCCAACCGACGCTTAAATAAAAATTGGTCCACCTCTGAAGGAGGAAACAGGGGACCACGAAACGCCGCTCCCCCGCGCCCCGCATGAGAATCCCGAACGCCACGCCGACGCAGTGTTTCCTCTCAAGGCTAGATAGATCGCGCTTTAAGTTTTATCAAACCATCTGAGACATAGAAAATAATGGTTTAAATTCTGGAAAAAAAAAACTATGTATTAGTTAAGGATCCAATCTATTCAAAGTCTCATTCAGTTACAAAATCCAATAAACATCTCTCGACTTGGCTATGGCTACTGCACGTCGCAAGGTAGATGTTAGGTGTGCGATGCTTGCTTAGTGACGGCAGCATTTCCAGGGCCGACGACGAGGACGTGTGTGTATAGGACTTGACGGCAGACGCAGCTTGCTCAACTTCGCACACTTGAGCACACATCAAACCGCCCTACGACCCCATCAGTGAGTATTTGTAAACAGGTTTTTTATTTTTCAGATACAGAGAAGCTGGCAAAGAAGTTGCCAAGGTTCTGCAAAGATTTACACCTCTACTAGAAAGAGCTTCCATCGATGAAGCTTATTTAGATATTACAGCACCGGTATGGCATAATCTATAGAATAAAATGTTATAATTAATTTGGTTGTATTGAACACTAACAGAAGTCTTACCTTACAATCCAGGTGCAAGACAGGCTTAAAACATTAAATGTGAATGATGTTAATGAAGACCTGCTGCCCAATACATTTGCACTTGGCTATGGAAGCATGAGTGAATTCATGGCAGATGTCCACAACATTACGAGTGATTCCATAGAGTTCGATTATGAACATGCAAAGCAGTTACTTGTAGGGGCAGTTATTGTCAGCGAAATCAGGGCGGCAGTTTATCAAGATACAGGTAAATAGGTATTTTGTTTAGTGTAACACCTTTAATCTGTTTATGTTATACAAGTCAATCAAGTCAAATGATACTATACTGTTGACATGGTCTAAGCAATGTTTATTTTATTTATTTATAATAAACAAAATAATAATATTTTTAAATATATTTTTACTGCTAACCATATCCATTGCCTATATGAATAAAATCTACTTTTAAATAAGTAAAAAATGCTAAAAAATCTGTTGTTATATGCCTGTTTCCAATCCTATGTAGAACTAGTAGGTAGTAATGGTCCATACACACACTAATCATGACATCACTGCCTGTTACAGGTTACAGGTGCTCAGCGGGAATAGCCCACAACAAAATCTTAGCCAAACTGGTGTGTGGCATGAACAAACCAGACAAGCAGACAGTGTTACCTAAACATTCCATTAATATTTTATATAGGTAAGTTTACTTTCTTTATTTTTAGTTAAATAAACTTATTAGAAAGAACTTTGATGGTGAGTAAGTACATACTATTTTTATGTAAAAAAAATAAACTTAGTAAATTGACATTAATTTTTCAGCACACTTTCAGTTAAGAAGGTGAAGCATTTGGGCGGAAAATTTGGAGACACAGTTTGCAAAATTTTAAAGATTAAAAATATGAGTCAGCTACAAGCTTTCACATTAAAAGAGCTTCAAGCAAGATTTGATGAAAAAAATGGGTAGGCTAAGAAATTACAGTTAATAGATAACAATATTAATGCTTACTTCACTGATTTAATTTTGTATTAAATTTATCAACAGGACATGGCTGTATAACATAGCTCGAGGAATTGATTTGGAACCAGTACAGGCAAAATTTAACCCGAAAAGTATTGGATGTTGTAAACAACTAAGAGGAAAGAGTGCCCTTACTGATCTAGATAGTCTGAAGAAGTGGCTCACCGACCTAGGGGATGAAATTGAAGAGAGGTTGGAAAAAGATGCTTTAGAAAACAATAGAACACCAAAACAAATGGTGGTCAGCTTTTCTACTAGTCTGCCTGATGGCAGGGATGTCAGCAGTTCTAGGTCATATAATTTTTCTATTGATGATGATTTATGTGGTGAATTATTTACAATTAAAGCTATGGGACTAGTAATGGAAACTACAGAAGGATTAAAGTTTCAAGGTAATAAGGTTGTTGAATTACTTTTTTAGTGATATTAACTGGTTAAAATTAGTTTACTTAATAACATTTAACATTTTAGGTGATGAAAGCAACAGAAAACTCAAGGCACCTATAAAATTTTTGGGTATTAGTGTAGGGAAGTTTGAAGATAACACAGAGAGCAAGAAAACTAAGAAAATTTTAGACTACTTTGGTGCTGGAACATCAAAACAAATAACGTTAAATCATAACGATAATACAGCTACTAATGATGCTTTAGTAATCAAGAAAAAGAAGCAGAACGTTGATGGCAAAGAATTTATACTTCAGAAATTTTTGAACATTTCTAATAGGAAACAAAATGGGGAAAAACTTTCGGAAACCCATACAAGAGAAACCAGCACAGAAGTTGTAGTGGAAGCTACACTTGAAAAGCAAGAATCCTTTTTTGCTAAACTGTTAAATAATAAACCATCTATTAAATTAGAAGAAAACCAACAATTATCAGAAACAACACCTGACAAAAAGGAAGTAGTAAAACAAAAAAGTCCTTCAACACCTGTCTGTGATGTACTTAATTGTGGTGAAAACAGTAATGACACAGAGTATTCAAGTTCTACAATAGATATGGAAATAAATAAAAGCATTGCACTCTTTGAAGAAAACCCTGAAGACATAGACAGAGTTAGCAACATGAGAAAGTTACTTAATTCAACCCTAAAAATCGATAAAGAAGAAGATTATGATACTGCGTCAGAGAAATCTTGTACTGAAAATAAATCATGTCCTGATAACAAGATTTCAAACACAAATAATGAAGATTCAGTTGAATTGAGGAATATCAAAGTCAATTTCAAATTTGATAATGTACCTAAATCTGAAAATGTTGTTCAAGAAGACGCGTTTCAGTGTCCAGATTGTAAAAAAACTGTATCTATTGACGAACTTGACACTCATGCAGACTACCACCTTGCTCTTAAACTAAGAGAGGAAGAAAGGCAACAAGTACGCCTGGAAAGAAATGAGAGAAATAGTTCAAAATGTGTCGTATCGAATTCGGAAACAAAGAGAGGAAAACCTACCCCTGAAGTTTTACCCAATAAAAATGAAATATCATCTATTGCTAGTTTCCTGGTCAAGATTGATAACACAATTCCAACAGAAACTTGTCCAGAATGTAATAAAAGAGTGCTAAAAGAAAAATTGTCAGAACATTTAGATTTTCATGAAGCACGAAAATTAAGCAGGGTATTGAATAGTAAAAACTATAGTACGATAACACCTGATAACAAAGTTAAGAGAAAACGTACGTCTGTTTCTCCATTAAAGAAACCAAAAGTAGCTTGTAAATCTATAGACTCTTTTTTTAGATAACAAAATGAAATTATGTACACACAGAAATATTACTTATTATAATAAATTAATACGATTTAATCTGGTTTTCAAATAAGATGCCTTGCAAAGGTCTCGCCAATTAACTGCCTATGAAACTTCGGTGGCTGCTGTCTCTGCTGACCAATGTCAGCCATATAACTTAACTATATATATAATTTAGATGTCCTGCAGCTACAGGCAGGTACTGAAAATACAGGGGGGGCGATCACGCTAAATAGTTGAGATTTTTTAGCGTGATCGCCCCCCAGGTATCATATAAAATATCGGTAATGACCATTTCGGTTCTTGGATACCTCTTCAATGAGCTCCGATTAAGTACCTACCTAAAAAAAAATTACCGGTTAGTACCTACTTACTACATGGGAAGTTGCCATTATGTTAGTCACGTGATATGCGTCGCACTTCGGCCGCGCAAAATGCGACATTGCTTGTGGTGTTGAATACGAGCGCTCACACGCAACTAAGTTTTCTTTCCAATCTCGACAGCATCTGCTTAACTTCTCTAGCTCGCACTAAATAATACCAGTATATTCACAATACAATACTTCTTCTTGGTACTTATCAGTTAACAGTTATTATTAAGAGCGGGCTCCCTAAAATAAATCCAGCGCTAGCTCCGCCCAGCCCGCCCCGCCACCCGCATGCCACACTCGTTACACTAGCGATACAATATCAACCAATTCAAAATTCGCGCGCGCGCAGGTCATCCGAGTTCATGATCCAAGAACATAGAATGAATAGAGCATTTTCGACAATTTTTTTTCAACTTTATTCACTAATTTTAAAGACAGATTATTCATATTTTTATGAGCAGTAGTATGTTAACTTTGATTATAATATATTGAAGATCATGTTTGTACTTTGTATACCTATTTCATTTTTTATTTATTTTTTGTTTCAATTTTATTTTTTTTATTTATGTAAGTTAGCTTTATCATTATGAAACAACTTCGAGAAAAGTAGTGTAAATTATATTTGTCAAGCCGGATTGCAATGTAAATAATTGTATTATTATAATGTTGTTGTTCTTTTTATTTGTTTTATTATAATGCACAAAGACACACTTCAATTTTACACATTTTATTAACCCCCGATGCAAAACTAAGGGTGTTGCAAGTTTAACCCCTCAAGCCCCAAGCGGCCATATTTGGCCGCACCTAAAAACTCGCTATTCCGTCGGACCCCAAGCGGCCAAAATATGGCCGCGCTAGCCGCCCTCTCCACTTGACTTTGTACCGTGTTTTGATACACTTAGAGACTACTTTAGTATGAACACGGTTGATTAATTCGGTTTTGTGGTACATTTTATGCATCGTGAACGCAAAATTTAACATGAATAGCGTTTGATTTTTTTTTTCCTATTCCGCAAATTTAAATTGACAGCACCTGTTGTCAAAATTTTTAGACATTTCGATGCCAAGACAGAGGTTAACGTGTGTATTTGAGTAATTTGTTTATCTGTACGAATGATCGTATCTCCCGAACGGATGCACCGATTTTGATTTTGTTTTTTTTTTGTTTGAGAGGTGTCTTGATCGAGAGTGATTTTGAGGCTGAATCTATGAATCAATAAAAATGTTTTTACTTTTTTAAGAAGAATTGTGTTTTAAGAAAATCTGTTTAGCCTTTTGAAGATCTCTACATAGCATAGTCGAGAAAAGGATTTGAGCAACTTTCATAAGTATGATCGATTCAAAATTTGATACCCTGTTACATAAATGATATTGAAAGAACATGGTAACTTTGACCTGATGCTGCAGCAGCAGTTGGTAAGGAATAACTAATTCCTTACCAACTTACAACATAGATATCGTGTTTAGGCTCATTGGAATGGTCTCTACAAATAGGTTGTAGCTAGGTGATGATCAAAATCTGATAACGGAGCAGGGAAGAAAAAATGGGAATAAGTTGGTGAGGGATTCTAAGCTTCTTTTACTTTTAATGTTTTTTATATATTTTATCTTTTTATTAACGCTTAAATACTTTTACTTGTTCTATCGATATGAAATTATAGGATAATTAAAAATAAATTACCTATTGGAAAAATAAAATCCAACCAGTCAATCAAAGTAAATATATTTTGATATGGAGGTAGAATTATAATTCCGTAAAACCTAATTAACGTCACTCTACTGCTGGAGCCTTGCAACTCGTGACCTCCGACGAGTTTTTATTACTGTTACGTATAGCTATAATGTCAGTGGGAGTGATTGTTTTAGCCGTCACTTATTCTGTATATCCTTCGGCTTGATAATACAAATCTGATTTTTTTATTTACAGTAACCTGAAAATATAAAAAGAGACGAGATACTTATACGAAATATGTGACATATCTAATTATTGTGTTCAACTGATATAATATATTATAACTGATATAATAATATATTATATTAGTATTATATTTGTTTAAATTAATACTCACTTGGCCATTCCTGTCACGTTTCCAGAAATGAACTTTATATAAAAAAGCTATAAAACCTAAGTATATCGAAGCTCAAGAAACAACAAGATAACTGACACCGAAACATTTAGCTAGACCACTCACAACTACGGGTAACAACACTTACCTTTCCTCTAAACAAATTGGAATCGGTAATAAATGTATTAGTTTATTTGGCGACTCCACGCGTTGTCTTTGTTCCGAAGTACAAATTGTTCCTTTAGTTAGAGAAAGCGTATTATTTTGTTTATGCAAAGCGCTTAGTATCATTTTTACTATTGTATGTACTTACATTGATTATTAATTTTGAAGGACTACAGACCATCGTGGCGATGGTTTGACAGCCTTAGTCAAATAATTTTTTAAAAAGGTAAGTCAAAAATCCTTAACAAATCTGCATAAAGTTTTAGAGCTGATCGCAGATTAGCACAAAAAAATAGGTCAGTAATATTATGTGATAGACTACGGCAAGACTTACGATAGGTACCTACCCAAGATCTACGTACTGAAATGGATTCAAAATTATACTTATACTCATACATTACGCATTATATACTTCGAAGCTCTTTTTTTCCTCGAAACATATTTTTTATTTTTCTTGTTACCCATAATTTGGCTAGCACAAACGACTTGCTAAACAATTAGTCGTACGTAATAAAATAATAACGTAAGCAGCATGTGTACCTACGCCTGGCGTACTCACCATGGAATTCTGTTATTTCAAGAATGCCAGCCAAAAAACTGTACCCAAATAGTACCAAATAGTGCCCAAAGGACATAAATAGTACCCTTATGGTTCAAAAGTTATAGACATAGTTTGGTGAGTACGCTAGGCGTAGGTTACGCCTAGCGTACTCACCTCAGTTTGGGAAATCTGAGCAAGCTACAACTTTAATTAGTATGTCAAAAAACTGTACCCAAATAGTACCAAATAGTGCCCAAAGGAAATAAATAGTACCTTTATAGTTAAAAAGTTATAGACATAGTTTGGTGAGTACGCTAGGCGTAGGTTCTACGCCTAGCGTACTCAGCTCGTTGCGCGAAAACAGAACCAGCAATGGCTCTCATTTCTATCTCAATAAATAGTACCGGAAATAGTACCCTCTAAGAGTGTAATTGTTATTTGACTTTTACACTAGAAAGTCATTAAATTTGATAGCAAACTTCTACATACATTGACATGAGGTACAGGCGAACTCATAATAATTTTAATATTATTTAATTTCATACTATGTACCTACTACATATTACTTTTAGTTTTATTGAAATTAATAGATATACGTAACGAGGAAGTTTAATATCAGTTATATAATTGATTATAATTATTTTTCTTATAAATAAGATCCACGTTTTCCAAAATATTGACTAACGTATTTTTGCCGGATTTCATAAAGTAAAAGCACCTTCTATATAAGGAACTATTTGCCTTATGTATGAAATTGAAAGCTCAATATTGTGCGAGAACAATCTGTTAAATTTGTTGATCATAGTGCAACTTATCATGTTTCGGTGGGTTCTTTTAAGGTTAATGCTAAGAGATATTTTTTGAATTTGCAGACAACTGATAATATGTAAGCTGTCGGATTGGGTTTAAGTTTAAACTTAGCTTAGTTTTATTTAACTGAATTGTTGGAATACCAATACAAATATATAACCAGTGTTACAAAGTTAATCCTAAATAAAGTTAATAGTGTATTATTTTTTTTACATACAGTTTAGAGACTGGCATTTGGTCATACGAATGTTTTATAAATGAGATAAAAGTATATTATGTATGAGAAAAAAATATATTATGTACAGCGCGTCGTCGCGCACATTCGCACAACTGCGGTCTCCACGGAAGATCAGCGTTGTAGTGACTTGCTCACTGCAACAAATGCTGAGTGGAGTCCCTTTAGGACACATTTTTTTTTTTCGAAGTTTTTGTCTAATATAAGACAATTGTAATTATGTTACTGTGTGTGTTCTAATAAATACATTTCATTTCATTATCGACGCGCGACAGCGATGCATCTTAGTATGAACAAGTAACAATAGATGGCGCTTATCACACTTCTTACTTTAGTTACTTACAAACTGACCTGTATTATGAAAGTGCTAAAGATGAATATTGCAATTCACAACAATTTGCTTGACGCCGCGGTGGGAACGCATAGTTTTTGGCAACCGATTTTTTAGTCGTTTACTTTGCCTTGCCAGTTGCCACCGCAACCGCAAAGGTTTGCGAATACTTAGTTAATTTGTGAAACAATTAATGAAAAAACTTGTGAATTTTGTTTCATTGTGATGTGAGTGATCTTTAAATGAGTAAGTACCTATGTATATTTCATCTCTAATAGCATTTTATGTTCATGTCGATTTGCAGTTGATCTTTCATTAGCTAGGTAGGTACCTACTCAGTTTGAATATGTTATATATACTTACCTACAGAAATACGTTATTGTTTTTTATTAATCGTTAAATAACAAATTAAATCATATTCTTAGTTTTCTGGACTGTATAAAGTGTTTAACTGTGTCGCGTACTTACCGGTGAAAGAATACTACCACCCCCTCTTCCTTTGGGTGTCGTAATAGGCGACTAACGGACTAATATATCCAACAGCTTAGAACGGCGATGGGCTCACCACCTGTCACGCTGAGCACATGTGCAGTCGCTATTTATGTAGGTATGTATCTATATTAATAAAAATCAATTGCCAAAATGTTTGTACGCGCATCACTTCAGAACGGCTGCACCAATTTGGCTAATTCTTTTTTGTTGTATTTGTAATTGTCGGGACAAGGTTTGTATAAAAATGAACATTTTTGTAAATTCGTCACGGGGTAAGGGGTTCACGCGGACAAAGTCGCGGGCGGGAGGTCATTCACGATCAACAAATCATAAATAAGTAATGCTTGATACATAGATATAAGTTGGAGTGGGTCTCTTTCACCCTCGACTACAAATTTTGTGATTTATAACAGTTATCACTAGATTTATAGTCGAAGTAAGAATCACCGCTAAAAACCAGCCTTTATATAAAAAAATCCGCATCCAAATCTAAGATATTTAGGAGCTACGGTGCCAAAGACAGACACATCAACCTCAGGACCCCCCTTTTTTGGCCACCCTTGGTTTACTGTTATTAAATATGTACCTATTTTATTTTAGATCGTCGTCTATTAGTGAACTCCATAGTTATTCCAATCTCAATTTCCTTTGGTAATAAAAATAATATTTTACCATTCACTGTGCTCGACTGTACCACACGTAATTTTTGTGTGTAGAAGTTTGCTATTAAATTTAATGACTTTCTAGTGTAAAAGTCAAATAACAATTACACTCTTAGAGGGTACTATTTCCGGTACTATTTATTAAGATAGAAATGAGAGCCATTGCTGGTTCTGTTTTCGCGCAACGAGGTGAGTACGCTAGGCGTAGAACCTACGCCTAGCGAACACGCTTAGCGCAGAAGTAAATGACGTAAGTCACAAAACTGTTTTCATTTATAATTCGATTATTAAGTACTCAATTGAAAATTGGTCGTACCAGTCCCTAACTACCTATCTTAGTAATATATTCGTTGTATTTTTATACGTAAGGCTCTATAACGTAAAAAGATATAAGTACGTAATAATATCTCAAAAACTCATCATTTTCGATAAATAAAAGTATCGTACAAAAACCGATATTTTTTGTTTTTGCTTTGCTCAAGCCTTAGTCAACTATACAAAGAAACATATACTTACTTAAATTTGATATGTCTAGTATGCTGTACACATATGATAATTTATCTTCGAAAGCGCTACTCGTTTAGGCAGCCGCCTCTTAAACTAGTATTTTGACAAGGTCAATGGTGCCGGTTCTTGATAACACCGGTATTCCAAGCCCTGCTATAAGGTACCTTTTACGTTACACATAAGATGAGACGAGCCTATTACCCGCATGACAAAGCTGAAACCAAGGAGCTTTACCATTTTCAAATGTCTTAGGACTGCGATGGTACCTATGCTGCATTTCTATAGACAAGGCAAGGCATATCCAGTAATAACGATTGTATATTGCTAACTACGTGTTAATATTATCGATAGAGCTTTTACGTGAGAAATTAATACCACAGTGTTACTATTCATACAGTGGGGCAACGAAGGTACTTTCGCAGAGCAAGAGAGGGGAGCCCGCGGAGAAGCGGGCGGTGTGGCGAGCGTCCCCCACAAACAGCGCTGTTTCGCTGGGCTACCGTCAGAGAATAATACACTGCCGTCTTCGATCAACAATACCAACTAGATAACGCGTCACGTACAAAATCAAAACTCAATTCTGTCCACGTGAATAAATACTTATACAGCTACATTTCTTTACTAACGAACTGAGACAAAAGTTATCAAACAGTTTTAAGTTCAAACTAATTACAACCATGGCACCCAGTAATAAAGTCACAAATTGTTGAGAGACAAGTACATACCATCTAAGGTGATTAACAATAGCCGATTTCCAGTTTGGTATTCTTCTGCACTGAGGAAGGTAATTAAAGAGAAGTATAAGTACTTGAGAAAATTTAAGATTTACGGTAACCGTTCGAATGATATATGTTATAAGTTATTACGTGATCGAGTGAGAATCTTGGAAAAGACCTGCTATCGTAACTACATTGATTCTATTGAAAAATCTATTAAGGACAACCCCAAAACCTTCTGGTCATTTATAAGGGGTAAATCTAAGTCTAACGCTATGCCAAGTAGTCTTAAATGCGGTGACCTAGTTGTTAACACTGGTGTTGCTGTATGCAACGCTTTTTCTGACTACTTTTGCTCAAATTTTCTAAGCGCTTCGAATTGCAAATTAACTCCTTGCCTAGATCTAGTGCCCTATGCTACAAGTGGCTCTGGCATATCCACTATCTCCGTTTGTGCCGATGAAATCACCAAACTTCTCCCGTCCCTGGACCCCTCTAAGTCTGCCGGTCCTGACTCACTGCCCGCCCGATTCCTTATACGGTGCGCCAAGTCCTTAGCCATTCCCGTCTCACTATTATTCAAAAGGTCATTAGGCAGTGGAACCGTGCCGATTATATGGAAGCGTGCCTACATCACCCCAGTGCATAAAAAGGGCTCCAAGACCGATACTGTCAATTACCGTCCAACATCCAAGCTCTGCATTATCTCTAAGGTGTTGGAGAAGATTGTTTATAAACAAGTTTATCGAGCAATTCAACATTATTTTAGCCTGACACAACATGGATTTCTGACAGGCCGTTCTACTGTAACTAACCTTGTTGTGTTTAACAACTTACTCACTGAAGCTATGGACAGTGGCATTCAAGTGGACGTCATCTATACTGATTACAGTAAGGCCTTTGACAGAATCCAACATAACTTGCTTCTATCCAAGCTTTTGGGGATTGGCATTAGTGGGGACTTGTTCAGATGGTTTTCGTCGTACATTGACAACCGTACGCAGGCAGTGGTTGTTAATAATTATATGTCCGGGTGGGTATTGATTCCTAGTGGTGTTCCACAAGGGTCCTTACTTGGACCTCTTTTATTTACTATTTTTGTGAACGACATTGAACACTGCCTTAGGTCGTCGCGGTTGCTATGTTTTGCTGATGACATGAAGATAATCTCTCCTGTCAAATATATGAGTGATGCGGTGTTACTACAGGAGGATCTCGTACGACTACAGGATTATTGCGTGCGTAACCGATTGGATCTGAACCCATCCAAATGTTGTGTTGTAACTTACACTCGGAAGCGTAACTTGGTTCTGTACGATTATACGCTCGATGGGGTTGCTCTTCAGCGGGTCAATGAAGTGCGGGATCTTGGTGTTTGTCATGACGACAAGCTATTATTTGATAAACATATCGATAATATAGTTTCCAGGGCTTCGAAGGCTCTAGGCTTTGTGATGCGTAGTGCCAAAGACTTTCATCAAGTTAAAACATTTAAGATCTTGTACTGTACATTTGTCCGCAGCTACCTGGAGTACGCGTCGCAGGTTTGGAGCCCTCGATATCAAATATATGTTTCGCGAATAGAGAATATCCAAAAAAGATTTTTGAAGTATTTATGTTTCCGTACTAAGACTAGGTATGAGTCTACGTCTTACATAGATTTATGCAAGAAGCACCATCTCCTACCATTGGATAAGCGACGTGATATCTCGGACCTGGTATTTTTGTTAAAAATTGCTTCTGGAACTGTCGACTGCCCTGAGCTTGTCTCTCACATTGCCCTAAGAGCTCCCCTAAAGTCGCGCAGATTCCATCCGCTTTTGTATCTTCCTGGTGCCACGTCGAATTTCAGGCAAAACACATATCTCTGGCGTGCGGCTAACAGATTCAATGCAGTGTCCAGGGAGGTTGACATCGACCTTTTCAATACTGGTTATGCAAATGCGAGGAGACTTTTGAGCGAGCAGTTCTTTATTTGATGTTTTATAATTGTATTATTGTATTTACTGTGAGTATGTGATTGAGCACTTGTAATGTTAACTATGTCTATTAAGTTAATTTGTTGCTACTTGTGAGGACCTATAATTGGCTGTTTGGTGTTATTTTAAGTTATAATTATGTATATTAGCTGTTGGTCTTCCAAATAAATAAATAAATAAATCTTCTAAGTATTTCTCTCTCGCTCACTCCATGCGTCCACACATCTGTTACACTAATGTTGGCGCGCGCGTCTATTGGTCAATGTTGGCCAAACATTTGTAGCGTGGGTTGAAATCGGTAATAGCTTTCAAAATTTAATGTTATTTGTTAGTTTAAAGCTTATAATATAATTTATTCTACATGTAGTTACCGAAAGTAAGACACTCCGGCCGTTAAATTGCTTTCTCGGGCATTATTTATGCAACTTTTAAATACACATTGCGGCGTTGTGAACGTGTTTACATTATCCGTGTTTCAAACAAACTAAACAAAATAAACGCTCACTTCTCAAGTGAGCTGTTATTTACCGAGACACATTTTTAGCGCCGACCAGTTGGTATTGTTGATCGAAGGCTACCGTGAATGACAGTCACGTGAGAGGACTGCGTGTTTTAAACGTTTTTTTAATTTACATACGTTCAGTGATTGCAATTTAATATAATGATGCATACAAATTGTTCTGTGTACGGTTGTGTCACAGTAATTTATATTACCGTGGTTGTATGTCGTCGTCGAAACAACAGAAATTTAAAATTTAATAGATTTCCCAAGGACGCAAGGTAAGTGTTTTCTATAATTTCGTAATAACTTACCGTAACTACTACCTACTTTGTCTTTGTTGAAATGTAGGTAAGTATCTACATGGATGGTAAAATATATATTTACAAGAAAAATAACCAAAACCTTGTGCTCCAACAACAACTATTTTTTGGCGGGAAAACAGTTTTTGGCTTATAATTTTTAAAATAAGAGGCCCAGAGATTTAAAATTTTGCCTCGTGTGTGCACAAATTATAACGTATTATTTCAACTTTAAAACGAAGCGCTATCTTATACAGTTACAGTAATTCACCATGTGTTAGCCCGTGTTACGTGTCACCAGGGGCCCAAGTCTGCTAATTTACGATTGGCATAATTGGATCGCATTGTAATTGTTTGACACATTTGGTATTCTTAAATGAGTAAGAGAATACCAAATGTGTCAAACAATTACAATCAGATCCAATTGCGATTCAATTATGCCATTCGTATTCGTAAATGGGCGATTTTCTGACAGCCCAAATTAAAAAGTAAAAATTACTTTAAAAACACCCGATAGATGTCGTTTTATAAAAGCCGTACCTACCTAGGGGCTGTAATAAATTCTACACTTCTACTTGTCTACCAAAAGAATAAAAAAATAGTAAGTCCTTACCTATATATATTCAGGACATCCAGAACCTATTTCTATTTTGGAATAGAATAAATATTGCGCAGCCATACACGTGCTCTTCATGAACCCGCCTTTTACCATGCGCCATACTAATCTATGCTAAGCGCCATCTATGAAGTCATTTACGAACCAATTTCTTTTTTTTTTTGATCTCGGAAAATCGCCCATTAGCTGACTTGGGCCCCAGTAGTGATGCCGATCGATAGTTCACTATCGATAGTCTATCGATAGACTAAAAACATAAGCATCAAGCACTGACAAATTTCGACGGTTGAAAGCCAGACCTCGGTAGCCAAGTGGTTAAGGCAGCCGCCCGGAATGCGGAAGGTGCGTGGTTCGATTCCCGCCTGAGGTTGTCGTCTTTTTTTAGTGTTTAAAATTTTAGTCTATCGGTAGTTTGGCAATAGTGGAAATATCGATAGCACAAAATGTGGTAATAGTATTGATGGCTTGAAATAGTATCAATAGTATCGATAGTATTACGCCTTGATAGTCACTACGCAATCGATACTATCAATACTATTTTCATCCATGACAAGCGTACTATCGATAGTATCGATACTATCGAGTTTTGAACTATCAATAGTTATGTATTTTGCAATACTATTGCATGTAATTACATTTGGTATAATGGTATATAATTTATATTTATCAGTTTGAACATGAAAATCACACGTAATTCTTTGAGACACAAACAGAATTTGTTTACCTACCTACCTTACGAAACCTTACAATACTATCAAAAATTAACAACTATCGATAGTCCAAAACTATCGATAGTAAACTCGACCCGGATTACAATAGTATCGATATTATCGATAGTACACTTGTAACCGATGACAATAGTATCGATAGTATTATCACATTTTGTGCAATCGATAGTCCTTTCGATATTCTAACTGATTTTCGAGGTCAACTATCGATAGTGGAACTATCGATAGTTCGGCATCTCTAGTTTACACATACTTATCGGTTCGTATAACAAAAACCTTTTGAGTTAGTTTTGAAAATTTTTGTGCCTTATTTCGGCACAAAATTTTGAGGCATAATTCATAGCCGTAGCTTAAACAATTTCGAAGATACAGCTGTGCAAGCCAGAGACCCGTGTCTCCAGCTCGCACACAGTTTTATGATCGTAGTTTCAACAGTATTTGAGTGTAATGGTTAGTTTTTTTTGTTCCTAGTGCACAAATTATGCACAAAATTTTTGGCTATAGTCTAAAAACCCTAACCTCACTGGTTTGTCTTAACGGGCGTGTGCGAGCTGGTGACGTGTCTCCAGCTTACACACATAAAACAACGCATAGTAACGAAGTTATGGTGGCACAAAAATTAGGACTGAAACGTTTGATTGCACATAATATGCACAAAAATATAGCATGCTTAGAATGGGCGATTTTCCGAGATAAAAAAAAAAGAAATTGGTTCGTAAATGACTTCATAGATAGTATATGGCGCTTAAAAAAGGCGAGTCCATGAAGAGCACGTGTATGGCTCCATATTTATTCCATTCGAAAATAGTAAAAGGTCCTGGATGTCTAGGACCTTTCATTCAGATGAAAATAGGTAAGTACTACTTTTTATTATTTTGGTAGACAAGCAAAAATGTACAATTTATTACTAGCCCTTAGGTAGGCTCGGCTCGGCTTTCACAAAACGCCATCTATCGAGTGTCTTTGAACTAATTTTTACTTTTTAATTTGGGCTGTCAGAAAATCGCCCATTTCTCTATGTCGAATGAGGAAGCTGTAGACATGGACACACCAATGACCCCTTTTAACTTTTGAACGGTAGACCGACAAACTCTGATATTTGGCGACATACTTTCTATAAGTTAGATTTAGATGAGCCACACTACTAGACAGTAAAAATGAGTATTATGGATTTAGTTATTATTGCACGGAGAGTGAGGCTCGCGGCGTATGAACGGGGAGCGAGAGGAGCGAGATTTGTCTAAGTGCTCGCGGCGACGCGGGCAGCCGCGCGACTTTTCAAGTTTCTCAAGCGATACTATGTATTACAGTAATGAATATAAAGTTCAAAATCACATTACAGTGAAACTGTTTGCTGCTGCGCTGCCATTTCGGTGTTATTTGAGCCTAACTCAGTTCTGCCGTGTGTGAAAAGGCCTTGAATCTATCTACCAAGGACTAGAAAAGTTCAATGAAACAACAAAATAGAATTTAACAATATATTGCAAAATCCTTAGACGTTGTGTATCTCGACCTGCACCTTGCGCCAGGCGTCGAGCGGCCCGTGCTCGGGGCGGTACTTGACGTTGCAGCCGTCGTTGGCGAGCCGCCCGTCGTCGCGCAGCTTCTCGAACTCGTCGCGGTCGTACTTGGTGAAGCCCCATCGCTTCGAGATGTAGATCTGAGAAGTCGCAATTTAATGAAGCTACATTAAGAATATGACAAAACGGCTCATTGTCTTGTCTTGTCTGTCACGAAGACACCTACCAGCCTAGCATGCGCAACACGAGAACTCTTCTCGACCCGTTTTCTCGTGTTTTATTCATTTATCTCTAATGTCCATCGACACTAACGACACACGGATGCGCTTAGAACTCTTCATAATATGTCAAAAATAGATTAAATAGTAGTTTTTGCATAAACTGTGGTATTTTTGTCTACAAACCTAAACATGACAACTTAAAATGATTTGTCGTCTCTCGTCCGCGATATATCTCGTGTTGCGCATACTAGGCCTACTAGAGGTTGCTAACAATTGAATTTCTATTGTCTGCTATTACGACAGCAGCTGAGCTCTTATTACATAAACAGTTTTTTTTTTATCTTATAAAATTTTGGACACTTATTATTCAACCCGGCTACCACTGACTGACGGGCTAGTGTATTCTAGTGAAGAAATATTTGTTTTTTTTTCTTATATTAATAATCAACATTACCTCATTGGATATTATTATGTAGAATCGTCATAGGCTATATTATTAAATAATAAGTGTTTGTGAAATATACCTTCTGGCGACCGGGGAACTTGAACTTGGCACGACGCAGAGCCTCGATGACCTGCGCCTTCCAGCGATCGCTGGAGCGCACCGACATGATGGGCTGGCCGATGCGCACGCGCGCTACGGTGCCTTGCGGCTTGCCGAAAGCTCCGCGCATCCCAGTCTGGAGCCTGAAACATTTTTAAACATGTTTAACTTGTTGTTATAGAGAAAATTTACTGTCTTCATGACTTGGTTACTTCACAGCTATCCTTTTCTATGGGACATACATTGTAAAGCAGAACGAGTTGACAGCTTCCTAGGTTCAGACCAATCGGGTGTGTTTTAAAAGATCAGATTTTAGGGCTGAAACTGCGTTAAGCGGGGGCCGCGCGCTAACTACTTTTGTACGTGATCGGCCCCGCGCCTGTAGCACCGAGGCGGACGACCGCGACGGGGATCGTCAAGTGTCGCGTACTGCTGTTTTAGTGGATTTTAACAAAGCTCTTGAGCCGATTTGCTGACCACATGGAATTTCCTGCATTTTTGTGGTCAACCTATTTAAGTGATCATCATACCATAACTTTGTAGAAGATCATACATATTCAAACATGCTTTTTATGCAGTTGGATAGTTGAGGCAGCCATACTATGATAAATTACATTGACCCTACCCTTTATGAGACAGTGTGATGTATATTGCTACCATATTTTGAACTTTATAAAATTAAGATAAGGTCTAAAACCAATGAAAAATTTCAATATGCTGTGTCCGTTAACACAATGTATCCAATCTAAATGTTTACCTATACATAATATTTATGTTTCCATAATTTATAATCAATTTCCTTCAATAGCTTTTCAATCATTTATTTCTTTTCTCTGTCAAGTTCATAAATCCATATTATACTTTTTCCACGTATTTTGTAAGCTGGAACCATCTCCTAGACTCGCAGTAGTATGACGACGAATATAATGTTTGCGTAGGAGATATTGTACTTGTTGAAGATGACAGCGCGCCACACAATGTGTGGCCTCAAAGCAAGATCATCGCAAACCTGCCCGCGACGACATGGTCGACATCGCCACGCAGGGTCAGACCCTGCGCTGCTGACCCGCGACTTGCGTCGTCACATTACTGCGAGGTCATGAGATGGTTGTAGCTTCCACTACTATTAATGCCGCTCCGCAGCAGGTAGGTGAATGTAGCGGAACCAAATAAATGTATAGCCATTTTGATATTGTAGAAATTTTTTTATTGATTTGTGAACTTGACAGAGAAAAAGAATAATAAATTATTGAAAAGCTGTAAAGGGTCACTAGGGTAAACTGCTGAGAATTGAAGATTGTGATTAGCTGATCTGGGGGGTTACTCTCGAACGCAAACTCAATCTTAATACAATTCCAATGCGATTAATATGTATCGATATTGGGATAAGTAAAGATAATTCCGGAACGCCATCTCGATAATAATTTCTTCAATCAATTTCCACGCAATTTAATTCCATTGTGGTGCCATTGTCGCTTACAAAAGTGCCATTTGACATTTTTTAGATTTGTGATTGGAAATTGATTAATGCAATCCTGTTTCAAGAGTAGCCTACCTGTACTGTAATCAAATCAAAGATCAAAGAATATTCATTTCATTTTCATTTCAAATCAGTCAGGCTTAATTCAACAAAAAAAATGCAATTAGACTGTCAACACTTAGATTGAGACAGTATACAAATAAATAGTCTGTTACAGCTAGCATTACATTTGTGTCATTATGGAATTTTGGATCGAGCGACTACTAGAATTCATTTTGAATACTAATCATAGATTTCGTTAAAAGCTTGTAATGTTAACTTATATCATATTAAACTCATGTCTTATTTAGTGCTATAAGAATCACCCAAACCTAACATTTCATAAAAAAAGGAAATCATCTAAATTTCAAAAAATACTTAATTACCTGTATAAATATAGTAGTTTTCTGAGGTTTAAGGGAGCAGCCCCCCCGCGAGAGGGGCATGAAAAAAGTCTAAAGAGTTAATTAGGTTAGGTTAGGTTAGTATGTTGACCAAAAACGCGCGAGCCGAGCGAGCGAAGCGAGCGTGCCGCGGTAGCGGCCGGTCAAGCGCCAGAAACGACGTGTTTGTATATTTCCATTTTTTAAAAAAATTAAAATAATTTAAAAATTACTTGTAGTTTGAGGGGGAGGGGGGAATAAGATGCGAGTTTTAGGGTGCCTACCCCCTCCCCCAACTTTAAAAATGCATAAAATGTTGCTTTTCTTGCCTCCCAACCTCAAATTTCAATCTCAAATATCTCAGGAACTAAGCATGCATTTGCTACGGTTGGGAGCTAGTAGGGGGGTAGGGGGGGACCTCCGTAATGTACAGTTTTACCGGTTTAAGCGAGCACTACACATTGAAATGAAACACTTTTTTACAGGGAGACCCCTGTGACCACGGACCCTGTAGAGGGTTCGAAACGTCAGGATAATATAAAAACTATGTAAATAGTAAATTCAATGCGAGTTAATCCGTAAAAAAGTGTTTCATTTCAATACCTGTATAAGGTTAATTACTTTCTATGCTTACACCAGTTACCTGGCCCAAGAGAGCTTCTTTTGAAACTTGTTTAAATGGTTAACTAGAAAATGGATACATAAACATAACAATTATTCCTACTATTTTAACATTAATAAAAAGATAATGACACAATTTCAGGCCATTTTAAATTCTCATTTATGAGTTTATGGTTGTTTTTATTGACTTTACATTTTATTGTCCTTTAAAATAAATAGCCATGTCATGAAATACACCAAAATTCTTCTGTTATCATGATTAAATTGCGAGTCATGGGCCATGGCAAAGCAGAATTTTAAGTTTCACAATAAACATTATCATTGTGCAATGAATAATGCTTTGACAACAAACAAAAATAGCAACATACTGGTCATTCATCATTGTTCTACTAATCATAACTTGCAACTTATTCACTTGTTAAGAATTAAAATATGGTTCTTTTACTAACCTATCAGCTCCAGCGCACGATAACATTTTGTTGATGCGGATAACATGGAAAGGGTGCAACCTCATGCGGATGTGGAACTGATCCTTGCCGCAGTTCTTCACCAAGTACTTGTTGCAGCAAATACGGCCGGCTTCCAGAGCCTCAGAGCTCAGCTGCTCGTACTCATCAGACACTAAGTGCACGCATAGTGGGAAATCGTCCACCGCTGCCTTCTTTTTGCCCAAGTCGAAAATACGAATCTTGGGGTCCGGTACACCGCGGCAGAACCGCGATTTTGGGTACGGTTTGTTTTTACAGTACCGATAACTGAAAAAATAACACAAAGTCAATTAAACTATAAAAGATTTCAACCTTAGATTAAAACAAAAAGTGTTGTTTTAATCTATGCCATTACAAAGTTGGAGGTTGTAAACTTACCATCTCGCTGGTCGGCGCCCCATTGTGATCTGAAATAATTAACAAAACTTATTTATTAACTACACATAGGTAATAAGCACACAATATCACAATAAAATATAAAGCACTATTTAGGATTACAACAGATTTTATAGAAAATAAATCGTCAGCACCTTCACAAAGCGACACAAAGAAAGAGACAACTTCTGTCAATGTCAACGTCACGTCATAATATATTTTTTTTAAATAAATATTTGTTCCGTAAAGGAACAGGCTAAGGTCAAAGACCATACTGCCTAGTCATTAGTATTTTATTTGTTTTTTTCCCTAGATGATAATGAGTGGTGATTAAGATGATGAATTATAAATGATGTTCCCCCAATCTCCTTGAGCCCTCAGTAAAGATGTGGGACTTTACTGAGGTCTCACGCGGACTTCTTGAGAGAATCCGAAAAGTGATGTTGCACTGGTTTGTTTCATTTGCCAACACTCATGCACGTTCACAAACACTAAACGGTTAATAATCCACTAATCTTTCAAATTAGTGTTCGAAAAAACACAAATTTTAGAAAATAAAACAAAACTGCAGACATGACGCTTCACTTTCCCGCCAAAGAAGTCCCGTCATAACTTCATATTGTGATGTTTGGTCCGAGTCATAATATATGTGTAGGCTACAGGAGGGCGTATATCATGGTTATGTTCCATCTTTTATCGTAATGTGGGCGGTATATTCACATTAAAGACTCTCAATCACGGAAACCAACTGATTTTGTTTTATGAAGCCGTTAAACTACAAATATCTTCAATATCTATTTAGGCAAGAACTTAAATCACTTATCAGAACAATCGCTATTTAATAATTACTTAGTATAGCTTCGGAACTGAGCGATTCGTTGAGCATGTATGGCGGAGACGGCTCCCGGATCAAAAGAATTTTCACAAAAATGCCCGCTCCTCCGCCATGACTCGACGCTTCGCAAGAGGGCCTGTGTTGCCACCCTATTCCGATTTATTTTAGGTGCACGTCCGTTGACATACAGCCTACATACAGCTTCCATACAGCCTACCAACAGCCAAAGGCAAAATGATAATCCGCTAGAGGGCGCTGCTAGTTATTGTTTAGCTTCGATTGTGGTTCCTTCTGCAATGCGCCGTCATATGTCTGTGCGTCATAATAATATTTGATTTACTTTTTTATTTCGTTAATCCATTTTTGAAAAGCAAAGGAATTCAAGCTTTTTTAGCTATTATTTTAATTTTTTTTTACGATTTATGATAAAAATGATTATTATTAATTGATAGAAATAATGGCGATATTCACTTTAGTTAATCTTCAAATGATTTCGAAAAATCTATACGCATTTTAAATAATGTTGTACATACTAGGTACTCCACTTATTTACTTTTAGCTCATAAGGATCTATCATCTCATCTATTGATCTATACTAATCTCATGATTCATGACATGAATCATTTTTGAGCGTAGACTGGATTGTAATGGATCATCGTGAAATATGGAAGCATAAGATGTATGGATAGCCACGACTTATTGGTGAAGTTAAGGATGATGATTATATTAGACTGTGTGCTGTGTGGGTTAGATGCCTTACTTTAACTTATAGCTAGTTTTAAAGTTACAATTCGAGATTTGTTGTGAATTGTCATTGTCAATTGGACTTCTTGACGGGAAAGTGAAGCGTCATGTCTGCAGTTTTGTTTTATTTTCTAAAAATGTGTTTTTTCGAACACTAATGTGAAATAATAGTGGATAATTAACCATTAGGTGTTTGTGAATGTGCATGAGTGTTGGCAAATAAAACAAAACAGTGCAACATCACTTTTCAAATTCTCTCAAGAAGTCCGCGTGAGACCTCAGTAAAGTCCCACATCTTTACTGAGAACTCAAGGGATTTGGGGGAACATCATTTATCATTCATCATCTTAATCACCACTCATTATCATCAAGGTAAAAAGAAATAAAAAAACTAATGACTAGGCAGTATGGTCTCAGACCTTAGCCTGTTCCTTCACGGAACAAAACATATTATATTTAAAAAAAAATGTAAATTTGTAATTGTCAATGTCATTAATATTTGTAAATGAATGATTATTAAACTTTTTATTAACATCAAAAATTAAGCAGTGATGGGTGCTTTAACTAGTAGACAAAATGCAGGAGTTGAAGAAGCAGACGTTGTTTCTAATCACGCTTACAAATATCCACCAAGATCAGGTTGGTTTTGTGGAATTAATTTCTTTTATTGTTTTTTTTTTATATTCCGTTAGTTCACAGTATGTAATGTAATCGTTTAATTTCATAATTATACTTTGTAATCTGCACAACAATATGAAAATGTTGCATGCATTATGTTGTAATAAATATAAATAAATTGACTGTAAAACTGCAGTCTTATCCATAATAGTAACCCAAGTAACAGTAAGTAATTCTCTTTGATTATATTATATAGTCAAAGGTAATTCTCTACAATGCGTACGGTAATTCTGACTGGTCACACCATTAGACTACAGCTTTAATGTTTTAATTTGTATTAATTTGATTTTTGTCCCATTAATTGTTCAGGAAATTATTTTGGAACCCATTTCATTATGGGTGGTGAAAGGTTTGACACTCCTCAACCAGAGGCCTACCTATTTGGAGAAAATGCTGATTTGAATTTTCTAGGAAGCAGGCCTACTCCTGTAAGTTAATACTTGTAATTAATTACTTAATATGTGTTAATTAAATTGCATAAAGCATGAAATTGTTTGTTCAGAATCAAGAGTAGAATCAATTCCACAAATCTAAAAATTGGGACACAATTAAAAAAAAAAGTGGGGTGTCTTGAAGTTTTGAGCCATTCAATAAACATATTTGTTGTATAGTAATTTAACAAAGTTTTATTGATAGCAAATATTTGCTTTATTTATTACTTATTTTTTATGTACAAGAAGTATTTGTTTCTTTTTTTCCATAGTTTCCATATCCTCCACCACAATCAAATGAACCCACTAAAACACTGAAAAGCTTGATAAACATTCGCAAGGAGTCCTTGAGATTTGTCCGGTGTCCTGAGCCAGTGGGCAAGATTGTGGAGACCAAGAAGATCGGGGACGGTGTGGTCAAGTCAGTGGACAGCAATGGCAAAGGCACATACTACAACATTGAGTTCACTTTTGACTGTGACGCAAGATGTGCCATTACAGTTTACTATTTTTGTACAGAGGAGGTCACTCCAGCTGGGGTTGTGTGAGTAGCTAATGTATCTATATAAATAAATCTCAATTGCCACTTCAGAATGCCTGAATCAGTTTTTACTTTTCAAGGATTGTGTGAAAAAAATTTTTTGGATATTTATCTTAAGCTCTAATTTCACAGACTATATTTTCAATAGTTCACAAGGTTCACACTGGCCATTTAGTAAGATATCCACATATGTCTGACTGCCACTTTAGTAGTTTGAAAAAAAAAATTTCTTTAAAAATTTATCAGTACAGAAATGAGTTATATTTGTTATTTGATCTGATATTTTTAGGTACTATCCTCGTGATCCCTCAATGACCTCACAGACATATCATTACAAGAAAGGGGCTAACCAGCAGTTCTGCCAGATATCCCACGTGTTTGATCCCTCCAAGCAACCTGAGGAGGATCTAGCCTATAATGCAGACAGAGAAATCATACCGATTGCCATTTACTGTGTTGTAGATGAAGGACAAGATGGTAGGAAACTTGTAACTATTCATACAAACTGCAATAAAAGTGTAACTTTTTTCTTATTTTTAAATGAGTTTTAACCTGTATGCTGCCGTAAAACTAGACAATAGAACTTTAATAGTTAGTAGCATAGAGGTCAATGCTCCTGGCCTATCAAAGGTAAGTGCCATACAGATTAGGGTGCAATGACTACTGAAACACGAGCTGGGCAAGTTCTTGCTTGGTAAATTGTCTCATATGAGTAGTCATAGTCTGAATAGCTTGGGCACAACCTTTTTGTGAAACGAATTGTTCAACGAAACAAAACTCTTAAAGTAAAAGTTGAAACCATAATGATCCTGTCTGATTTACTGTCTGATTTTTTTTTAAAAGAAGGATAATTAAGATTGACATAACTCTTTTATTAACACTCCATTACACGCGCTCTATATAGTTACACGATTCCACACGTGGGGCACATTTGTGGCCCAAAATATCATGACTTTTTAGTAACATAGGTATAGAAATAAAATAATTTAGTTTTTTATACATAATCAGTCTTTATTGACTTATCAAAATATAACAGAAAAATAGTCACTTCTGAATTAAATCGAAAAATAAAAAGTATTTGGCTTCATATCGAAAAACTAAAGAAAAAGGGCACTTATACTTAAAATTAAGGTTTTCGTCATAATCCGACTATTCTTTGGGCTCGGTTATATATTTATTATAACAACTAAGGCATACAGCATATTTACGGTCGTTGCACACTGGCTTCTGAGTCTTCTGACATTTCTACATACATAATTAATACCAAAATAGGCCGTGTACCACCAGTTACGTAATTACTTGGATGGGAAAATACTTACACAGGACACATTCGAGTGCAGTTGACGCGATACTGAAGGTCACGCGAACAGATTTGCAACAGCTACTCAAAAAATCAAAATAAGTTGTTAAGTTTTGTAATTTACAGGAAAAAATATGCAGCTGGGGTACGCCTGTGCCCCACGCGTGTAGTGTTAAGAAAGCATTTTTATTGTTTATTTTAATTATTTATTATTTAGGTCACAACTGGTGACAACTCCAACTCCCTAATTAGTAGTAAGTATTTTGTTCTAATATTATACCTTTTGTTAAATTTAATAATTATTTTTAGAAATAAGACAGTCTCACACCACAATTGCCATAGTAGAGAAACACACTGATGGAACATATGTGTTGAAAGCTCTGAAGCAGAAGCTTTTTGTGGATGGATTATGTTATCTGCTGCAAGAAATATATGGCATTGAAAACAAGAATCTTGATACTAAGGTAAAATATGGTTTACTTTTCATAATAATTGTAAAGAATTTTTCTGAAACAACGTTATTTATTTACTGTTTGGTTAAACTGGTAAACGGCTTAAAACCTTATTTTTTGTGTAGAAAATAATTAAACTACATCATGCAATAATATGTACTTCATTCAATTTAACAGGCAACAGCATCTAAAATATTTAACACACCCTACTTTCGCCTTCACTTACAAAATTACACTATCATATTATATTACACATGAATATTGCGTTATGATGAGAGAACCTAATTACAAAAAAATACATGAATATGTTAACAAAGGAAGCGAAAATGTCGTTTATAATTTCTCGAACACCCAACCACCGCCACAGCCAAGTTCGGACGAGGAGACGGAAGACGGCGGGTCCGAGTGCGTGATCTGCATGTGCGACGTGCGTGACACGCTCATCCTGCCGTGCCGGCACCTGTGCCTGTGCAACTCGTGCGCCGACTCGCTGCGGTACCAGGTCAAATATAATATTCATGTTATAAAGTCTGTCGCCATTACAACGATGTTTATAGCATTGTTGTGTTTCAAAAGTTTGCGATAAGATAGCCAGTTTCTCAGTGGTTGAGGATTCCGGGTGAAGCGCGCATCCCTTTTTGGCCTTATCGTCATGAGTTGTGTCATAAGTGAGTCGTAACTTCTATATAAAGCTGTGGTGTTTCTTGCGCCTCTTCTTCTCCACAGCTAAAAGACGTCCTGAATTTGGGTACCCATCCATATAGAGAAATAAAAAATATTTTTGGACGGATAAAATGTTTACTAGAATAAAATTACCCAGCCTCAGGAAGCTCGAATGGGATTCCAACCCATGACTTTTGGACTGCCGGTCCACTGCTCTAACCGCTAAGCTACCGAGACCCCAGAAGCCTTGTTGAATTTTCTCTAGTAGGTGGGTAGTTAATGATTTACGCTGCAAGCCAGCGATTGTTTTTTTTCTAGTACACATTTTATTCTATGTCTATACAGCATTGTGAATGCAAAATTTCAATAATAAAGATATTTTTGGACGATTTGAAAATAATTATTTATAAGGTTCACTTGAATAATAAGATTATGATTTGATTTGATTCGACCAGGCCAACAACTGCCCCATCTGCCGCGCGCCGTTCCGCGCGCTGCTGCAGATTCGCGCGCTGCAGCGCATCGCCGCGTCGCCGGCGCCGCTGCCGCCCGCCGCGAGCCCCCCCGATGTGAGTGCACCCCCCACTATGTCACTGCGAACCATCTACAGCCAACAACTGCTGCAGTCCGTTAAGATCCATTAAAAAATTGTCAATGTTTAGAAGATCATTTTTTGTTTTTATTTGAAAATGAGGCAAGCGAGCAGGCGTGTCACCTGATAGAAAGCAATCACCGCCGCCCATGGACAGTTGCACACCCGCAAAACCAGAGGAGTCACAGATGCGTTACTGCTTGCCGACCCTAAGGAAAGAGTAGGATCTTTGAGGGAAGAGTAGGACTTGTGAGTTGGAAGGGAAGGAGGGAGAGATGCGCCTCCAGTACTTTCACTCACCGGATGAAACACAACAGCAAAAAGTTCCATTGTTTCACGCCGATGTTCCGTGAGAGGGTGTTCACAGTATAACGCCGAACAAGCCGGCCGCCTAATTCGTGCTGCAACGCAGCTTGGCTTTACCACTCAGGCAGTGTCACTCATATAGCGCCACCCAGGGGTCACAAGTAGGGTCAAAAAGAGACTGCTTCATAATGTCATTTTGCATTTTTAACGTTTTTCAATTGGATCGTTGTCGTCGTCAACATCGTCATAATTGGTATTCCTTGCTGACGTTGCCTATGCCTCAAAACAGGGCAGCATGGAGAACATCCCCTCGGGCTACGAGCCGGTTTCGCTGCTGGAGGCGCTGAACGGGCCGCACCCCGCGCGCCCCCCGCCCGCGCCGCGCCCCGCCGCGCCCGCCATCGCCTCGCCCGACACCGACACCGCGTCACAGGTCACACAGCCGATACACAATGCCCCACACACTATGTAACACCGCGTCACAGGTCACACAGCCGATACACAATGCCCCACACACTATGTAACACCGCGTCACAGGTCACACAGCCGATACACAATGCCCCACACACTATGTAACACCGCGTCACAGGTCACACAGCCGATACACAATGCCCCACACACTATGTAACACCGCGTCACAGGTCACACAGCCGATACACAATGCCCCACACACTATGTAACACCGCGTCACAGGTCACACAGCCGATACACAATGCCCCACACACTATGTAACACCGCGTCACAGGTCACACAGCCGATACACAATGCCCCACACACTATGTAACACCGCGTCACAGGTCACACAGCCGATACACAATGCCCCACACACTATGTAACACCGCGTCACAGGTCACACAGCCGATACACAATGCCCCACACACTATGTAACACCGCGTCACAGGTCACACAGCCGATACACAATGCCCCACACACTATGTAACACCGCGTCACAGGTCACACAGCCGATACACAATGCCCCACACACTATGTAACACCGCGTCACAGGTCACACACAGCCTATACACGATGCCCCACACACTATGTAACACCGCATCACAGGTCACACACAGCCTATACACGATGCCCCACACACTATGTAACACCGTGTCACAGGTCACACAGCCTATACACGATGCCCCACACACTATGTAACACCGTGTCACAGGTCACACAGCCTATACACGATGCCCCACACACTATGTAACACCGCGTCACAGGTCACACAGCCTATACACAATGCCCCCACACGTTATGTAATACTCACACACACAACACATTTATCATTACAGGAATATATTTCTTACTATAAAGCTGCACCCGCACTAGTGAATAAAAATAATTATCAGGCTGAAGGATCAAGGAGATCATTAAAGTGAATATAAAGGGACTTCCCTCCAGAGACTCAGAGGTCACTATCACAATACCATATAAATAGGGATTTAGAATAAAACTGAAATAAATCTCTTAATGCCTACAGGTACATCTAAGCGACGTGCTTTCTGCGAACGCCCGCTGCCGGGTGACAGTTTTTTTGTGCGAAACTCTGTTTATGTCACCTGAATTGTATTAGCCTGGTTTAAACATACACCACACTTAGTCAGAACAAGATCTCAGAACCTTTACCTGAATTCAATTCAATATCATATTTTCTGTTTAGGCTACAATAATTGCGCACTTATACATGTCGCTATGCCATCAAATTTGTAAGACTATTGGGCGGGAGACCTTGTACTGAGAAGAACCGTCAAGAAACACTGCAAGGGCAACAGATAATAAATGTAACTCAACCCAGGCGGCCGAGATCCTGAACCGCTGCAACCTGGAGCGCAGTTCGTCCACCAGCATCGGCAGCAGCGGCAGCCGCAAGGCCAAGCCCGCCGCCAAGGATGACGCCAAGGTTGCCAGGGACAAGGCCGCCGCGCAGACCATCACGCCGGAGGTCCGTAGCACTGGATATTGCTTGCTCGCTTTTACTTGATCTTTTATCTTCTTCTCATATATAAAAATCAACTATTTTTCGATAGTCTCGACTCTAGGGTATATTTAAAAACGGCTAGACCGATTGGAATATTATTTTTTTTGTTTAGTTTGCTTTAATACAGGGCCCTGATTCTGTATCGCAATCTAGATTCCACACCTAAATCTTACCGCGCACAAACCACGTCATTCTGGTGTCTTGCCTACGTCTTGCCACGGTAAGGAATCGAGTTAACTCTATTCTGTAAATTTCTGTATGATCTAAGACACTTTATCTATGGAACATTACGATGTCACACTTGCGTTCAGAAATCAAACTCTAGTTCATCTGACCATGAAGTTGGTACTTGGCAAAAACATGCTTTTAAGTTGAAAATGTTGTTAAATAATTTGTAACTGTACGTTTTATTTCATAATATATAAAGGTTTAAAACAAAATGTTAAACAAATTGCTTTTAAAACAAGTTTAATTTATATACCATTCGTTTAGAACATGATGCAATAAATATTATTATTTATTTCGTTTTAAATAAAGTTATTACATAATTTATTATTAAAGCTATAACCGAAATAACGAATATATTGTAATCGACATCTTCTCAGTTCGTTGGCCGCATCCACATCAGTCTTGTCTCGGTAGGGCTGCTCCATCATCGAAGCCGAATAACTTGGCTATTGGTTGAAATTTATGCCTTGTAAATAAATATTATGATTCCTACGTATAAAGTGTAACAAAACGTGCAGCTAAGTGAGTGTGTGTGTATTGCGGCGCAGTTCCGCATGTCGGTGCTGCTGGCGCGCGAGGAGGAAGCGCGCCGCGCCGACCAGAAGGCGCGCAGCCCGCTGCTCGGGCAGGAGCGGCTCTCCAAGGTACGCGACGGAACTCACTATCCTGGGCCATTCATTTAGTATGTGTTTGGATAACACACGTGTTTAGGCTGTCTTTCCACTGCTGGAGAAGAGTCCTCTCATAATACCTACTCCTTTGTACCAAGAGCTCTTCTAATTTTGATCCGAGTCGAAGGACCGAAAATACAAAAGACAACCGTAAGGTACCTAATTGTTAAGTGTGTGAGTGATGGGACGCCGTAGCAGCTGGCTTTATATGTATATAACTTAAATGCAGTCCTATTTTTTGAACAGAAACTATCCAATATAATATGAAAAGAAGAGTGCCAATGACCTACGCGTAGGTACAAAACTCAAATGAATTTCATTAAAGAAAGTCAACATTCGCTCTTACTCTAACCAGCTTTCACTACTCTCCCCATAGTCGTCGCTCAGCTTAGAGTACGGTCGCGGGGTGGGATCTGTCGCGTCCGCCTCCGCTTCCGACGACGAGGAGGCGCCGGTGGTCCCCTTAGCCGTTAGCCCCGCGGCTCAGGGGGCTCAGGGGCAAGCGGCCACGATGGAGGAGCAAACGACCGTGGCCGCGCCGCCCGCGCACGACCACGAGCCCGACAGCGATGCGGAGCGACTGTCGCCGCTGCTCACCAAACTGCCGGCTAATGGGGTGAGCCGATTCTTTCTATTCATTTATGGCATAATTCTATTAATATTATAAACGCGAAAGTTTGTAAGTATGGATGGATGTTTGTTACTCTTTCACGTAAAAACTACTGAATGGATTTGGATGAAATTCGGCATACAGATAGTTTATAACCTGGATTTACACATAGGATACTTTTTATCACGATATTCCTACGGGAACGGGAACCACGCGGGTGAAACCGCGAGCGGCCGCTTGTAATATATAATTCGCAAATGTAGGCATAACTATTGATCTTGATGACTGTAGATGAGAGCCAAGTACAAACAAAACTCCCGACGAATAGTTGAGAACCTTCTCCTTCTTTTGAAGTCGGTCTAAAATAGTTTTACAGTAATTATTAATTAGGGTTCGCGTATAAAACGCTGTTCCTTTCATATGCATAGTCAATCAGTGTTCGCGGCGCATTTTATTACAATATCGGTTGCCGAATGTCAGCGGTACGCATTGCGAAACATAACAATGTGTCCTTTCAATCAGTGTGAATGAGTAAGGGCGCTTTTACGCACATAACCGTAACAACACAACAACGATAACTACGTGGGCGACCGCAAATTGTTTGTCGTTGTGATGTGGTATGGTTGTAGTCATGTGGTCGAGTAACTTCCCAATCGACCACTTTTCGGCGATATTCCCTTGCACGCGATCTACGCGCACGCTACTGTAAGTACGCACGCAAGGAACGATGCTCAAGCGAATATCGACGAAAAGGATCAGTAACTTCCTCGATTGTACGTGCTCAAGAGCCTAAGACCATTGTACACTTACTATGCAAATAAATAAATATGAATAACGTGTAAAAGCGCTTAGTTTATCGTTTAGCTGCATTGGTTAATATAAATGCTTTGACATTACACAACCAAAAAGGCCTTTCAATGCATAGTGCCAGAAACGCAAGTTACCAGATATGCAGACGACCAGATTTTTTTATTGGCAAATGACCATTACTCATACGTCCAAGTTTTCATCAGTATAGTACCAGATATGCAAACGACCCGATTTTTTCGCAAAAGAGGACTTAATTCGTTTATGTAGGTTGTCGTACATTTTATATTATCTTTGGTCGTACATTTATCATCGCACTTCATACTTATACTTTTTGCTGATAATGATAATGGCCACTTGCAAATATAAATGCTGTGGACATTCTGTGGTGTAATGGTAATGGGAAATGTCACCATTACGGAGCCACAGAGACGCTATTATGCCAGTGTTGTCTTAAGCAGACAGCTCCTGGAGTTCAAAGGGGTTCAATAGGGGCTGGTCGATTGCAAATTCATTTGAGGTCGTATGCGCCACTCTCCCGTCCACGGTTACTTCTGTAACCCAGTGACATATAACCCCTTCCGTCCACGGTTACTTCTGTAACCGAGAATTTTGCAATTTTGCAAATTCGCATTACGACCACGGTGAGTGTAATTACTCAAAACACGTATTACGTAGGCCCATTAAAATATTTGAGATGATTCTGTGGTTACTTATTCAGTATAAAAGTAAAAGAAATCTATTTAATGACAAACATAATTTCACAGAAAAAAAATAATGAAATTGGCGAGAATTGACAGTTCGCCAAAACGGAATTTTGCAACGTAAGCGTTTTTAAAAATGTCGAAATACTCTTCTACTCACCGTATTTCCTAAATAAGTGCACATCAAAACAATCGCATACTAATTATCGTTAAGGATTAAAGGGCTACCACACTACTACAACAGTAAACCGACATTACAACAGCCGTTTACAACAATGTGGTAGGTTGTTTTCAACGACATTTCGGTCAACCTTTCCACGACCTTTGTTTGCGGGCGCGCGTTGAAAACCGCTGTGTTGCCACTGCCTTAAACACCATTACACACAAACCGCTATCTTCAACCTACATACAACGTGGTTACTGGAAAAAGCCAAGTTCGTATATATTTATGTACGTACAGCGCGGTATTTTTTACATCTTTAAAAGCTCATAAATAGCTAATAATAATATAAATTTAATAGCGTTTTTCTCCAGCAAATTGATCATTTTTTTTAATTGCCTCACTACTTAGGTATATCAAGGAAGGGATGCCAATAGCGCTATTTAAATTCGCAAATAAAACAAAATATGTCCAATATGCTAAATTTTACGATAATGCTTAACATCCTGCTGTAGCCTAAATTTTACTCTTAAAAATACTAATAAAGCAAGATCCTGCTAAAAATGGCAACACTGTGGACTGTGGCAAACCAAGTGGAATCTCGTTCACAACAAGTTGTAAACGAGCCTTCCGCCAAGGTGACCTGGTGGGAAAGGCTTGTTTACAACAGTGTGGTAGCCCCTTTATTATGGTTTGTTTACATTTGTAGACAGTTACATTCCAATATTTTTTTTTTCTGACCAAGCGCCATAAACACGGCAACGTTCTTTGTTAAGGTTGTTGCTCACTACATCTAGTTCGTAGTTCCGCAAGAAAATTTGAGGTGGCTCTATGGATATCAATTGATCCGTAGAGCAATTGAAACTATGGCATAGTGTACGAGTACCTTTAGTAAAAAAATGAAATTGTTGACAATTTTGACGGTTCGCCATTTTTTTTGCATAGGATTTTTTTGTGCTAATAATGTGTTAATTATTCTTCGTAATCATCGTTCTTCCTAATAATGTGCACATCAAAACAATCGTTATGCTTTTAGCTATCGAAAATGATATGATTCTTTATAGTTTGAAACAGTGACTTCCAAGTAATAACGACTTCTAAATGTCGATATAAAAAAAATATTTTGGTTTTTTGTCTTGGAATCTTCATTTTTGTCATTTTTGTTATAGCTTTTCGTAATTAACTTTTAACTTATTAAAATACTGAGTTTTCTAAGCATTTGGTACGTAGTTTAGGTTTTGATATAGCTTTAGCAATGGGTTAGTTCTAAGCTTTTTTGTCAGCTCGGGTAGTCTCGGTCAGCGTCGGCCAACTTTCGGACAGCTGTCAGATTGAGTGGACGGTAGGAGCCATATTGTATATACGGTTGTGGACGGCTAAGTGGAGTACATGGTCGATTGCAAGTCTGGCAAGTTGCGAATTTGGAATATGGTCATAAGCGTGCACGGTAACTTGCGTTTCTGGTACTATGCATTGAAAGGCAAAAAGGTATGTAGCTGCCCGTACTTTTGTGTCGGTTGTCGCGTGACATGTCAGTGTGTCGGCAGACGGCGCCGGGCGCGCTCGCGCACATCGACGACGCGGATGCGGACGAGCCGGAGCGGCTGTCACACTGTGAGTACTCGGCCACACAGAACACCCGATTGCAATTAACAGACAACTAACACTTTAATATTATGTAGTCATTGGAATTATTTAAAAAATAATATATATTGTAAACGATTTTTGATAACTAATTATGCGCCTTCATCCTGTTGTATGAAAACGCGTTCTTGAGAACACACTTGTACTTACTTAAACATAAATGCGGGCATTTCATTAACTAAGCTTGTTGCTTTTAAGCAAATTCTAAAACTTGTGAAAGTTTTTCATGATTTTGTTGTAAATCAATAACGCTAAGCCAAGCATAACAATTATTTTACTTTACATACTTGAATGATTCAATAGTGTTCAGTAGTTGCATATAAATTACATTGTTATAGTTGACTGCTTATTTAATAAGATTAAAATTTGCGATTTTTTTTTTCCTACTGACCATAACCATACTTTTTTTATAATATTCGTAGTGAACTAATGTAATCTAAGTTTCCCAATACCTTTAATAACATTAAAACGATCTGTCGTTGAGTTTCAACCAACAATATTTAGTTTAAAAATTGATTACTTATATAAAATTGTAGTATCTAAAACGAGCCTTATGTCCTGTCATAATCTCTTAAAAAAGTAACACGACAGATTGTATTATCTATAACGAACCTTATCCCGTCTCAATCGCTAACCGGTTCACATGACAGACGAAGGCTTACGCGCCTCCGCTCTGCTCGGTTCACATTGTGCAGACCAGTGGTTGAGGATTCCGGGTGAACCGCGCTTCCACCTTCGGCCTTATCGTCACTTACCATCAGGTGAGATGAAGGCAAAGCGCTTACCCGTTGTTGAATAATAAAAAAAAGAATAGGATGTAATACCCCACCCTGGCTCGCAGCGAGCGCGCCTCAGTCGCGAGCGGAGGCTGAGTCGCCGCCCGCCGCCGAGGACTCGGACTATTTCACGCCCGAGGACACCGCCACCACCATACTGACCGTGCCCAAGCCCCACAAGCACGCCGTAAGTCGCCCCCTCCCAGACACTGTGTGACGTCATTAGATCGTGTGCGGATCTCATGCTGCAATCGTGTTTTGTTTATTTTTTTCGTTGTATTTTTTTTATTTGCGCAGCTGTTTTGTGTCCGTGTCCATGTTGGTCGGCGTAATCGAACTCTTTTGACTATGATTAGGTTGGCTTTGATTAGTTTTGAACACTTTTTGTGTTACAAGTGGCCGATTCTGATACCTTAACTTGTTTGAACATATTTAAGAGTAGTTATGTCTTTTTTTGATTTTCAAGTCAAGTGCATCCTATCTAGACACTTTTTGTTTAAATTAAACTCTTATGGAAGTTGAGTGATCAGTTAGTGTCAAATAATCTGACGATAAAAATCAACTTATTACAAAATTTTAATTTGAAAACTGATTTTTGTTTGAATATTATATTTGTTCATCAGGGTCTAACCCTCACATCAGTTTGACGCCGACTGTGCACACAATGGCACGTTTAGTCTTCAGGTTATACAAAACTCTCAAAATTCTCCGATCGACTTTCCAATAGTTCAAAATCGTTTGCAGAATTATGACGTTTTGTGGTAATCCGATGAGCTGTTTGTTGTCCGTACAATTATATAAATGCTAACTAAGTTCAGTTGAAGATTCGGCGCGACCACCGATCAGGTTGAAAGAGTTCAGCTTTTGTTGTAATTTAATTTGCTCGACCATTTCTCATGTAGCTCCATACATTGGTAATAATAACATTTGTATCACCGCTGTTAAGGTTTTGTGTTGCAAATAAAAAGCCTCAATTCTGTTGCAGGAAACCGCTAACAATATATCAGGGGAGTGCACCCCCCAGCGCTGGGCACTGCCCCACCACGTCACTTCTCTCCCGGGTATGCATTTTTAAGGAGTTTAAATGACGAACTGACGAATGTTTAAATTAATGAAAAAAAAATAGAAATTCACATGGGCTGTATTTGAGAGAACTGTTCTAGGTACCTAGCTAAGTGGTGTGCGAAAAAAATCCACTAATAGTATCACTTGTTTTCCTTGCCTCGCTCTGGGGCCCTACTGTCACCTCTTAAAACAGTGTTACTCTAACCTTACTATGCAAAATTCGCATGGAAATTGGCTACTTGACAGTTCTCGGAAAATTATTTATAAAATTACAAACGCTTATTTTATACCTCTTACAATATGTTTTTTCTCGAAAAAGCTTTATTTAATAGAAAAAAAACATATTGTTTCTTCATTTATTTCAAATTTTGCGCGAAAACGGTTGGTCACGTGACATTTTGCCCTATGACGTCACACTTCAATAAACAAATAAACCCTGCCTGACAGATAGTTTTTGTTTATTTTGTGAAATGTGACGCCACTTGAAGCTCATTCATGGCCGCCCATGTTTGGGGTCTTGTAATCCACAGTTGAAAAATCGTAAATTTATTTTGTAATCCACATAGTTACCATATCCGACATAGTTCATATTTTATTGTTACAACTGTCAAATAGTCAATTTGTATAGTAAGATTAGAGCAATACTGCTCTATGAGTTGATGATAAGGCCCGGCGTAAAATGAAGTAATCATACTGGAGGATTTTGCCTCGTTCGCTGCTTAACTATCTCTGGTACAGCTCTAATGGCCGCTCCATACTTACCCCGCGAATCGCGGGAGATGGCGCGAAAGGTGCGAGAACACGTAGTGTGGAGCCGTGTCGCATGTTTTTCGCGGCTTCGCGCCTGTTTCTCCGATTATTGTCGGTTGTTTGACCCGCGACAAAGGGCCAGCGCGCGCGAACTTTGCGTGAACACGTCTAGACTCCACACTCGCACGTCGCTCAGTTTGTTGTTAGCAACGGCGGTGTCTGGTCGTATTACCGAAAAAATGAGCGTACAGTGGACGAACCGTTTAGAGCTGCAATTTCTGGAATACTACCAAACCGAACCAATATTGTGGGATGCAAATTCTAAAGACCATAAAAATAATTAAAAGGTCATGATGCATATGGATGCGTATCAGTACCTTGACGGAAATGCCAGGTGAAATTTTAAAACAAAAAAGGTTTCACTAATTTTCAGCTATAGAAAATATAAAAACAATTATAAAAAATCATTGCCGTTTTTACTTTTTATATACCTATCCGTAATTGTAGTACGCTAGTACGCTAGTGCGCACAAAACGAGAGACGCAGCGATACACACTTTTTTTTTTCGACGTCCATCACATTCGAACACGCGAACATTACTGTGAAAATGAAAACTACGCGAATATTGCAAATGTGGAGCCTTGTCCACGTCGCGCTGCGTTCGCGCTACTTTCTCGCCGCACCTTCTCGCGCGATTCGCGGGGTAAGTATGGAGCGGGCATAAGGTTGTTACTGTCGCACTCAAACCTTGGGCTCACAATTTTTCAACCTTTCAAGTACAGTCGAGGAATTTCCAGGGCGATATTCGCTTGGACACGATCTACGCGCACGGCGCCGGCGTCAGATCATCCTACCCAAAACTGTCAAATTTCTACAATCAATTTTGAACTTTATTGTTTGGTAGGGTAGGTTGATCTGACGCCATGTGTACGTACGCGCGATCGGAATGGAGCGCAAGCGAATATCGCCTAAATGTGGTCGACCGGGAACTTCCTCGATTGTACATAGCTCTGCTAATTTACTTATTTAAAACTAATTTTTAAAATAATCAAACTAGCGAAGCAAGTATTGCGAACTATAATAACTATTAATGTATATACAAAGTTAATATTGGACCGCGCCCGCCAAATTTTTTTGTGTGATCCTATAACAGCAGTACAACTAAGTAATGAAATAAAAGAACTTTATTTTTTTACAGTTTTGTCTCAACTTTTCCTTAAGAGGCCTATTACATTTCGACTGTGATTTTTGCGTAAAATGGCCAATTTTGGCGTTATGGATCTCAGAAACAAAAATACATTAACAATTATGACTTATTGAATAGTGTAGAATAGCTATTGGGGTAGTGCGTAGCGCTTCGCCTCGCTTTTTGTAAATTTTGCTTAACTTTTTAATTAAACCCAAAATTGGAGAGAAAGATTTTCATAAAGTGCGCGAAGGCACTTTTTTGAGCACATCGATTGAACTACTGTTCTAAACAAGTGAAATAATAAAATTATAATGTTATCTCTTATATAGTCGAATAGTGCGTAGCGGCCTCGGAATTTTTAGATATCATTGATTTTATATAAGAAAAAAATCTTATTCTAAACCAAAAAACTTTGAAAATCGCTATAAGTTAACTGTGAATATCTCCTATCTACGATAATATTATTGAGCAAAATTTATACCAGAGTAATTGTTACTTCATGAGGAATAAAGATTTTATAATGAATTTATTATCCTATTTCGATAAAAACGACAAATACTACTGCAAAATTACTACAAATTGCGGTGCGCCGGCCGTCCGAATTCAACTTATGCTCACAGAATGGAGATTTGTAATATTATGCACAAATTTATCATCCTATTTCAATAAAAACGATAAATACAACTGCAAAATTACTACTAAATGCGAAAACAGGCATTTTACGCAAAAAACAGATTCGAGATGTAATAGGTCTCTAATGAAAATTAAAATTATTGTCACCTGGCGCGCGGCCTATCGTGGTTATCAAAGCGAATGTGCGTGACCGCTATGATTCACTCCGTGCACCAATGACAGCGCGCCGTCGCTTTGACCGCGAGGGTGAGCGCACGCACCTAGAACTAGAGGATATGAAAAGCAGGCAAAGATTTTATTTTAAAAAAGAAAACGTTCATTATTATTACGTCAAATATTTTATTATTGCTTTTTTACCCCATATTTATTTTTGGCTGGGGGTCCAAAATTAACCCTGTATAATTTGTAATAAGCGGTGCCTTTAGTGCTTTTTTGGTTTAGTGTTCAACCCTCGCTATGCATGATGAATACTCTTTATAGGACATTTAAAGGTAATAAATACACTGTAGACTTTGCGTTAGCCAGCCGTGCGCGTTAAGCTTTGGTCTGTTGATCGTAACGCACATCGTTGCGTCGTGACGCTGCGTTTGAGCCGCATAGTCTCAAACGCAGCGTCACAACGCAGCGTTTACCGTCTCTGCGGAGAAGTGGTCAGTTGATTTGGCCGCAGCTACCAAAGTAGACGGCAAAGAAGCAGGCCGAGAAACATGTTTTTACAACGGAGGGGTGAAGGTTGTTTGAAAAACTTTAATAAAATAGTTATTTGTTATACAAGAGTGCAAACTTGCTTTTTAACCGCGTGCTCAATTTTGATGACTGAGCAAGCGAAGGATTCTAAAATTGAATCACGAGCGCAGCGAGTGATTCAAAAATTAGAATCCTGAGCGTTACCGAGGGAATCAAAAGAGCACGAGGTGAAAAATCTTTGCACTCGAGTGCAACACGTAACTTTTCATCCCACCTCAACGAGGAAATTACCAACCAAATTAAAAAAGTAGGTACACCAAAAAGGTTCCGAGTCTGAGTTTTTAACAATTTAAAAAGGTCGTATGATAAATCGGCACCATGGAGGAAGAAGAAATTAACTACACCAAAAAGGTTCCGAGTCTGAGTTTTTAACAAATTAAAAAAGGTTGTATGATAAATGCGGCACTATGGAGGGAGAAGTAAATAGGTTTAATGGTGTTTTGAATTTACAAACTTAGTGCACACGATGTTCTAAATTCAATTTACTTTATTCTCTAGCGGATAAAAACGGCTTTTGCACTCCGATATCGAAGAGTAAAAATACTCTTTCCGAGATGGAGGGATGAAAAAGTATTTAATTGATTGTGAAGAAAAGTTTATTCAAATTCTATTAAATTATCTTCAAACAAATCCACTGTCAACCCGCGACGCACACCGCAGCGTACCGCGCAGTGCGGGATACCCGCCCCCCACTTCACCGCGCTTGCCCTTCGCCGCTGCCGCATACTGCGACGGAACAAGAGACCATACTAGCCGTTTTTCATACGATTATGAGTCGGGCACCGCATGCCGCATACCGCAGCGTTGTGCGTTACGATCAAGAGACCAAAGCTTTACTCCGACGAAGTGCACCGCAACGCCACGTGCAAGCAGCATCCATGCTGTTTAAACGGAGGACAGCGCACGCCCGGATCAGGCTAAAGTGGGATCAGGGGAGCTTATTGTATTACTTCAACACCGTGCCGCGTAGCGTGGAAATTACCCCCTCTCTTCCCTAGGGAGTCGTAAAGGGCGACTAACGGACTAAAGACTGCACATACATCCAAAAGCATATGAGCGGCGATGGGCTCACCACCTGTCACGCTGAGCACATGTTCAGTCGCTATTTGGTGAAAAGTGGACTATGGCAGAGGACTGCTTTTGCGGTCCTCATTGCCTAGTAGGTATCTGACTAACCCTTCTGGGACCCTCGTTCCATTCTTCTAATAGTCGTGATTATAATGTATGTATATGTATGTCTAAGCCGTGTACTTGTATTTAAAAAATATTGCGGAAGGTGTTGTAGTTAGACAGTTAGCCCCCAGGGTCTAAACCTTTTAGGTTTTAGTGGAGCCCCGAGGTCTCCTACCCACAGTTGCATGTCCACCCATGCAAAAACCGGTAGGTAACACTCCCAACGTGTTACAGGCACTCCGACTTCTTGGCGGGAAAGTAAATCGTCATGTCTGCAGTTTTGTTTTATTTTCTATAATTTGTATTTTGTCGAATATGAATGTGAAATAGTGGTGGATTATTTACTGGTAAGTGTTTGTGAACATGAGTGTTGGCAAATAAAACAAAACAGTGCAAAATCACTTTTCAAATTCTCTTAAGAAGTCCGTGCGAGATCTCAGTAAAGTCCCACATCTTTACTAGAACTCAAGGTGTTTGGGGGAAATATTATTAAGCATTAAACGTTCCTATTATCATTACTCATTATCATCAGTTTTAGCATAATCAACGAACGCTAATATTAAGACTGAAGGACTAGTATCCATGGTCACTAAAAAATTTAAAAAAAAACATTTCACGAAATAAATTTAAAAAAAATAAAATTACAGGCACTCCGCTGAGTCAGTCCAGCGTGCGTTCATCGGGCGACTCGTACAGCTCCACCTCATCCACCCGCCAGCTGCTGGCGCCGGTGCCGGGCGCGCCGCTGGCCACCGACACCGCCTGCTAGCGGCCCCCGCCCGCGCCGCCGCCGCACCGGCAGCGCCCGCGCCTCTCCGTGCGCAACGACGTAGCGTACCCACTGCCACCGTTTTAAGCACCCGGTACACTTAATTAGTGTTGCCGCTCGATAGTCTATCGATAGTTGAGCAAAAGCAATAGTATTAATAGGCCTATCGATAGTATCGATAGCTCAATTTGGTACAATAGTATCGGTATACTGCAATACTATCGATACTATTGCTGCTCACTATTGCAATTACTATCGATAGTATCGATAATTTTGTCCTATCGATAGTGACCTTTCCCTTAATAGTATTGCTATCTATCTAATATTCACAATATTATTAAATCACAGCGTACTATCGATAGTGCAAACATATCCATAGTATCGATTGTAATTGTAATAGTCGGCAGCAATAGTATCAATACTATCGATAGTGCATTCGATGTTGAGCTTCAAAACTCGATATTATCGATAGTACTGCATTATACCGATACTATTATTGTACCAAACTGAGCTATCGATATTATAGATGACTTCCGAGGTCAACTATCGATAGTTCGGCAACACTGGACAAATCACCTGGGTGCTTAACGCACGATAGACTAAGTGCCTTCGCACACGGTGGCGTATCGTAAGGCACTTAGTGCCTTCGCACACGGCGTCGTATTGTAATACGCGCGTAGGACGAGAGCAATACGAGCACGTACATTTTCAAACAAGTCCGCACACGAAGCGGTGCTGCAGCGAATCGTAGGAGACACCGCTTCGTGTGCGGACTTGTTTGAAAATGTACGTGCTCGTATTGCTCTCTTCCTACGCGCGTATTACGATACGCTTACGATACGATTACGATACGACACCGTGTGCGAAGGCACTAAGTCTACCGGGCCGTTTTAAGAACTCAGCTGTCGTACACAAGTGGCAAACGCTCACCCCGTCTATTCGTAATTCGTTGTACACACGCCTGCAGACAAACCTATCCGAAACTTACAAATTGTTGCGTGGAATTTTTTTTACGAACAGGACCCGTACCTTTCCGGCAATCCTGGCCAAGTGCTCTATCCAGTTGAGCAACAAAATTTGCGTTAAAATTATATAACAATATTTATAAACACTATCCAAAACTGTCAAATTTCTCCAATCGATATTGATCCTTATGGTTCAGTTACAAAGTTCAAAATGTATTAAAGAAATTTGTCGTGGTAGGGTTAAGTGCTGGCTTCTTCCGTACAATGCGCGCGCGCAGCTGTATTTTTCACCTGCAATTGGTACAGTACACAGCATGTACGACGAATAACGAATTGACAGGGAGTTATGATTTGCCACTTGTTGCCGTACAGACACAGATATTCAATTGTTAATTTCTTTAATAGAGAATGCGGCAGACAAATGGTGTATCAGTCTACAATGCCTGCTATGTTTAGTAGTATTTTAAATTAGTTGTTAAGGACGTGCTAGCATCACTGCTCGCTCAAAGACTTAGTAATATGCTTCAGAGTGATGTAATGAGGGTATTTAACGAAATACAAATGCACTATGTTGACATAATGTAGTAGGAGGCAGGCAGGCTTTACTTTAGACAATTTTTGTGGACAATAGCAGTAGTATTTTAACATGAATCTTATACAAATATAAACCTTTTTCTATTACAGCATTAAGACAATTATGTTGTATCGAGCATGTAACATAATAGTAAAACATACTGCTATTGCATTGTTTATAAAAATGAATATAGATGTCTTATAAATAATTTACTGTGAGTAGAATATTTATGGTGATGATTTATAAATTTGTTGTATGTAATGGACTAGCTAGGCAGGTCATTATCATAAATGAAAGATTTAAATGTGAATATATATATATATATATAATATATCTTTCTAATTACGTAGATAAACACACTTAAGTACCTAATGATTTGCAATAACACACCATAGAAATCTGTTTAATTCATTATTATAACTAATAGCCTAATCAAATTATTTAGCTGTTACAATACAATAATTTGTATATTGACATAGTTGAAACATTATTACTGTTCTTGTATTGAATTCCAAGGTGTTGGGTATGTAACCAAACAGAAAGATAAGACTTTATTAAAACATTCCTTTCTCAAATATTAAATTAAATAATTTAATAGATATTTGTAAATAAAAATTATATTATTTTATGCTATATAAAACTATTTTTAGGCAACTTGTTACTAACAATATTATAGACAAGATATTAAATAAACTTACTATAATTATAATGATTTCTTTTTCTTTACTGAATATTATTATTTTATTCAGCTTACTCTTCATCAGTTTGATATTGCAGTTCTACAAGTTACTAAAATATACAGAACAATCTTTAATCTGGTATCCCAGAAAAGATTGTGTTAAAAATATATATTTTACTTGGTGCAACTATTATTATTATAGCTTGACCGCAACCGATAAACCGCTGCTGCCATACTAACTTGTATGGCAGCAGTGGTATAGCGGTTGCGGTCAAGCTATACTTATAATTTATTTTTAATTAAATTTGTTTATGCTCACACCAATTATCTGGACTAAGATGAGTATTCTCTTGAAACTCGTTATTATGGTAAGATAACGGATACATAAACATAAATATAGAAAAAACACCAAGACCAGAAATTAATTTAGAAAAACAATTTTTCTCTAAATTGATCCGACCGAGTATTGAACCCGGGACCTCATAGATGGCGCAACATCAGACCCGGCGTGCTAACCACTCGACCATGGAGGTCGTCAATAAATTTACTATTATTGCTAGAAAGGTATTTAGTTTAAATAGTTGCCCAGTTAATCCATAAAACAATATAATGCAGCAAATGCATGAAATGACATAATATGCTAGACTAAAACACCTACTAAAACTATTTATATGCAAACTGTAAAAAATGTGAACTTATTTGAAGCTTCGGTAGACTAACAGGGTGATGCTAGGGTTGAATGCAAGTAATAGTGGTTCAAACCCCATAGCAAAGTCAGACTACTGAAAAATATGAACCCACTCCAAGCACAAGTGCTCTAAATTAGTATTTTAAAGTGACAATAAAATAAATATATTACATTTTCATTATTGCTAGTTCATTGCACAACTAATTCATACAATATCTAAAAGTTAAATGAACATTATTATCTATGGCTAAATGTTTCATTTGAAACATTAGCAGTGTGATGGACAGATCTTTTTCTTTGTACCACTGTTTTTCTTTTAGCAGCATAAAGAGACATCCTAGCTAAACGAGCACTCCTTTGCTCAGGGGTTTCACCAGCCAATCGTTTAGCTGCATAGGCAGACATTCTAGCAAGGCGTTTTGCTCTTTGTTCGTGTGTTTCTTGTGACAGTCTCTTGGCTGCATAGTCAGACATTCGCCTCAGCCTCAGAGCTCGTTGTTCTGGAGTTTCATTAGCAAGCCTTTGAGCAGCATAAGCAGACATCTTTGAGAGTCGAGCTTGCCTCTCTTCAGGTGTTTCAGGCTTAGGACCTGATCCTTTGCTTCGCCTTCTGGGTTCCGCAATTACCAACAAAGGATCCATTTCCTGTAGCATAGTCTCGGGGTCTTCATTGGCTTGGTTGAAGTTTTGGGTAAAATAATCTACTTGCTCATTTTTCACATCAGCTTGAACTATTTCGACTGAGACAGTAGTATTCACAGTGTCCACATCACTTTGATCTTTTTTCAAGGTAGAAATCCATTCATTGTTTGCTTTTGCAATCACCATTTTTTTCCAGGAACAATCTGATGAGATGTGGTCACCCATATTGATTGTTCAAAGATTGAAATATCCACAGAACCATAATATGATTGGACAAACTGTATTAAATATTTATTTTCTAATTAAACTTAACACTTTACTATCGTTTTTGCTATAAAATAATCGCGTAAAAACAAAGCAAAATGGTAATTTTTTTTTACGATACCATAGGCAATTTGACAATGAATGAATGTTATTTTCCATTTGTTGTTGGTTTTTCATCAGTGCTTCCACTTTCATGATTTCCTTTCCCCACGCCACAACTGAGATTTCCCCTTCTCAGGATTTTTTCCCCTCAAAAGTTATTCTGTTAGTAAATTACATCTAAAAAAAAAAATTGTCGTCGCCAGGTGGGTGGCTTTTACTATTGGGGGGGGGGGGGGGGGGGGGGTTACGCGGTCAGCGAAAATTTCAAATGTTAACATTTGTCCGTTTTAAATATTGGAAAGTACTTTGAAAACGAGTGATTCAAGGAATAAAACTAAAACAAACTACCTATGAAAATCTTTGAAGGTAGGTACGAGGAAAGAGTGTTAAGTAATAAAAAAGAAAAAGAAGAAATAAAGTAGAAAAGGAAACTTTTCTAGTGGAAAGTATGATTGCTTACTTACTATTACCACCAGAATATCAAGAATTCTTTAAGAATTTGTGTAATAATTAAACTAGTTTAATTACTAGTTACACAAATTTGTCAAAATGCAGCATAGGGGCTAAGCACTAACTAAATTAATAATAATTATTTAAAAATAAAGGCACTTTGCTCTAATGACATTTGTTATGAAACTTAGCCCCAATGAAAGGTAAATATCTTGTATTTTGACCCTTTTAAACTGATTTTAAAAATAAGTTTTTTTTATAAAAATATGTTCAAAAGTAATGTTATTAATAAGTAAGTATAGTATAAACAGTACCTGTTTAATTTAGTTTTTGATAATAGAATGCCGCTATAAAATGATGAATAAAAAACAAATTGAGAATTAAATAAAAATTCATTTTTATTTATTTCTCAATAATTGTGTTTTGGCACTTAACTCATTTGTAAATTCGAAGCCTCAATTCGTAAGCGCCATTCACATTTTTATTAAAAGTAAATAATATAAAAACGTTTTTTTTTAACATTCCAAATCAGTCAAGAAATCGGAAAGGTAAATTCCTATGTATTTATGATTTTATATGATTTATTATTGTAAAACACGGTCGTAATGTGCATTTATAAGAAAGGTGACACGGCGTTTTAGGCTTGGGTTGTATATTTTTTAAATTTTTTAATCTGTAATTTAATATCTAATTCGCAATATCTGTCAACAAATGACAGTTTTACAGCCGCTAGCTGTCAAATCAAACATGACGTGACAGCATTGTTGATATTTCTCTTTTTTAAAAGCAAAAGAATTATGGCTGAATAGCCATGTTACACATTTTTAAAGTAACATGTCTGTTTTAGAAGACTCAGTGTTTCCATATTAAAAAAATATTAATAATTAAATAAATCTTGTCCGCGATTCGATAAAAATAAGACAAAACTTGGTTTAGGTAACAAATAATATTAGCTTTACTTTATTACATGTTAAGCATTTTTTCTATGGAAAGTGCCGTTTCTCCTATTAGAGGATTTTTTTCTACCGAGCCAAATGATTCCAATCGCGTTTTGACTTCGTTCATCCCCTCACACATACGCTCTGTAATACACATTGAAAGTTTTAGTGCGAAATATCTAATATATTTTGAATAACAGCTAATAGATAACAGCCAATTTTTCCGTTTTCACCGCCTAAGGCCTTAAAATATACTGCATGATTGTGTTATGTTCCGTAACATGTAGTGTTCATAATTATCATTTTTAGCGGCAGTTAAAATAAAAAAATTCTAATGATGTTTGGAGCGATCAAAAGGTACGTCAAATGTGTAAAAAATTAAAAGAGTATACAACTTAAGCAAAAAACTCCGAGTCTCCTTTGCGCAAACATGATTTCCCCTCGATTTCCCCTATTCATCTCTTTCCCCTTTTTCTTCCCCTCTGGACCATAATTTCCCCTCAAAAGGGGAAGTTCTCCTCATTGTGGAAGCACTGTTTTTCATTGGTCTGGATTGTAGTCAAAGAGTAGAGTAATATATTTATGGAATTGTAGTTCTTTTAGCTACATTTTTTCCACCTTATTTATTAAAAATAGAACACGTTAGTTAAATTGTTTAATTTTGTATATCGTAGGGTGACAAGTAAAACTCATTAATTGCACTATGAGCTAACGAGAGATAATGAGAATTTAAACATATTTTGTTATTAAAAATCAGTGTTTGCATCTAAATCTTTGAAATGGTGGTGACTATTAAAATAAAGGATATCTTACTTAACCGAAAATAAATTTTATAAAAAAGTTCACAACTCTTTTAGTAATTAATAAAAATGTACTTAAGGAGTTTTACCAGTCTGTAGGTATCTCCTGTACAGATATTTAATGAAACTACAAAATGTTATTAGATTAAAAATGTCTTAAAAAAACAACTATTAATTTCAATTATCATCACTCTCATCATCACTATCATCAAATGAAGCGCGCAATCTGTGCCACCACTTGATGATGGCAAACTTTTGTACCATTGAATTAGTTCCTCTGGTATTTGATAAGCATTGCACAGTTTGACAAGGTCTCCTTTTTTGCTGCAGACAAAGGTAGCAAATTGTGACGTGTGACAGACGAATGATGTCATTCAAAGAATGATGGCGGGCAATGCGGCCAGCGCTCCGTGCACAGGACTGCCAGGGGTGGCCGCGGGTGTCTCCCGGTGCGCCACAACGACAATGATGGGGATGATACTGGGGGCGCCAAGACGCAGGGCAGTGGCCAGGCGAAAAGTACTGCGGACTAGCAAAGTACTCGTGTTCAATGAGGGTAGCCTGTAACCAAAGACCCGACTCCCATCTGCCTACAGCTAAAAAGCGGCCACGCTCTGCGGAACAAGAAGACTTGTTGATAATGTTATTTCGCAACAGTTCGCAGAGGAGCCCGTCCCAAAGCCTTTGGGAGGAGGTGTTGTCTGTGAGAGATTGGTATGGCTCTCAAGCAGCTTAGGAACAGCAAGGCATCGGGTGCTGACGGAATTACGGCTGAGCTTCTGAAAGCAGGCGAAATACCGGTACTCGCAGCTCTTCAGAAACTACATAATTCTGTCGTACTCGGAGGTAGAACGCCAGAAGTGTGGCATGAAAGTGTGGTTGTGTTGTTCTTTAAGCTTTATAAGCTGTTCTCGAGAGTTTTAACTAATCGTCTCTCACGCAGGTTTGATGACTTTCAGCCAATTACACAAGCCGATTCCAACTGGATTCCACGCAGGCATCAAAAAGGAATTATTTGACGTTCGTTCCAGTATTTTGTTAATAAGTGGTAGGGAAGCATGGACCGAGGACAAGAACGCCGGGAGGGAAACGTCAGTAGTTTTACGGATACCCAGGCCATCGAATCTAAATATTGGAAATGATGCTTGGGTCCAAGAGCAGTCGTAGAAGTTAATGTTTAAAATGGAAGAGAGTGTAAGTTTTAAGGTGCTATCTAAGCTGGCAAGAAGGTCAGGGAACTTCCACAGCTGACAACACTGCAAGACATAGGTACGTGAACTTAAGAACGAAAAGGGAATAGCGTATTAAAGTAAAAAGCCATGTGACTGTTAATTTGGAAAAGGCGGACTAATGTATCATTAAAATTTTGTAATTTTGCTGTTATAAAATTTTGGAAGGAATCACACACGTTTATGTATACTTTGGTTGCAATAAAACTGACAAACTTTAATTTAATTGACACACTTTATAAATCTAATAGGTACGAGTATTTACAAGTTCATTATTCTGTTTTTGAGCTTCTTTTAATGATAAATCAACCATTAATTAACCCCTTGAATTATTTTTATTAATAATTCTCTAATAATATTCACTTTTCTCCTAAGTATCGAACGAAAAGCCGCGAAACGAATAATACTGACATTGACATTAGTGACGTGCGGTAGTTGCTAGCTTCACTACGTTGCCAGCACAATGTCATTAAGTACATAATGAATTTTACCTGCCTGTAATTTTGTTCATAGTAGTAGATAATGACAATTTAAATGTTTTAAATGACAAAAATGGGGAAGTATGTTCTTAGTGACTTTTTCTTGCAAACGGATAAGCTAAAATAATAAACTTAGTGCAAAAAAGTAATTTTCCCAAAAATTGTACTTAGTGAGTTTTTCTTGTCACCCCACGATATATACGGTATCCCTATGTAGTCTGTGATAGGTACCTAACTATTTTGAAAAACTAATCTAAGAAACTTGTACTAAAACTCTGTACGTAGTGTGGCGGCTTTGTTGTTTTGTATAATTATTATAACATTTATAACGAACAGTGACGAACATTATCTACAACAATCGAGCGGGCGGGGCCCGTCCGGTCACTGTCCGTCCGTGACTTCGTCTGCTTGTACAATACCTATTATTAACAAATACCTAACTAAATCCAGTTACACTCAAACTTATAGTTTGTGCACATCTCGGCCCTAAGACCTTCAAAGATCATAATGTCTCGTTCCAAAAGAGGATTTAATCACTATACCCTAAGGATGCGACAAAAATGGGTTTTGAAATCTTAAAAATGGCAAATATTGTTAGAATGCTTTGCTATAAATGGATGTCTTTTAATAAGCCACTTTAGCTTCTCTATGCTTAATTGTCATCTTACGTTACGTCAACGTCAGGACTTCTTGGCGGGAAAGTGAAGCGTCATGTCTGCAGTTTTTTATTATTTCCTAAAATTTGTGTTTTTTCGAACATTAATGTGAAATAATAGTGGATTATTAAGTGTTTGTGGACGTGCATGAGTGTTGGCAAATGAAAAAAAACAGTGTAACATCACTTTTCAAATTCTCTCTCAAAAAGTCCGCGTGAGACCTCAGTAAAGTCCCACATCTTTACTGAGGTGAGGACTCAAGGGGTTTGGGGAACATCCTTAGAATAATAACGATATAGAAACCAAGTTCGCGCGCCTATTTTGAAGCACATTAATTGGAGCCAGAAATGGCACCAAACAAATGACCGCTCCGTAATGTTCAATGTCACAGCGCGCCGAACGTGTCTCGCGAAAACAAAAAAGAAATGACGGTTTGTGCAGTTAAATTGTGTCACAACACATCTGAAAAACAAAAGAAGTGTAATAACATCACTTTTCACAGGTAAGCTTTCAGTATTTCATAGTATCTTGTAGTTGATTAGGTCAAAATATAAACGTACTGCAGTGTGATTCTCTAAGTTAAAGCCTCGGTAGCAGCGGGTGCCGCAGTGCTGTCTCTTTCATATTCATAGAATTGGAAAGAGACAGCAGATCACGGCCATGCGCGCACGTCACGCGTGTGTGAATCGGTTTAGTGCTTCATTTTTGACAGAGCGCTTGTATGAAGACTATCTTTCTATAGCGTTATTATTCTAAGGGAACATCATTTATCATTCAGCATCATAATCGCCACTCATTATCATCAAGGGAAAAAAGAAATAAAGAAACTAATGACTAGGCAGGATGGTCTCAGACCTTAGCCTGCTCCTTCACGGAACAAATATATATTAAAAAAAATTACGTTACGTCAAAAAGTCAAAAATGTTGGTTGGCATTGGCATTTCGTCCATCTGTTTTATTTAGATGAAATTGTTTCTCTCAGTTTTTATTTTGAACTGGAAGTGTAATACCTAGGTTTGTACTCATATTACTCATCATAATTAATAAAAGAGTGCAATACATTCAATTAAAGTAAAACTCCCTTTGAAGTATTCTCGCTCTTACACCTATATATTTTGCACTTTTCTTTAACTTTTGAGAATTTCTCCGTTTATTTGAAAACACTAGCTTATTCCGAGTCCTTGTGTTGAGTTAAATTAAAAGGTGTTTGATCTTCAATTGTAGATATTAGCGCGCAACCACGTACAGCTTTCAAAACAGTAATGTGATGACATAATGTGCAACAACAACTGACCGATCACACAGTAACAAACTACGATCCGTAAAAATGGATACAATGCTGGAGTCACCGGCCAAGACCAGCCTCGCTATCGAGGCGGAGGCCGGCTACGCGGAGAGTGAGACTGATTACTCCAGCATCAGGGGGAAGGTACATGGTTCTCTTTTACGTTTTGATATAATTTTCGGCATTTTTGTAGTCATACTTTCACCATAAGTTTAAGATGTTCAAACGATCCAGCCCTACTTGCATGGGCAGAGTAGTATGTTAAATAAAATAATGAATTTAATATTATATTAGTTACTAAAAAAAAAACAATAACATTTAATATTGTAAAGTATGTAATGATTGTGAAAATAATAAACCCAGCGCTTTAAAGCATTTTACATAAATTGATTATTTTGTTTTTTTATTATTATTATTTTATAAATTAAAAGCTTTTTTTAAAATAATTTGTTAAATAATAATTAAATTATTTTAAAAAGTGGTGCAATCCAGTTTCTCTGTTACACTTTCTCAATGCATGTTGGTAACCTGTTGCATCATTTGAGTGACATATTGTACTAACTTAAGCTATACGTGACATATTGTACTAACTTAAGCTATACAGGATGATTTATATCATGAGTTAAGTACTATAAGCGTGACTTTGATTTCTTCTAGTGAAGTAATAGTTGTTTATCAAATATAATTTACTAAATCTTACATTTACTGGGTACCTACCTACTTACTATGATTTATAAAAAAATCAAAATCTCATTATATTTCACGTGTTTAATTAGTAATACTTAGTATTAGGTAGATTATGTAAACTTTTTGAAAAAAGTAATTCATTTTAATATGAAAAGCAGCAGTTTTATAATAATTATTAAAACACAGATGATCCTGGTGAGTCCCACGGCTGATGAGTATGAATTGCTGAGGAAGCAGCTCATGGAGAGGCTAGATACAGGAAACGGAGAAATCATTTATGACATAGGACAGGGCGAAGGTAAGTCTGTGCTGTGCTATACATAATATAAACAAAAAGATATGAAAATATTTACCATTTAAGTATACAACACATCATGAGCTGAGTGTGGTGGTGGATCATTATTCAAAGAACCTAAGTCTTCTCTTGGGTGTCCTAAAAGGTGACTAACAGACTAACGACGGTACATACATCCAACAGCATGAAACGGTGATAAATTGATAATACTTCACCTAACACACTAACACACTGAGCAGATGTCCAGTTGTTACTTGGTGAAACGTGGATTGTGCACTGCTCTTGCAGTCCTCGATGGATAGTCTCTGACTAAACCTTCATAGATATAGTTGTGTATAGATATTATAAAGATATTTTATATTATTTCACTTTCATTTAAAATATAACTATGTGCCGTTTATACTATGTATTTGTATACTTAAGCATTTGTTATTCTTAAACTTCACTAATGTACTGTTATTAAAGTACATAGAGACCATAGTGTCCTAAAAGTCATATTACCCTATTTTTTGAATTAGATGCAGTTTACAGGCAGAAGAAATCAAACCAATGACATTTGTACATGGCATTTTGATTCTATTAATATCAACAGTGAATATATTATTTATCACTGATGATATTTATTGTTTTGAAATGTATTTAGATTATATTCATGACCATTATCTACTTTCTTTGTCACTATCTAAAATTACTCAATTGATAGATATTACTCTGAGTCTTATCAAATTATAGACGATATTGTTATCTACACAAATGTAATTTTGAATTTATCAGATCATGAATGATCTCTTGTGATTGTGTGTGCATTTGTTGCAATATTTTTAGCAAAACTTTAGAGAAAATTTTTATGGTTTATGAACCAGTCTTCCATGCCCTTTCACAATCAAAGCAAACTACTTTTCCATTTAAGAAATTCATACTAAAAGTTTGAACTTTGTAATTTCTATATTTCACACACACCACCACCACATGTATGCAATAAATAATTTAAATTGAATATTTGTTACGTTTTATTTGGATCTTGTAACTACCGCTAAATTAAGCTTGTTAGATGCAATTGGTACCTGGATGAGTATGGTACCTGGATGAGTATGGTACCTGGATAAGATGTTATCAGAAGATTTAAAAAAATCTCTTTCTGTGTTGAATTATTTTTAATATAATACATCTCACTAAAATAATACTAAAAATCCCCTTTGTTCCCTTGGGTGTCGTAAAATACGACTAACGGACTAAACTCGGCACATAAATCTAACAGCATGGAGCGGCGATGGGCTCACCATCTATCATGCTGTTTGTAATTTGGTGAAATATGGACTATGGCAGAGGACTGCTTCTGCGGCCGTCATTGCCTAGTCTCTGGCTAAACCTTTGGGGATAATAGTCGTCGAATCTATGTATGTACACACGGTGTCAGATCAACCTACCCGAAACTGTCAAATTTCTACAATCAATTTTGAACTTTAATGTTTGGTTTTAAGGATCAATATTAATTGGAGAAATTCGACAGTTTAGGGCAGGTTGATCTGCCGCCGTGTGTACCTATGTACACAGCTGTGTCGTTTTCTGCATAGTCTTAAGGGGGGGTTAGGCGGTCAGCGAAAATTTGGGTGCCTCGGGGTCTCGCGGGTGTTGCGCGGTGTTGGTCCGCGGTAATTCGTAAGCGCCATTCTCATTTTTATCAAAAAGTTATAAAAATGTATAGTTTTTTGGAAATCCAAATCAGTCAAGAAATCGAAAAGGAAATTAGTTACCTATGTGTTTATGATTTTATAGGAATTATTATAGTAACACACGGTTGTAATGTGCTTTTATATAAAATTTTAGAGTTAACTTTAGGATTTTTTTCTATCAAGCAAAATATTTCCAATTGTGTTTTGGCTTCGTTCATCCCCTCACACATACGTTCTGTAATACACATTGAAATTTCAGTGCGAAATATATAAAATATTTTGAATAACAGCTAATAGAATACAGCAAATTTCTCCGTTTGAGAGGTCTATTCTATGATATGCCTGATGTTATTTGGTCACCGTAGCCTATGGACATTTGCAACATCAGCGCCAGGTGATTTGTTATTTGCTAAACGTGAACTGAGGCACTGTTCGCTTTCCCCTTATTCTAGTTTCTAACCTTTTTTGGAGATTGAGTGTAAAATTTTACTAAAAACATAAGCATCAAGCACTGACAAATTTCGACGGTTGAAAGCCAGACCTCGGTAGCCAAGTGGTTAAGGCAGCCGCCCGGAATGCGGAAGGTGAGTGGTTCGATTCCCGCCTGAGGTTGTCGTCTTTTTTCAGTGTTTAAAATTTTACTTAAGTATATTTAAGCGTTAATAAAACGCTAAAATATAAAACATTAAGATTGAGTGTATTTAAAGTGGTGAGTATATTGTACGCCAGACGGGCGCGGGCTCAGCGAGGACGAGTACAACGCGTCGGTGGCGACGCTGCAGTCGCTGGTGAGCGGCGAGCGCGTCTCGTGCGTGGAGCTGCGCCGCTGGCAGTGCGGCTCGGGGCTCACCGGCCAGTACTTGCTGCGGACGGAGCTCGACCACACCGACTTCATGGAGATCAGGTCTGCTGGTGCATAATTTATTGGCTTGGCCTGCCACATTAGGGCTCATCCTAAGGACTAGGCATGCAAAGGGTTCCTAATAATTGAAAACGACTAGGAGGTCGTACGTACACCAAACAAAAAAGCGTCCTATATATTGGAGTTTTTAAATACCCCTGTAATATCCCCCCAATATAATATACAAAATACGTAAGTAACGAATATAATGTTTTATAATTTAACGTTTTATTAACGCTTAAATATACTTAAGTAAAATTTTAAACACTGAAACTTTACTTAAGTATATTTAAGCGTTAATAAAACTTTAAAATATAAAACATTAATCTATAAACGCAGCTTCATCTTAACCGAATGTTCAAATATTTGTAAAAATATTTCTTTCGGATCTCAGAGGTGAAAACTTCTAAGATTTGATGAAGCAATGTTGACTAAAAACATAAGCATCAAGCACTGACAAATTTCGACGGTTGAAAGCCAGACCTCGGTAGCCAAGTGGTTAAGGCAGCCGCCCGGAATGCGGAAGGTGCGTGGTTCGATTCCCGCCTGAGGTTGTCGTCTTTTTTCAGTGTTTAAAATTTTAACGAATATAATGTTCTGACAAATTCAGGAATTTGAACAACACTTTAACAGACACTACTTTTTTTCTTTTTACTTATCCCATCACCCCTGCGTCAATAGCAATAACATTAACAATATGGAAAATGACTGTCAGAATAGCAGCGGCTTTAGATTGTTCTGTAGCCACTGAGCTATACCAGGAACTTTCTTCAATGGAACGCTTTTGTCTGTCAGGGTGGCGGTAGTAGGCAACGTGGACGCGGGCAAATCGACCCTGCTGGGCGTACTGACCCACGGCGAGCTGGACAACGGGCGCGGCTACGCGCGCCAGCGGCTGTTCCGCCACAAGCACGAGATGGAGAGCGGCCGCACCAGCTCCGTGGGCAACGACATACTCGGCTTCGACAGCATGGGTGCGTACATCGGCACGGGCCTCTATCATTGACGACCTCCTTGGTCGAGTGGTTTGTACACCGGTTTTCATGGTGTCGCCATCTCTAAGGTCCCGGGTTCGATCCCCGGTCGGGTCAATTTAGAAATTATTATTTTTCTAAATTGTCTCGGGTCTGGTTGTTTTCTATGTATAATAAGTATGTATTTAAGTATTTTAAGTATGTTTATCCGTTGTCTAGTAACCATTTAACGAGTTTCTTCGAAGCTTCTCTTGGGCTAGATAATTGGTGTGATTGTAGGAAAGATTTTTTTTTTTTAAATTTATTTATTTATTATTATTACTAATTTTAATTAATGGAAATTTTACATTCATAATGCTATATAAATATAGGATAAAATGTTTACTAGAAAAAAATCAACCAGTCTCAGGAAGCTCGAATGGGATTCGAACCCACAAAACATTTTATCCTATATTTATATAGCATTGTGAATGCAAAATTTCAATAATAAAGATATTTATAAGCAATTACGTCTTTATCGATTGAAATACATGCAATAGTATTTTTTTCGACTGTGAGGGTAGACTTCACAGTGACGTAATACCGCTGGCTTGCAGCGTAAATCAAACTAATAGGAAAAATTCAGCGAGTCTTCTGGGGTCTCGGTAGCTCAGCGGTTAGAGCAGTGGACCGGCAATCCAAAGGTCGTGGGTTCGAATCCCATTCGAGCTTCCTGAGACTGGTTGATTTTTTTTCTAGTAAACATTTTATCCTTTAATTAATGGCTTCGCGTTTAGCATTAAGCTAATTTCGAGTAGTATATATTATTTAAAAATTATATTTAGTTTTGTACGGTAGATTGAGTTAAAATGGAGTCTTACAACCACGTGTTGTTGCTAAAAGAACACTGGAGAAACTCCATCATTTATTTATTTGATTAGGCACACTGACAGATTACAATCGTTACATAACAATTATAACTTACAATGATAACATGAACTTAGTCTAGATCATAACCCTTAAATAGTGTACACGGCATGAACTTAGTAAATATACAGCGGCGTGTTGCATAAAAATAGACAAAAAAAAGAAAAAAGTAAAGGAACCAAAGGATAACGGAACCCAAAAAACAAAAAATATAGTAAAATCAATTTACAGTTATACTTAACTTCTAACTTTTATTTAGCGAGGATTTTGAGGACCATTTGGAGTTAATGACACTACAATTATTGTTAAAAAAGAGGGTAATGTTTCTCTAGATTCACTTGCAAATACCGCTTTACAGAATATAATAGATTGGTTAAAAGCTAATGACTTAAAAATCAATCTGGAGAAAACAAAAGTTATGCAATTTCTATCATACGGCTCATCCAAACAAAATTTAAACATTAATTATAATAATAATAAAATTAACGAGGTAGACAGCTATAAATTTTTGGGATTGCTCATTGACGCTCATCTTAATTGGAAGGGGCATGTTGATACTGTCTGCAAAAAACTACAACGTTTCGCATATGCTATAAAAAAAGTACGACAGAATGTTTCAATTGAAGCTGCTCTTGCTGCGTACCATGGGTACGTATCATCGGTTCTTAGTTATGGTATATTACTTTGGGGGAACTCTGTTGATGTAGAGAGAGCCTTATTGATACAGAAGAGATGTATCAGGGCATTGAGCAACATCTGGTACTTAGACAGTTGCAAACCATATTTTAAAAAATATGGTATATTACCGTTGCCCTGCCTTTACATAAGAGAAGCATGTATTTTTATTAAATCTTTCCCTTTGTACTACAAAACCCGCCAAGAAGTTACCTCTAGACAGTTAAGGAAACAATATACAGACTTAATATATCAACCTCCCTGCCGCAAGGATATATATAAAAGAAATGTATATAACATGAGTATATTAATATATAACTTACTTCCTGAAAATTTGAAAGACCTAAATGGAGTCTTATTTAAAAAAAAATTAACCAAATGGCTAATAGAAAAATGTTTTTATAAGTCTAAGGAATATTTAGATTGGCAAAATTAGCTGAATGTCTAGTGTCTTAGTAGTCTTACTTGCACATTATTCAATATACCATCAAATTTAGAAATTTTGCATGTCTGCGAGCAGGCTAAACACATGTACCTCTATGAATGTATGAAGATCTCTTATAACTGTGTTTATGCAAATAAAATATTTGTATTTGTATTTGTATTTGTAATAATATTAGATAAAAGTTTTTTATAGCCAGTAAACCTTCCATTGAAATCTAGTCATCGCAACAATTGATGGGTATTGTGGCCTAACCACCACGCTTGCCTGATGCGGGTTGGTGATCACGAGCCCGGGCAATACATCGCAAAAATGGGAAAACACACTTTGCCTGACCTGGGACTTGAACCTGGGACCTCCAGATATCGAACCGAACGCTCGAACACTCTGCCAATGAGGCGATATTTTTGTACTCATGTCTAAATTACAGAAGGAGCTCATGCGTTGCCAGCTCATTAACTTTCGTAATGCCGGCTCACTAGATAGTCGACCAAGTTAAAAACATAAAAACAATGTCCATCTAATTTTATGATTTTATTATAAAATTTTCTCCTAGACAACATTGTCTACATTGGCGCGTCTCCTCACAGGTAACGTGGTGAACAAGCCCGACCACGGCACGCTGGACTGGGTGAAGATCTGCGAGAAGTCGTCCAAGGTGATCACGTTCATCGACCTGGCCGGCCACGAGCGGTACCTCAAGACCACCGTGTTCGGGATGACGGGCCACGCGCCGGACTTCGGCATGCTTATGGTGAGTTATGCTGCGTCTGTTCTCATAGATGTTTTTTTTTGGCTGTGGATAGAGTGCCACAAGCGGTATTCTAGTACGATGCCGTAATTACGGCATCCTAGTAAAAAGTGTATAGAGTGCCACAAGCGGCATTGAATCTCAGTCGGTTCGAGAACTGTAAAATATTTTTTATTTGCCATAATGTTCAAAAGACATAATTCAAAAGATATTTTTGTATGGAGTTAGATTTCTGTAGTCTAATAAAAAAAATAACCTCGAAATTCAAGACAATCGCTACTCTGCGCTCACAAGACCGGTGTACGAATCGAAAAATCCGAAAACGTATGCCGAACCCGGGACCTCTGGATATCGAGTCTAGCGCTTGACCATTTAACCACCGAGGCGTTGTGAATGATACACTTTAACAAAAAATATCGTTCGTCCCAACAGATAGGGGCGAACGCAGGCATAGTGGGCATGACTAAGGAGCACCTGGGGCTGGCGCTGGCGCTGTCGGTGCCGGTGTTCGTGGTGGTGACCAAGGTGGACATGTGCCCGCCCAACGTGCTGCAGGACAACCTGAAGCTGCTGGTGCGCGTGCTCAAGTCCAGCGGCTGCCGCAAGGTGCCCGTCATGGTGAAGAACAAGGATGACGTCATCGTGAGCGCGACTAACTTCGTGTCACAGAGGTGAGGTCGATGTTATGGAAATGTATCACGGGCGAAATTTACTTTTTTTGGTAGGTTGACATGTTGTCGTCTGTGTTATATTTTTATTATCGATGCACATATTATCTGTGAGAGAAAGCATAAAAAAAAAACAAAAATATCATCTAATTTGTATCTACGTTACATACAAACACCTAATCCATAGAATACTCAACGCTAAAGAAATCAATGTTTCGGTAATGAAATGAAATGAAATGGTTTATTTGCTTTCAAACACGGTATACAATGAAGTAGTCACAGAATAAACAAAGCTCAAGCGTATTTTGTCAAGTAGTCCACATGCAAAAATTCTTTGATAATAATATTTTTTTTGATAACTATAACATCTAACATTTATTAAATGTAATTTATTAATAAGCAATAAAATTACAGTTAATTCATAAATTTCTATTATCTAATCTCATAAATTTTAACATTGCTATAGTCAATTTAATAAAATTTTTAAAAAATACAAAAACATTTATTTCAAAACCAGATTACAGTTACAAACATATTTTTGGGGCCCCCTTTTAGATATAAGGATCTGTACCAGAAGACCCCGCTCTTCCATATCTATAAACTTATTTCTAGTTTTGCAATGCCAAATTATAAAGTTTTAACTAGAAAAGTACATAATTTTTAACTATGTGAATGTGTACGTATGTGTGTCAGTGTGCGTGTATGTGGGTGTGTTTGTGTGTGCGTGTGTGTGTGTGTGTGTGTGAAATAAAATCCCTTAAAATAAAAATGTACCTATGTCAATTATTATTAAATTATGGTATATTAAACAAAACAGTCAACAATAAAATATAAAAGAATACAATAACTACATCAGCGGATATCAAAACTCATATACTATACATATAGGTCATAAAAACATTTATCGATCGACCAGTGTCTAAGTTTATGTAAAAATGGTGTTGTGGGTAGCTCAATTGGAAGAACTGTCGCCGGATTTTTTTGCCCTAGAAGGGTGACTTATTTAATGTTATTAAACATGTGTTTTGTATGATGTAATATTGTGGTGTGGTAGGCTGTGCCCCATCTTCCAAGTATCCAACGTGACGGGCGAGAATCTGGAGCTGCTGACGATGTTCCTCAACCTGCTGAAGACGCGCATGCCCAGCCAGGACGACAAGCCGGCGGAGTTCCAGATCGACGACACCTACTCTGTACCGGTATGTACTAATAGGATACCTCGGCTGCCCCATTTCAAAACCTAGTAAGGACCTAAAAGCAAATTTAACAGGAGAGCGTATAAACGTAAAATAGGTCAGCCTTTGAAAAATATTTATCTTGGGTAAGAAAAAATATATCGATTGTATAATCTATTAAATACTTAACATGAAGTATTATTAATATATTGATTTATGTGTATATAACATATTTTAAACCCCTTACTAACTTTGAAAATTGAGATGCTGTGGTTTAGTGCACCTAAAAACCTGTTTTAAAACATAGTAAAAGCTTTTACTAGGTTTTGCTATAGTTAATTTAGTATTATCCCTGTAATTCAAATTTAGTAACTGTATATACTGTGTAAATAAAATAATAATGTAGTAAGTAGGGCATGTAAATAAACTCACAATTTATTTAATAATATATTTTAATTAAAACTACTAAATGCAGACAATGTCATTATTGTCCTTTGTAACAAAATCAACCAAAACAAAAATACAATTAATATAAAAATTTCTTAAAAGAGTGCTATTCTGCTTCAAACATTTGCCCATCATTTGTCAAATCTATTGAAGAGTCATTGACGGGTAAATTCATCCAAAATGATCTTCGTGATTCAGGCATTAACACACCCATTTATTAATATATTTTTATTTTTTATTTTGTTTAATATCCCTTGGATTGACAATACTTTTAGGCAGAACAGTGTGATGGATTTTTTTTTTCATTAGAAAGTCCAATTCCTCGAGGGGTGCATCAAATCAAATCAAAAATCAAATCTGAAAAACATTAATCAAAGTTAGTTAAGTTAGTATAAAAAAGAAAACACATTGAAAAAAAAAATATTTTACACCTTGTCTTATAATAAAGGTTTTTCGAGCCAGTGAAAAATTCAACGTTACATAATATAACGTTGTATGGACTTTCTTGAATTAATTGAAATTTTCATTCAAAGTTTGCCATATATTTTCACCCATTAAACCATACAAATTAATATTTAAACATTGGTTTTATTAACTTATGGGGCTTTAAAGAGAGCCTTAGGTATGTCGATATACGAAAATAGCCTAATTTATTTGTTTGTAAGTTATTGTAAAGATATCAACCGCATTTTCAAGCCAAAACAATAACCCATAGCGGCCTCATAACCACACCAAACAAAACAATAATCACGTGCTTTAATAATAAAATCGTTTCCCATACACTCGTTTTTTTTAATAGAAAATAAACAAAATATAAAGTAACAAAATGTGTGCTTAAGTTTTCAATGTTATCAATTAAAAAAGTCATGTGTAGGTACATACATAAAATATCACGTTATTGCATGAGCGACAAGATTTTTTATAGATTTCTATAATACAAGTAGACTTACTTTTTATCCGTCTCTAAATCATTTCATTCATGTTTTCGATATTAGCGGCAAGCATAATCTTTTTTGCACGGTATAATTGCATTTGGCGATTCATTTTTGTAACTGCAAACACTGCGACGACATGTATTTACTCCGTTCGCGCGTGGCGAGGAACCACACCGAACGAAGCGCGAGCCTAGTGGCTTGTGACTTGCTATTGCGCCCTCCGCGTACCCACTCCCCTATTCATTCCCGTTCAACTATTTCAAAAACCTAGTAAGGAGCACAAACCACATGAAAACCTAGCAAGTCTTAGAGATTTACTAGGTTTTGAAATGGTTAAAGTGCTTTGCTAGGTTTAAAAATGGTTATGAGGTGGTGAATGGTGCACTTACTAGGTATTGATGCTTCAATATCTTTGTTTATATCTTAGATTTCAATGCTGGTGTTTTTGTATTGTGTAGCGACTTACTATATTTGGAAGATTAATGCAAAAACGTATTTTTACAAAAAATGTTCCTTACTAGGTTTTAAAATGGGGCAGCCGACTGGTTCTTCGCAATCAGTATTTATTTCATTAGAGTGCTGCAATGTAATTTGTGTAATTCATTGTAATTGCAATAAGTTAAAAGATTATGAATTAATATAACAACCATGCATTTATTTAAGGTAAGTAAGTAGGTATGTTTAAATATAGATAAAAAGATTTATTCTACGAAAAAATGGCTATAGTGCCAAGCTACAAAATAATTTCTCAACATAATTATGATGCTGACTTTCAAAGGGCCATCGAAACTATAGTAGATTGTTATACAAGGGGCTAAAATTATCCATTATATACGAGGTAGTTTTACTCCCGAGCTTTAGCGAGGGAGAAAATAGAAACCGAGTTTTAATGGGTTTTTAGCGCCGTGTGTTACACTCTTCTTTTCACTACGAATGCGAGAAAATAAAACAATCCAATAGAATATGAATTGGTTTATTTTATTAAAAATTAACCCGTTAGTTGCTTTAACGACACCCAAGGGAAGAGAATGTTTGGTAGTATTATTTTGGTGAGCCCATGGCCGCTCTATGCTGTTGGATAGTAGGTATGTGCAGTTTTTCCATCTCTTCCCTTGGGTGTCGTCAAAGGCGACTAACGGACTAATGACTGCACATACATCCTACAGCATAGAGCGGCGAAGGGCTCATCAAAATAATACTACCAACCAACCCCTTTCTTCCCTTGGATGTCGTAAAAGGCGACTAACGGACTAAAGACTGCACATACATCCAACAGCATAGAGCGGCGATGGGCTCATCAAAATAATATTACCGACCCTTCACTTTTCTTCGATGTCGTAAAAGGGGACTAACGGACTAAAGACTGCACATACATCCAACAGCATAGAGCGAAGATGGGCTCATCAAAATAATACTACCAACCCCTATCTTCTCTTCGGTGTCGTAAAAGGCGACTAATGGACTAAAGACTGCTCATACATCCAACAGCATAGAGCGGCGATGGGCTCATCAAAATAATACTACCAACCCCTTTCTTCCCTTGGGTCTCGTAAAAGGCGACTAATGGACTAAAGACTGCACATACATACAACAGCATAGAGCGGCGATGGGCTCATCAAAATAATACTACCAACCCCTCTCTTCCCTTGGGTATCGTAAAAGCGACTAACGGGCTAAAGGCTCACCACCTAAGCACATGTGCGTGGTCTGTGTTGTCCATAGATTTAAATGATTACTAATATTACCATAAACTTTAATAATAACTATCTCAAAAAAGTTGTTGATCTAAGTAAACAGTAATAAGTCGAGTCTTTATTCATGATTATTCTACATAACACTAAATACTTTTTCGTTTTTCTAGGCTCATTGTAAAATTACAGACAAAAATTTAAAAAAAAAATACTTTTTCCCCTAGGGCAAGAAAAGCTATTTTAGCCCCGCTTTAGAACGCTACAATGACGGTATTTTTGAGCAAGAGGAGTGAAAAATATAATAAGTGATTCTGTGTATGTATTCAGGGCGTGGGCACCGTAGTGTCAGGCACCACGCTAGCGGGCGTGATCCGGCTGAACGACACGCTGCTGCTCGGGCCCGACCCGCTGGGCCGGTTCACGCCCATCACCGTCAAGAGCATCCACCGCAAGCGCATGGCGGTGCCCGAAGTGCGCGGCGGGCAGACGGCTAGCTTTGCACTCAAGAAGGTAAGTTGTTTTAACTAGCGGGGAGTACCGCATGGTTGTATCTTGGGCCCGTTTTTATTTCGTGTACCCGAGGTACGTGGTGGGCAGACGGCTAGCTTCGCACTGAAGAAGGTAAGCTGTTTTATTGAGCTTCGCGCTCACAGTTATTTTGCATCTGACTTACCAATTTAGGGCTATAGTTGGAGTAGTGCTTCAAGGTTCTATCTTGGGCCCGTTTTTATTTTATTTCTTTTTTTACGTCGAGAGTTTCTACCGTAAGCGCATGGCGCTGCTGAAAAAGCTTGCCCGTGGTTAGAGGAGTGCCTCAGGGTTCTATCTTGGGCTTGTTGTTATTTTGTTTGTGATCCGGCTGAACGACACGCTGCTGCTGAGGCCCGACCCGCTGGGCTGGTTTTATATTTTCTAGTAAAGATAAAAGATTAAGTCGCTGGACTTTACTAAGAAGTACTGACAACATTATATTGGAAGACCGTGCTATGGCTAAAGAACGAAGACTGAAAGCTGATAACTCCCTAAAGTATCTTAGCGCCTATCTACAAAGGACGATCCAAACTTCGAAGAATCTAGTCTTTTTCACGACTCCTGAAGGAGTATTTTCAAGCATTTCCAAGGGTTCATTGTAAGAGTTTTCTCCATCCGTAAGCAGATAAAGCGGTCGCAGATCCGCAAGGGCATGGTGATGGTGTCGCCGGCGCTGAACCCGCAGGCGTGCTGGCAGTTCGAGGGCGAGATCCTGGTGCTGCACCACCCCACCACTATATCCTCGCGCTACCAGGCCATGGGTGAGTTTCTTCAATTTCACGTACCTACGTAAAAAGCACATACGCTTATCTTATAATTACACATCCTGTTTATACGCAATATTTTGATTAAAACATTTATCTATACCTCTTTGTAAATTATCATTTTTTTTATTATTTCTCTGTTTTATGTATAGACGCCAGCTGCAGGCCAACTTACCACAAAATGTCGAATTGCGTCAAACAATTTTTATATGTTTGGTTGGAGTATAAGGTTAATATAAGAATAATCAATACAATACTTAGAAAAGAAAATTGACGGATTTGGATAGGTTGACCTGCTTGTCGAATTAAAAAAAGCTTTTCTTGTAATCATATTACATTTTTATCTATAGAATTTAAACTTTACAACACTGAAATCCATCCATGCTTGCGCCTCAGACAGTTCTCTCTATAGAAGCCCCGTTTGACATTCTAATTCTTTTTCATGATTTCAAATTATAAGTTTTACTCATAAATTTCATCAACGTAGAACCTGCTAGTGCACCAACATGGCATAGACTCCACATTACCTAAGTAAAAAGGGGATGTCAAATCATACCTGGTGGTATTATTCTATAAGACTTAAGAATAATGAAAATCACACCCTAAGTACAACATGGTCACAATTTCGCTTTAAAATACAAAATTAAATTAGGAAAATGACCTTTTACTTTTTACTTCTTCCATCATTATCATAACCAGCCGGATTAGGTCCACTGCACAAAGGATTTCCACCATACTGTTCGTGCTGCTCGCATCCAGTGGCTACTCGCGACCTTCACTTTAATTCCATATTTCTAGTGAATTATTTTTCTTATGTACATACAACAGGTAAACCTCGTTTAGTAGTGTGTGTGATTATATTGTGATTGTGATTTATATTGATAATAATATGAGTGTTAACATTTTAAACTTTCATGGTCACTCATATTATTTTTATGAAAAAACGGGATTTTTACCATGTCTGAGTTGTTTGTTACTTTACTTACTGAGTAACACAGTTACTGCGTGATCATGGTGCATGCAACTGCGCCGAAATATCGGGGACTCAAAACAAACAACTCAGACATGGTAAAAATTTCGTTTTTTCATAAAAATAATTGTAGTGTTATTTCCTCCGCCAGTGCACTGCGGCAGCATCCGGCAGACGGCGTCGATCCTGTCGATGTCGCGCGACTGCCTGCGCACGGGCGACAAGGCGCTCGTGCGCTTCCGGTTCATCAAGCAGCCCGAGTACCTCAAGCGCGGACAGAGGATGGTCAGTATTACATTTACACGCAATTATAATAATGTGCTCTTTGATATTATTCCAACAGAGCTGAGCTGAGCTGATGCTTGTACTAGAAATGTTTTTACGTGTATGGACCACGGTTTTTCGTATTCAATCCGATAGGATAGGAAAATCTATCCGTTTAGCTACAGAGAAACGCTATCATTTATTATTTGTAGTGCTGCATCGACAGTTGGCTATTTTTATAGTGAATTATTGGTGTAATTGGCACTTATTTTGTATGTCGGAAAACATAGTAAAGAAACTAGATGCGCATTTTAATCTCTATCAATGTTGAGCTAATGTGCCTTTTACCAATATACCGTTTCACTATTAATAAATAAATAAATCTTTCCTACAATCACACCAATTATCTAGCCCAAGAGAAGCTTCGAAGAAACTCGTTAAATGGTTACTAGACAACGGATAAACATACTTAAAATACTTAAATACATATCTATTATACATAGAAAACACCCAGACCCGAGACAATTTAGAAATACAATTATTTCTAAATTGACCCGACCGGGGATCGAAACCCGGGACCTCAGAGATGGCGGCACCATGAAAACCGTTGCACAAACCACTCGACCAAGGAGGTAGTAAAACCATTGCAACTGACTTCTTTAAAACGACAATAGCTAACATACCGAATCAGATAGCATGCTTTTACATGTATGCTCGTTTTCTGTATTAACCTTTTGAGCGCCAAAGTCGTCTATAATTGACCAGCACTTTTGACAAAAAACCCGGCTTAGAAAAATATTAAATGTGTTGAAAAACTATTACTGGTATTTTTTTTCTACATTCGGCAATAAAGAATATCCCTGCAACATATGAGTATAAAAACAAGTCTCTTATAGCCATAAGAACTGAGAAATATTGAACTATAAAACATGGATTTTTATCTAAGCAAATACTATGTCCAACACGCCAAAGTCGTCTACTCTTGACCGCTAGTGCTGTACTGCGGAAGGTAGTTTTATTGAAAATTACCTATTCAAAATTCAACTAAAACGTGTTATTTTATTGTATTATAATTGCTATTTTAATAAAATGAAATGTAAGAAAAATAACACTACCATAGCGTACCGTAGCTCAGCTACATGAATAAAGAATCGTCAAATCAACTTTACCTAATAAATCCAATATGGCAACTCTGGCGCATCCCTAGCGCGTCATCAATAATCAGTTCTCTGGGCGCCGTGGTCACGGATAGACTATAGCCTTATGACGTTATAAGCGCATAGTGAGGAAAGTAGTGCAGTGCAACATGAGCGATTCAATTGAACTTCTTCGCATTTTGGAAGGCGTCGATGATGACGATGAATTTTCGGAATCTGATTCAATTATTGAAGAAGATTTAGAGGTAAGTAAGTGTATGCAAATTCTTAATAAATTAAACTTTATTTCTGTTATTATACTTATACTATACTAGACTTTAAATATATTATTATTTATGTTAACAATTGTTTTATTACATTTTGTTTAATTGTATGTAATGTAAGTAATTATAATTAATGTTCGAAACAAAATAACTCCTTGCAACTCTTGTAAGCCTAGGTTATTTCGCTAATTAGAGTGTAATACGTAATATCGATGCACGAAATTGCCACACAAAATTGGAATTTTGTTTGTAATCGTTTTATGCGAATAAATGGAAGATGCTTATACAATTTTTATCTATTTTTACACTATACATCACTCGTAGGTACATAGAAATCTCGAGTTTTCGATCGTGAAAGTTAAGTAATGTTCGCCGTTGTCGCCAAGAGGATGGGTGACCGTAGGTTCATAAAATCACGAGGTTTTCGATCGCGAAAGTTAGCAATGTTCGCCGAGGTGGTCAAGGGGATGGGTGACCGTAAGTTCATGAAATCTCGAGGTTTTCGATCGCGAAAGTTAAGCAATGTTCGCCAAAGTCGCCAAAGGGATGGGTGACCGTAGGTTCATAAAATCTCGAGGTTTTCGATCGCGAAAGTTAAGCAATGTTCGCCGAGGTCGCTTACTGGTCACCCATCAATTACTCGATCTGCGCAAATTTGCTTAACTTTTGTGACTGTAAACAGAACGTCATCCACTGCGTCATCGAGTCTCCTTATGGCATTAGCTATTTTGCGGCAACATATACACTATTGCGGGTAGATAAATTTTATTTTTACTTAGGGTAGCGGTAGGTACCGTCATCTACTATGGATCATATGCATACAACACGTGTGCACGGTGATATAATTTAATTGTAGTTTAATTACAAAGCTAACTAGAAAGTTAGCTTTGTAATTTAATAATAAATAAAAAATGAATCACAATAATATTATATTATATTGTTTACTAAAATATGTTTGTTTTTATTTATAAAAATATTTTTGTACTGTTTTGCACCGGTTAAAATTGACACTTTCTATGTAAGTTTTTTATATCCCATGGTAAATACCAAGTAGGTACCTTCTCAGTTTTGTTTATATAGATAGATATCATCATGTTTAGATAGATGGCATCGAAATTTGGTTTGTCGCGATTTCGTGCATCGAGATTTGGTTTGTCGCAATTTTTCGCGATAACGTGCATCGTGATAGTGTGTTTCTAAATTACGTATTACACTACGCTAATTACCTACATTTTTAAAGTTTTTGTTTTCGAGTTTAAAATAACCAATATCAACTTAAAAATCATAACAAAGGTTTTTCTAAGGCGAGCCGCAATTTTAGTTCGTAACGGTTGCGAAAAAAAGGACGAAATCACTATAAAGTTGTTAAGGTATCATCTCAAGATCACGCGAGCGGATAATTCTCAATGTGTTTGATATATTTTTATAATTCAACGATAGTTAAAGTACATATAGCTTATAATATAATAGCGTAATATTCTTTACAGAAATAAATCTCTAAAACCATAGTTCAACATAATCAATCCTTCAAAAAAAATAGGTAAGTAACCGTGAGTAAGTATTAAGGTCTAAAGTAGCGGGTAAGTAGGTATATCGACTTGCTAACTTTCGGCATTACGCTCGTTCCGAAAAGTATTGTGAGTAGACTAAAAACGATATATTGATAAGGATTTAAGATCTAAAATAGCGTATCAGCAGGCCCGTGTCACTACGTAATTCGGTCGATTTATATACCTACACGCTCGGTCCGCGCGCGGAGACAATTTAGTCGAGTGTCACGCACGCAGTACGCAGAAAGCGACCGACGCGGTAGTTTGTTTCACGTTAACTTTATTTTCGCAAGTGGATAGTTCACAGGATGGTGAAACAAAAGCGTTACTGTTCTGCATTCGGATGCACTAACACGAAATTTAAAGATAAGGATTTAACCTTTCACAGAATCTGTTGCCGTCTGCACTTACTTAATATAAGCAAAGCACATAGTAAGACATAAAAACATAAGTAAATACAACAGAGTATTAATACGGATAGTTGGGCGGTGAAAAGGTTAATCGATGTCTTTCTAGGTATCGATTTCGAAATTGATACATTACGTGCGACTCGGGTACATCTCTATGGAAGAGGCATTATGGGATGGCCAGCTGTGCCGTTGTCGTCCAGTCGTGACAATGAAGACATCACTATAGAGAATAGTGCTGTGGTTTACCACCATTTTATTTTCAATGCTATGCTTTTGTTTATGTACTAAGTACATATATACAAAGAGTGGAAGATGGCACAAGAATAAATTTAACATCCCAGATTATAAGTAGTCATTTATTGCATATAAAAACAACAAAAACAGGTCGCCGTGTGTTACCAATTTATCGACTTTTGGCAGCACTATATTTTTCGTAGGTATTTTTGTCTATTTTATGCTCTGGCGTGCAGGATACAGGAATGCGTTTATGGCGTAGCGCCCAAAAGGTTAATGGTGTACGTCAACGGCGAAAGCAACTTGAAAGCCTTCCTTCCTCCTTTCTGGTAGGTAACAATAGCACAGAATAACTAATAAGGTACTACCGGGTGACAAGGCCCACAGTTTTCCAAGGCCCAAGCGCAGAAAACTAGGTTTATTACATTTGATCCGTGCCAACTTCGTAGCATGCATGAAACACATTCATATGAACAACGAAACGCAGCAGTGGACAGCGAGCGGCCACCATCTTGTCAGTGACACCCGGTAGTTCGCCGATTTCGGTCGCGGCCGCTCATATTACTAATTTTGGCTCCTAAAAACGTCAGTTTTTACTTGTTTATACTATCTACGATTTGTTAGTATATTTTTATTTAGTGTGTTTATTTGATCATCCTTTTGATATTTGAGTCGATTAATATCAAAGGCAGCAATCTGACGATTGACTAATTTGTGGCTAGAGACAAAAAATGTTTTTAGGTTTTTATGTGGATTGGACCATTGAAGAACTATTTTAAATATGACCTAATAGTAATATCACTTTCTCGTAGCATACTATAGATGGCTAAAAGTGAATGTCTCCACATTTTACAATTGATTCTTGCAGAATGCCGGATATGATACTGAAATGTAAAGAATGCCGGTTTTGTTACCAAATGTAGAGCAGATTTCCGTATTTGATCCTAAAATATCGACAGATTGTCATTTTTGATTGTATTGACTTTTTGTCAGAACCAGGGTTGGCACTACCAAGGAAATAAGAAATTGTCAAAAATAATAAAAAATATAATAAATAATAAAATAAAATTATGTACTTAACTGTTGCATTTTGTTCATAGTCATTAAGGAACATTGAAGTGGTTGTGTTGTGGTCATAAATTAGTATCGGTAAATTTTTGATGAATACCTGTAATTATAAAACCTATTTCATTAATTACAATTCAATAATGCAAAACTTCCAATAGAAAAACTTGAAATATAAACACAAAATAAAATATATTTTGTAAAAATAATTATTACTTACATATCTTAACTGAAAATGTTGATATTGTCTAGGTACTCGTGAAATTTTAAAGACTCCCTTCATCGTTTCATCCTAGTCGGAAAAAAATACATCCATATTGAAATAAATTAGGAATAACAGTAAACTAACATCATTGTGTTAACCCTAGCTATACTGAGTAAGAAACTAAACTCATCTTTTAGCCACATTTCTTTTCTAGTTTTCAGGATTTCTGGTGCGACTGCGTGAATAAATATTAGTTACACGTTCAGGACAACTCTCCATGACTTTAGTTTGCGCATTCATATCAAGAAGAAACTAAATAAAAGCGAGTAAACCAATAAAAACCAATAATTATATCGGCGGCCATGACACAGGTGCCAAAAAGAACGCTTGTGATTATTTGATTGGCTGAGACAAAAGATTGCCGTCTTTGATAAATAAAACCTTACAGATCGCCTTATTGGATACCAAATTCATATTTTGACATTGCTTTTCCATGGCAGTATGCCACATTTGAAACGAAATGTTTTTACGATATTAATTCGTTTTAAATTCTCAATGTTGCCATATAAATATCTTATTTTTGACAAAAACGACAAATTGCCGCCTTTGATATTTAACGACTCATTTACATAAACATGTGCGATTTTAAATTTGTGTTGTAAAGCCCACAACGGTTAGGAAGGCCCAACAAAGTAGTTGCTTGGGCCTTAATAGGAGTATAAATAATAATTACTTAATTTTAGCATGAATAACAATAATTTACAAGTAAAATCTAATATTTATAAAATAAACACTTAAAAATTAGATACCTCAGCTGTTTTATAACACAATGGAAAAGTATTTTTTTTTGTAATAATATATTGATCATTTTTGTATCCGATTGCTTTTATCGAAGTTTATGTATGTTACAATTTTGATGTGTATATATCCTTATGGTCTGTAATGCTTACTTTTGCTCCAAAATACTTTAAAACGGCACGGGCCTTATTGGACATACCATGTTTAGTAAAGCCCAAAATAAGGGTTTTTAAAAATGTTTAAAAACCGAACTTATAATAAGTTGTAGCTTCAATAACTACTTTTATTTGGATTCTGAAATAATCATAGCTTTCATTGTAAACACTCTTTTTCTTCTAAATGATAAAATATAGGTTAGGCCTTGTCACCCGGTAGTACCTTACTACTACCGTACAGAAGGTTTAGTCAGAGGACTAAAGACAAGTGTGGGTATCAAAAATTGCCTACTCTTACGACTTTCACTCGAAATTGAAACTTATCGTGTGACCCGAGCGCTCATATTTTCCGTTAAGCAACGCTGACTCGATATCGATTTGACGTCAAGAGCGCAGGGTTTCCACTCATGGATATATTTAAGTATATATTAAAATAAATCAGTTTCATTGTTCTTTCTTTTATTTAGACACCCAAACACAACAGTTTTTTTATACGGATTATAATATCGTTTTATAGTAGTCATCGCTCGGTGCACAAAAATGATCGTTCGTTTTACGCGCGACGTGGAGCGTGCGAGCCGAGCGGCAACCTTACAGTAACTGCCATACGCCTGCCCGAGAGGCGCGCCGGCCGAACGGACCTTTTGTTTTACTATTGTGTCCTGCTGTAGTATTATTAGATACAAATTACTTAGGTAACTTTTCCCTATAGCGCCAACTTGCGTGTGTCCCAGGTGTTCCGCGAGGGCCGCACCAAGGCGGTGGGCAACGTGCTGCGCGCCGAGCCGCACGCCGCCAAGCCGCAGCCGCGCCGCGCGCCGCCCGCTGCGCACGCGCACGCGCACGATCCCAACGCGGTGGGTGCCTTGATGACCTACTCTTTGTGACTTTACATTACATTTTACACGGCACCAAGGGGTCTCAAGGGGTCTTGAGGAGCTCGACGGCGCAGCGGCTAGCGCGTTCGGCTTGCGATCTTGCTCGCTAAGCCACTTTCGCAATGCCGGGTCGCTTGATGGGTGACCAAATTAAAAACATCTCGAGCTCCTCCGTGCTTCGGAAGGCACGTTAAGCCGTTGGTCCCGGTTGTTGTCGTAAGATGACAGTCGTTAAAACCCACCAACCCGCATTGGGCCAGCGTGGTGGGTCATGGCCCAATATCCCCACGTACTATTGTCCACGTGGGAGGCCTGTGCCCAGTAGTGGGACGTTAATTGGCTGATGATGATGATGAAGGGGTCTCGAAGCTAAAGTTGCGGGCCAGGCCGGCCCACAAAGATGACTACTGATGATGTATAATCAGAGATACACTGGTCTTGGACAGAAGCACAGCGGTGTATACCAGAGGATACACTTGGCGCTTAACGTGTTAATCTTCTACTCTCAATATATTAAAATTGCTCTAACTTAATTTTTTTCGCGTGGTGAATTATGAACCAACTACCTAGGAGCTGATATGCGTGTAAAGGTTTTTATTTACGTTGTTTTGCTATCGATATTATATAAATGAATTAAAAATATTGAAAAGTTAATTAGTGGGGTACAATTAAAATTACTAGAAATGAAGCAATCAATTTCTATTGTAACAGCCTCAGGAGAGCGACGTGACGGCGGCCGACTCCCCGTTCGAGGTGCAGACCGACAAGCGCACGCGCCGCCCGCGCAAGCGCCACGACAAGCCGCCCGACGCGCAGCCCGTCGCCGCCAACTAACGCCCGTGGTTGTGGTGAAGCCTCGCGGTCACTGGAAATTAATGATCTTACTGCTTAGGACAAATGTTACATGCGTTTTTTTGTTGTGATTTTGTCCTCCGGTGAACGCGCAGCTCAAGCCTATTCAAACATCACTTTAACACTTTTTACTACGATCGACTTCGAAGTACACTTAGATGTAGGTACAAAACTAATTTGGTAATTATTATAATTTATAATGTTTCAGCACAGCTAGATCTTTAATAGTACAAGGTATCGGATCACTGTGTGATGGATGATGGACAATTTTAATGTCACAGTGGTTTTGTGTGACTTTAACAAAAAATATTGAAGATAAGTGGTGGTGAAAGAGGAATCCATATTTTTAATAGACATATTGGGGGACACACATAACATAACTGATTGTTTCTATTATGATTTTTCCAAACCGCATAAAAAAAATATTAATCTTTAGAGTTTTCACTCCTACCTCTCATACCTTTGACTCCCTCACTTGTTTACAAAAGAATCTTTGAGAAATCAAAGCTAGTTTTTAATAGAAGAAAATGTTACTAAATAATTCACCATTAGTGGTACCAGCTGAGTAGTTGTAAAACAAGGGATTTATGTTACAAACATATTCATCTACTTAACCCTATACATTTAAAAATATGACATATTTTTATATTTACCCATAATTCTTATTCAATAGAAAATGACACCAAAACAAAAATATAATCAATTCTGCTAGATGGTTCAGAAATGAAAAATAAATGATTATTAAATATTGGAAATGTGATGTTTTATTTCTTTTTGTTTTTAAATAGTTTGTTTGAAATGTTTATTTGTGATGGTTTCACTTTTGTAAAATGTTATATTAAGTATATTGCATCTGTTTATTAATTACTTGCCGAGAAATATAAAATTTAAGAACAAGAATAAAATTTATGTAAAAATTATTTTATTAAATAAATCTGCTGTATGCAGATTTCTCTTTCTAGTGCACACTGTTAGTGAAGCTAGCGGCTGTAGGTAGATATCATAAGTATCTATGTTTCAGTATTTCATTATTTTAACAATAGAATGTGATTTCCTAGTTTAAGCAAAAGGATATTTTTATTGGTGTGTTCAGAGTGACAAGAAATTAAAATAGCTCAATATATATATGACTCATTTTTTATTATCCCAATGGTAAATAACAAAACATTATCTAACAAGATACCTAATCAATAACATTATTTTATTTTTTGAGCTGCTTCTTAGCATCTGCAATGCCTTTCTTCATATTTTCACTAAATTTTTTTAGGAAACTAAACAATCTGTTTACTTTTTGAGGGTCCATGTCTGCAAGCTTTTCTTTGCCTCTATAAAATACGGAAACTGCAAGCTGAGCAGCACGCCTCACCGGATATGACTCTGCAATCCTTTGGACGAGGTGCTCGTTGTTAGCCAAGTACCTTAGCAAAGCACGGATTGGCATTGTTATAAATATCACTTAAAGGATGTTTCAAATGAGCACATGTTACGATATTTCTGCAACAGTTCACGTTTCAGACGTAACTGAGTTCGGAGTATTTCGAACTGCTTCAACTGGTCCTGTTTGTTGTAGTCAATACCAGGCAGCCGTTTTATCTGAGAATTACATTTTAAATTAGACAAAAGAAATCATAGGACATAAAACAGCGTTACCTTTTATAACGATAAAATAATAAAATGTTAACCTGTGAACGAGCGACATCAAATTTCTTCTGTAATTCCAATACCTTTTGACTGCAATCTTGGGATTCTCGAGCTTTAGATGAATTATCGTGGAAGTCTCGTTCCACACTAAAACAAATGGTTTTACGCAGCGTTATATAAAAAGTATCACACGTAACAATGATTTAGATGCCATTCTGAAAATAGAGCAATGAAATACCTTCGTATTATTTCGTACACAACAGGTAAAAAATCTACATCTACTTCTTGCACCGATAATGGACTAAAGTTATTCTGTTCTGAATGATCTGTGTTATTTTCCATTTTATGAACAAACAATTTGCAAATTACAAAATTCACTTGCCTAGTAAAAACTGAAAACCCAAATCCAAAAACGCCTCAATGAAGGAAAGGAAGGAAAGGAAATAAATTATTTTGACACTTTTGAAGTTTTGGTTTTATTTTTTTAATATTTTTTTAAATTTGTTCCGTGAAGGAACAGGCTAAGGTCCGAGACCATACTGCCTAGTCATTAGTTTTTTTTATTTCTTTTTTCTTGATGATAATGAGTGGTGATTAAGATGATGAATGATAAATGATGTTCCCCAAACCTCTTGAGTCCTCACTGAGGACTCCTCAGTAAAGATGTGGGACTTTACTGAGGTCTCACGCGGACTTCTTGAGAGAATTTGAAAAGTGATGTTTCACTGTTTTGTTTCATTTCCCAACACTCATGCACGTTCACAAACACTTAACGGTTAATAATCCACTATTATTTCACATTAATAATCACAAATTTTAGAATAAAAACAAAACTGCAGACATAGCGCTTCACTTTCCAGCCAAGAAGTCCTTATTTTTTTTATCTAGATTTGTTACTTGAAGGAACAGGCTAAGGTCAGAGACCATACTTTATCTAATTACTTAATCTTTAGTTTTTTTTTATTTCTAGATGTTATTGGATGATAAATGATTTTCCCCCAAACGCCTTGAGTCCTCGGTAAAGATGTGGGACTTTATTGCGACTGCGATCTCACGCGGACTTCTTGAGAGAATTTAAAAAGTGTTTTTTTTATCTTAAATAATGGCTTCGTGCGATCAGCACATTTAGCCAGTGTCAATTTTTTAATATGAATTATTGTTTTCTTTATATTAAGTGGATGATAATGATTGATAATGAACATGTACAAAATTATTTTTCCCCCAAAGTCCGACATTTTTACTTTTAAACGTTTTTTTAAATCTTTTCTGCTTGATGAAGGAAAAGCAAAGAGTGATGATCAGCCATGTTATCAATGTGTTTGTTTAATAAATAAATAATAAGGATGAGTGATGGATGAATGTAATGATCACTCACTAGTCACCACTTATTACAGGGAGGCGATATAACGCTAAATAATTACAACCAAACCACAACTGAACCTCAGCCGTTAGACCTACTTTTATAGTGCTATCGCGTTTGACACACGCGATGGCGCTATACAAAGTCGGCGGAACGGCTGCGGTTAAGTTATGGTTTGGTTGAAATTATTAAGCGTGATCCAATGATGTTATAATAAAAAGCGTGATCGATCAGTGCCACCCATACCACGGAATAATCTCTTTTAAGTTCTGAGAGATTTTAAACTTAAGTTAGCTATCATTGAGCTTTCAATGCTAGCTATCATTGAGCTAAATGTTAGCTATAGTGCATTTAATCCTCAGAACCAATGATATTATAATAAATTACTATAAATCATTGCTCAGAAAATATTATTATTTCTGAGGTTTCATCAATCAAATAGTTTAAGCCGTCATGTCATGTCGGCATTCCCTCAGAACAATAATTAAGGCATTCCTGTCTTGTTCCTGCCAGTGTTGCCAACGTAGTGGATTTTCCACTAAAACTGGTGGTTTCGATCCCCCTTTTAGTGGCGAAATATTGCTTTTAGTGGCTAGTGGTTTTTCTATTGGATTAATAGAATTTCATTTTCAGTAGGCTAGCTCAACCACTTGATGACATGAATAAAAAAAAATCGAAGTTTTAGTGAAAAATTCACTAAGTTCGCAACAATGCAGGAACAAGACTGGAACATGACGGAGCAGGAACTATTTGATGAAACGCACTACTACCTATATTATACCCATGGACCTAATACAACTATCAGGCCCGACCTCGGACCAAATATTGATCCGAGGGCCCGACGCCCGAGCACTGTCAAAATGACATATTGCTAAAATACACGTTTACGGACTTCTTGGCGGGAAAATGAAGCGTCGTGTCTGCAGTTTTGTTTTATTTTCTAACATTTGTGTTTTTTCGAATATTAATGTGAAATAATAGTGGATTATTAACCGTTAAGTGTTTGTGAACGTGCATGAGTGTTGGCAAATGAAACAAAACAGTGCAACATCACTTTTCAAATTCTTTCAAGTAGTCCTCGTGAGACCTCAGTATAGTCCCACATCTTTACTGAGGACTCAAGGGGTTTGGGGAACATCATTTAACATTCATCTTAATCACCACTCATTATCATCAAGGGAAAAAAACAAATAAAAAACTAATGACTAGGCAGTATGGCTCAGACCTTAGCCTGTTCCTTCATGGAACAAATATATATATAAAAATATATGGACTTCTTGGCGGGAAAGTGAAGCGTCGTGTCTGCAGTTTTGTTTTATTTTCTAACATTTGTGTTTTTTCGAATATTAATGTGAAATAATAGTGGATTATTAACCGTTAAGTGTTTGTGAACGTGCATGAGTGTTGGCAAATGAAACAAAACAGTGCAACATCACTTTTCAAATTCTTTCAAGTAGTCCGCGTGAGACCTCAGTATAGTCCCACATCTTTACTGAGGACTCAAGGGGTTTGGGGAACATCATTTATCATTCATCTTAATCACCACTCATTATCATCAAGGGAAAAAAACAAATAAAAAACTAATGACTAGGCAGTATGGCTCAGACCTTAGCCTGTTCCTTCATGGAACAAATATATTCAAAAAAAAAAATATATATATTTAAATTTAAACACGTTTACGTCAGATTTATATGACATTAAATTAAATGTCAGTCAAAACGTCATTTATTTCATGAATGATTATTGTGTGTGTTTACTGTACGGTTTACTGTGTTATTTTCAATGAGTTAATTATTTAAATTTCAAAACATGGATGAAGTTGCTAAATTGGAGCACCTTTCTTTAGTATCTAAAGTATGTACTGAATTAGATAATCACTTAGGGCTAAATGACAAAGACTTGGGTGAGTGTTTTTGGAATTGTTTTACTTTAATGCTCTCACACCCAGTTGCAGAAAAGCTCATTAAAATTTTAAAGTTCCTTTAAATGTTAATGCCACTTTAAAGTGTTGCATAAAATAGCTTCTGTCCGTAAATTTAATGCCCCATTAGTTTTAATGAACCCAACGTCAAATCGGGGCTTTAACAGATTTTTACGTTGCACAAAACGTCATTAGCGCTAAAGGACCTTTAGTTTGACTTAAATTTGACACTTTGAGGTTATAATTTTTAATGCCTGGTCAAGCGGTCATTAAACTCATATTAAACTTATTTTAAACTGTTATATCGTTACTTACCTACTTTCAAACTTAAAAATTTGTTTGTTGTAATAAGTGGATTTCGTTATGTCTCTAACAAGCCTTTCGTCCTTATCCGATTACGAAGAATATGTTTTCCGTCGACGACGCCGTGTTATTCCAGATAGAATAAATTTGTTTGAAAAACATGATGGAGAAGATTTTCGTGTGAGATACAGAATGTCTAAAGAGACGGCTTTACGGATTTCTGAAATTCTCAACCTGGAACCTGAAACTCGAAGGAATAAAGCCATTGATGGTCTCACACAATTATTGATTTGTCTGAGGTTCTTCGCAACGGGATCATTCCAGCAAGTGTTAGGAGATTTGGTAAATGTGCACAAATCAACAGTATGTCGCGTAGTTCAAAGAGTAACACGCAAACTAGCAAGTCTTAGCGCAACATTTATTAAAATGCCTACAGACAGAAGTGAGCTACAAAGAGTTGCTGAAGGATTCTACCAAATTGATGGCTTTCCAAGGGTGGCAGGAGCCCTTGATTGCACCCATGTGAAAATAGTTAGCAGAGGGGGAGCACTACCTGAACTATACCGCTGTAGGAAGGGATTTTTTTCCATTAACGTTCAAGCTGTTTGTGACTCAAGCCTGAAAATCAGAGACCTTATAGCGCGTTGGCCTGGGTCAGTCCATGACTCGACCATTTTCAATAACTCGCACATATGTGCAGATTTTGGAAGGGGGAAATATGGCACATATTGTTTATTGGGAGACAGTGGATACTTCAACAACAATTATCTACTGACTCCTTTTCTGCGTCCTCAAAGTATAGCTGAAGAAGCATACAACAAAAGCCACATTGCGACCCGAAATACAATCGAGAGATGTTTTGGGGTTTTAAAACGGCGATGCCCTTGCCTGGAAAAAGGCATTACTCTTAATAAAACATCTACAGTCCTGCAAGTGATTGTTGCATGTGTGGTGCTGCATAATTTGTGTATAGAACTAGATGAGGTCGTACCTCCTACTGACATAGAAATAGATGATGATGGAGAAGATAATAATTTCCTCTATACTAGTTCACAGCCTGGTCAGACATCAGTCCGGACTGCAATTGTAAATAGTGTGTTCTCATAAATAACAAGTTTGGTTTAAATATATAAAAGTTATGACAATGTGAATAATGTGGTCTCAAAGATTGTACACTGGTTTAGTGTAAATAACTTGCTGTTAACCCTTTCACGGGCGGTACAGTCGAAATTTTTAATTGCTTTTCAACCGTATTCCAAGAGCATAAGGTTCAATATTTAGTGGCAATATAGCTGCCATTGCCTTGGAAAGGGTTAAACAAGGGAAAACCAAATGTGTAAGATTTGTATTGCCTAATGTTAAGCAAGTAATAAGCTTATAAGCTTATAAGCTTAACCTACAGGCTGGTGACTCTCTCAGAGAGAGATTTAAGTATATAAGTATAATGACAGCTGCATCACAATACATTTATGAAAATCTGATGTATGTTCATAAAAATATTGAAATGTTTTCAAAAACCAGTGATATTCACAAATTAAACACTAGAAGTAAGAACAAATTAGTAGTACCATATACTAGGCTCCATAAAATAAATAATTCTTTAAGGATCTGTGTGTACGATTATACAACAAAGTACCAAATGATATTCAGAAATTAGATCTTGATAAATTTAAAATCAAAATCAAAGAAAAGCTTTATAAAATAGTTTATTATAAAGTGTCAGATTACACAGAAGACAAAACAGCTTGGGTCTGAAATGCTTCAAGTACTCCAACAGCTATTTCTGATTGTCTATAATTAATAAAGCACCATATTTAATGAAATTATTTACATTCTAATTCATATTTTGTATTTTAAGACCTGGTAAGCACATAATATATATATTTTTTTTTTGTAAATGTCGTTGCTTCTGTGCGCTGTGGTTTCTTGTGCCCATTCTTTGCCACAGTTAAAAAATGATGTCCTGAATGGGTGATAGGTTAAAAAAGATTTGGACAATTCAAAGTACCTACTTATTAATTGAGTTTAATGAATAAAAATATTTTGACTTTTGACTTTTTGAATAGATAATTGTTTTATTTTCTTATTAATACCTTGTAGTCTTTTATAAATTATTGAAATACAAAATGCTAGAGTTTCTCCCGTGTTCTTTTCGCAACAACATGTGTTGGGAGACTCCATTTTAATTCAATCTACCGTACAATACTAAATGTATTAAAAATAATTTTAAAGCACTTGAAATTGGCTTAATGCTAAACGCGAAGCCATTAATTAAGCAATAATAATAATACAAAATGCTAGGTACAGCTGAACCATTGAAATGAGACTCATTTTGCTAATAATTTGTTTGAAAGCATCAAAACTGTAAAGCTCAATGTCAACAAGTTTAAATACCATATTGAATTTAATATCTGTTTGAAAATGAACATAATAATATGGTGGGACCCATCAGATCAAGGGCATGTAGGATATTTAAAAGCTTAACATATTTGAATTAAAACAACATTATTTGTGTTAAGTCCTAATTTTTTTTATTTTTTAAAAGTTCCATCTTAAGTAAATGTTCCCTTTTATTGTACAAAATCTCCATCATCAGTTTCTTTTTCTCCAAATCTGCATTCTGACATTTTTTTTTAAAATATAATCTTTTTAATGTGTCTGCAGATGCTTTTTTAATTATTTTTCTTGGCTTGAATGCTGTAACAATTAACATAATATAAATTCATACTGATATCAATGCAATGACGACATAGATAAATCAAAAGTCAAGAAAGTAGGTATATATATAAATATAAACCTTTACAGGTACTTATTATATTTTATTATTTACGATGTTGTCTACCTAAGTATATGCATGTGCTATCAAAATTAAATAAGTAACTTAAGATTCACATGCCATGCGCTGGAAAATTAACTATTCGCATCATACTCCATCTTTATATCTCTATTTTATGTGAATAAATTATATTTCATTCCATTTCATTACTTACGAGCACTGTTCTATGTATAATAATAAGTAAAATATAACTTATAATTTAACCCACCCTTTTTTTTACTCGAAACATTTATTGGCTTTGGTGTTGCTGAAATATTCATAGTAGGAGTGGCATGTTTGTCTACTGACATGCTATCAGATGCCTGTGGTTCTTCAGCTGAAACAAATAATATTGTTCTTAATACTCATACATAAAAAATGCTATTGTTGTAGGTATAGTGTTCCTTCAATCCCACATTCGTCATTTGTATAGGGATATGGCCCACTCCTTTAAGGAAGGCGGGAACTTAAAATGTGTTGATGATGATAGTTCCTCATTTTGTTATTTTACAGTAAATTTACAACTTTTCTGATTGTCTAGAATATTATTTTAATTGATTTAGTGTCTTCTTGACATATACCAACCTATAACTATGACATCCTGTGCTGAGGGATCTGGTGGAGTATCATAACCAGATAAAACAGTAATAATATTGCTGTCACTATCCGCATTAAACATACTTGTTTCTGAAAAATAAGTTAATTATAAATTATTAAAAAAGTTTAAAAGAAGCTAGGTAGGTAACGAAATTTTAATTATGTCTGTTGCTTTTACAAAGCTAAAAAATATATAATAACATCTAAAATTAACTTAGCAGAATTAATTGCATACCGTTAAAGAAACCTGATGCACTGTCATACGGATTGCATAGTGGTTTTACTTGGTCCTGTATAATGGCCAGGAGTTTCGCATCATTATCTGTTGTTTTCGGTTTCCAATAGCCACCACCAGTCTTGTTCATTTCAATCTAAGGACATTACAAGGAATGTATGTATTACTTAATTTATAGAAAACAAGTCGTAACATGCAGTTTTGCTTGTTATGGAAGACAATATTAAAAGAAAAATAGTTATTCATTAAGAACTAACAAGTAAATACAAAATGAAGATTATTAAATTACCTTATCATCTTTTATATTTTTTATGGCATGTGCAACGTCATCCTGTGTCAGCATCCGTTCAGCGTTGATGTATGCTAACTTCTGCAAAAGTAAAGAACTGAATTGTACTTACTATACGCACAATGCGCTCATTATAATAAACATTCAGCATGACAACTATCTACTTACATTACTTTCTCCTACATCTTTGCGAGTTTTTTGCTTCATATTATCATACAACGCTTTTAATTGGTCTGTATCCCTTGGACCACTAGTGCAGTTACTATTATATTTAATAGTAATTTCTTTCCATGCTTCCCTCTTCTTCGCAATAAAAATACTACCAGTTCTTTTGCATTCTATGATATGTTTGTACCTGTAAGATAATAATTTAAAAATCAATATTGCTAAAGTTATTTAGAACAGAATACTTACACGTGGTAATAAAATAATACTCACTGCGCGAGAAGATCTATTAACAATGTCTTTTCTTCATGTGTGTAGTTTGCTCCTCGTTTTCGCGATGTTGGTAGTGACATTTTGTATTAGTAGGTAAGTACTTAATTATATCAAATATAAACAGAAATAAAGCAAATACACCACGCGTTGCGGCAGATTTATTTTCAAATTCAAAATTGTTTTGTTTGACTTTGACTTGACATCTTCTTGACAATCAACATTTGACGTTGACGTTTACAGACGTTTAATTTTTGCAACTGCATTACCATTTTACGTGACGAACACCATGACAAAACGCAACCATTCACTCACTTCATTCAAAATATATTTTAAAACTTGCAATACTATTTAATGTCGTCTTTAAATGGTCTTTAGTTAAAGGATCATTAAAAGTACCTTTAGGAGTTTTGTGCAACGTCTTTAAATCTAATGAACTAATTATCGCTAATGACTCATTAACTAATGTAGTCTTTAAAGTCAGCTTTCTGCAACTGGGTGTCATTGTGTTATCATTTTACAATATTGCATTATTCTTGGTATATCATTTTCTTTAAAATATACTGGTTTGTTTTACTTTACAATGATAACAATCATGGCCCTGTATTTGGTTTCACATAATGTGATTGTGACCCAAATCAGTAGGTAAATTTCATTTAAAATAATTATTTAATGTTTGAATATTTTATTATGACCATTTCAAGTATTTAAAATAATGTTATGTTTTACTTTTTAGCTGAATTCATAATCGACCTAGCTGATAAAAACCCAACCTTCGATGGATTTAAGAAAGCTTTGATTGACAATGGAGCAGAATTTTCAGACTCGTTTATGACGAATTTACTTCGTATAATACAACATATGAAACCAGTATCCTCTGCTGAGCAAACAAACAATGCATCCACTAATTCAAACCCACTGGCTAATAAGTTTCCTGGCTTAGCAATACCAAATGAAAAGCCACCTATATTTTCCACTGATGATGAAAGTAGTGAAGAAGAAAAGGATTCAAAAATAATCAAAAGAGTAACGGCAAAAGATTTATTTAAAGATCCAAGTAATCCTAAAAATGACAATATTATTGATCAAGCAATGGCAGAGTTGGAAGCTTTGGCACCTTCTATGTCAGTTACAAAACCTATTACCAAAAAAGAAGATGTTAAACCTGATGAGAAGCGAAAAGAATTGAAAGTCAATAAAAGTAGAAAAAGGGAAAGGTCAACCGAAAGAAGCAGGCGAAGTAAAAGCAGAGAGAAAAGAAGTCGCAGTCGTGATCGCAGAAGTCTTAGTAGAGGTAAGAGGAGCCGCAGTAAAGACAGGGACAGGAGAAGGAGGTCAAGAAGCAGACATCGGCACAGATCTAGATCTAAAGATTTTCAACGGTCAAAATCTAGAGATAGGCAACGATCAAAATCTAGAAATAGACAAAGATCAAGATCCAGAGATAGGCAAAGGTCTAAATCTAAAGAAAGACAAAGGTCAAGATCCAGAGATAGAAGGAGATCAAGATCAAGAGATAGACATAATAGAAGGGAAGGAGGCAGAAGATCCAGGGAAAGGTCTCGATCACCTAAACGGGAAGAGAAACACAGATTTGGAGATTCATTTAAAAAACCAAGAAAAAGAAGCCCAGAAGTTGAGATGAGTGATGATCCAGAACCAGGAAAGGTATGGATACTATATAATAATATCAAGTATCACCTCATCACCAGTGCTATTTCCAGTTTAAGTTTTGCATGTTATTTTTAGAAAAACAAGTAATTTTTTTTGTTGTCTTTCACATGTATTAAAGTGCAGTAAAGTTTTTATTGTCTTAGAAATTTAACTAATAAGTATTTAATTAGACATTCTTAAAAAGTCTTAGTAATTTTTAACAAAGTATTAGTATAATTAGTGGTTTGGATAGAATGAACAGAACCTAATGTTTTTTTTTATGTTTCAGATTTATAGTGGGCGAGTGGCTAATATAGTGCCTTTTGGTTGTTTTGTCCAAATTGAGGGAGTGAGGAAGAGGTGGGAGGGGCTGGTGCACATTTCCCAATTGCGCTCAGAGGGCAGAGTCACTAATGTGTCAGAAGTGGTATCAAGAGGAGATAAAGTCAAAGTAAGCTTAATGAGAATTTAATTAAAACTATTTATAAATAGAGTATGTCATTGTGTGTAATGAAGTAAATCATTCAATGTATTACTAAAAGTTTTAATGAATACTATAAATATCAGAATATTCAACATAGAATGTATTTTGATAATATTGAAAATAGTATGAGATGTTCAAAATTACTTTTTGTTTTTAGGTGAAAGTGCTGTCCATAACAGGGCAAAAGGTTTCGCTCACAATGAAGGATGTCTGCCAGGAAACTGGCAAAGATCTGAACCCTACTTCACATGCTCATTTAGAGGTAAGTAACTAAAAAAAATATATGATTTTGTAGAAATTTTTATAACTTTTTATGACAAATGAAAAATATAAAGATTGTATCTAACTTTTACTTACCTATTCAACAAAGTTTTTAGTTTATCTGTTTGAGATACAATCAGATTAATTGTTATTTAACGATTATTATTATTATTAACCATGTCGCATAGTGGTGAAAGAATACTAACGGACTAAAGACTGCACATACATCCAACTGCATAGAGTGGCGATGGGCTCACCACCTGTCACGCTAAGCACATGTGCATTGTGCAGTCGCTATTTGGTGAAAAGTGGACTATGTCAGAAGAATGCTTTTGCGGTCCTCATTGCCTAGTCTCTGACTGACCCTTCGGGGATAATAAGCTTGATTATATTATGTATGTATGTATACGAGTATAATGATTATTATTTAATCAAGTTATAGAGAGTGAGAGAATGAGGAGCTCGATGGCACAACTTTCGTAATGCCGGGTCATTAGATAGGTGACCAAATTATAAACATTTCGAGCTCCTCCGTGCTTCGGAAGGCACGTTAAGCCGATGTTCCCAGTTGTTGTCGTAAGATGGCAGTCGTTAAAACCCATCAACCCGCATTGGGCCAGCGTGGTGGGTTATGGCCCAAAATTCCCACGTGTTATACCACGTGGGAGGCCTGTGCCCAGCAGGGGGACGTTTAAAGGCTGATGATGATGATGATGATAATGATTTCATCGAGTTTATTCACATCTTGTATTGCATCATCTAATGTATGCAATCATTTATTTTCGTAGAAACAATCAAATGAAAGCTGTTTGTTTTCGCTATAATAGCAATATCATTTCAACACATTTCAACATTCTGTCATGAGTCAGAGTAAGTTGAATTTCTACAATAGCAATTAAGAAATTCGTAATTTAGATAAGAAATTATATTTTTAGTCTCAGCATTGATCTGAAAGACTTTTTATAAATTAAATCGCTTATTATTTAAATAGTAGATTCCTAAAAAGTAATTCTACCAATGTGTAATGATTACGTAAATATTAAAATCAATATTGCTCAGTATTGCGAAATAAAAATTTGGTTGCGACGTAATGTGTGGCCCTCCAACCTGCATTAGGCCAGCGTGTGCTGGGGTCAATGTAAGAAGGCCAGTGCCCAGCAGTGGGACGTATATAGGCTGATGATGATAAAATTTGTGTAATATTTATGATGGCAGGGGACTGCTTCTGTGGTCCTCATTGTCTAGTCTAGCCATAGATATTGTTACAAGGAAAATATTATTTTTTTCTACTGCATAAAATATTTATTACTGTAGTGTGCGTTAGTTTATAAATGAATATAATAGCATTATAAAAATATGAAGTTCATTCAAAATGATCTCCATTGGCCTTAATGCAATCCTTTAAACGTTGAGGCCAGTTATCAATTGAAACACGCACTTTCTTCATAGGAAAATTCTTCACTGCCAATCTTATTGATTGTTTTAGAGACTCCTTATCATGGCGTTTTGGAGTATGCCATACTCTCTAAAACTGACTATAAGTCATAATCACACAGTGAATATTCACAAAAGAATGACAGGTTCAAAATCCAAATCAAAATGTGATATTATTGTTTTTTTTATTGTAACAGTATTTATGGCCAGACTAAGTATGTATATTCATGAATGGTACGCAGGCGGAACGCGAGGGCCGCAACCCGGACCGCCCAGCTGCCAACGCCACGGTGCTGGCGGGGCTGCAGGGCGGGCTGGACCCCGACGACGACTCCAGCCGCAAGCGCGTCACGAGGATCTCCAGTCCTGAGCGCTGGGAGATCAAGCAGGTATGCAGCTTTAATCTGCCTGAAAATGATATACGATCCCCAATGCAAAAGAGTTTGTCTACTAAGGAAAATTGAACGTACCTATGTTTTAAAGTAAATTGTTGTAGTACTATGAGTATAACAAATAAAAAGTAGATTATTAATTAATAAAAGGGGTATTTCCTGTACAAAGTAAAATTAAATAATTTGTTATTATAATAAAAATAAATAGTTCCTCCACCGACGTTAACGCATAAAAGTTCGGCTATCGAAATTGAACACGCAAAATGTTCGTCTACCACTAGGTTGTGTCTCCCTTGCTCTCGATAACGGCCTTGATCCTAATTGTCATCGTGGCGACTAGCTCTTCGCATTCTTCTGGAATTGTGAAATCCCACACAGCCTTGATTTTCTCCTTTAAATCAATTATCGACCTTGATGGATACTTCCGTAGCTTTTTTTTCTTTTTCCACCACAGAGTCTCGATTGGAGACAAGTCTGGACTGCTCGACGGCCACTCCATTGTAAGGATTCGTTTAGAGTCAAGCCAAGCCTTCGTTGTCCTTGCAGTATGGCAGGAAGCACTATCTTGTTGAAATATATGAAGATGAAGTATGCATTTTCATTCTTCGAAATGGACGGCAGTAAACTTGTTTCCAAAATGTTTTGGTATTTTGCTGCATTAACAGTATCTCCTATAAAATGCAGGCGACCCACTCCTTGTGCTGACATGCAGCCCCATATCATCACAGACCCAGGGAACTTCACTTTCCTCTTAATGCAGTATTTATGAAATGCTTCATCTTTATTTCGGATAACTTTTTTCCGCACATCACCAACAGTTACCTCAAATTTGGATTCGTCACTCCATATCATTTGACGCCGCTGGTCAGCAGTCCAGTTCAAGTGATCGCGGGCGAATTTCAGTCTTTTCTTTTTCTGAAGTGAGGTGAGTAAAGGTTTCTCTTTAGCTGTGTAAAAGCCGTAACCCAATCTCTTCAGAACAAGTTTGCAGGTATCCACCTGCCGAAAGATGTGTCGGTTCAAAACACGTTTTTCAGCTTCGCTAGTAAGGAGAGGCCGGCCTGGTCTCTTCAAACATGAAACTGTGGCGTTTTTTTGTAATGCTGGATGATTGACTGGATCGTAGATCTTGGCAGTAAAATTTTTGGCGATTTGGTATGTAGATTTCCCACTTTCACTGTTTGCAATTATAATTTTTTGAACTTCTTCCGTGATAGGTTTTCCGCGACCCATATTGTACGAAATTATTATAGAAAATAATAGAAAAAAAAGTTGAACATGCCTTTATATAGCCGTTGACATCTTATATGACAATTCATTTCTATTTTTTTGAATTGAATTTTATTTATTTTTCTACGCATAAACATAAAAAAGACTTAACGCGAGGCATAGATGAACTGTTTTGGATCAATTAAGAACTAGACGAATTGTTTTGCGCGATTATTCGTAAATTAATACTTCCTGGATTCATATAATAGGCAAAGTTAATCATTCGGGCTCCATACATTTTTGGGCCTTTTATGAAAGTGCCGGCCAACAAAAAAAAATTGTACGTATTGTTAGAACTAGCTATTTGAAGTAATAGTTAATATGGCACAAAAGTTGTAGGATTGCTCTGAGCCAAGTTATACAAGTACGATGATTCATCATTTTCATACATTTATTGATTTCTGAAAGTGCTGGGACTGGGAAACATAAAATAATGATAGATATTGCTAGAACTATTGATCTGAAGCAATTGTCAATGCAGCGCAAAAGCTATGGGGTAATCATCAATTTTGTTTATATAAAAAAAATTGTGGAATCAAAAAAATGTATGAAAATGATGAATCTTCGAACTTGTATAACTTGGCTCGGAGCAATCCTACAACTTTTGTGGCATATTAATTATTTCTCCAAATGGCTAGTTCTAACAATACGTACCATTTTTTTTGTTGGCCGGCACTTACAGAAAAGGCCCAAAAAAATTATGTCCTTATTATTTCTCTAAATGTGCAAAATTCATGTCAGTGTCATAGAGTAATAAAATGTATAAATTGTTTACTGCTAGTGCCTTTCTCGAAATGAAGCAAGTTGAAAAGAAAAATATGTTCATTACAATGTATGACTAGACGAACTCTTTTGCATTGGGGCTCGTATTTTCATGCATCCACCTTAAATAGGTTGATTATTTTCTTCTATATGAACCTGCACTACATGCAAACATATCAATATAGTTAAATAATTTATTATAAGAGTCAGTCATGCGACGTAGTAAAGATCGAGCACCAGCGCTTGTACGTGGTGTAGTAGTGACTGCAAATAATGACTTGAGGCGTGAAGAGCGTGCATGAACCCTAGATGGCACCGAGTAACTAATTTGTTTCTCTACATTAATGCAATCATATACATTATAACATAGATCAATAGTAACGTTGCTTCGAGTTGAGTGCGTCTAGATCTTAAATTAAGAAGTTTGTATTTCTTTAGAATGTGAGTATACGACACTTTTTTATGTCTGCATTTATAGTGCATACGGCGCAAATATTTTTTTGTACCATTTCAATACTATTATGATATATCTCGTATAGTGGGTTGCATATTGGTACAGCGTATTCTAATTGAGGCCTTATTAATGATTTTAGTAGGTAAATGTATGTTAATGGGTTTTTAAATTCCGAAGTTGATCGCATGAAATTGTATAACTTGAATGCTTTATTTATTATATTTTGTATATGGATATCTAAGTGTAATTTACTGTCAAGAACTCAAGAGTGATCCCGAAGTCTTTTATATTATTGACCTCAGCAATATTCGAACCACAGAGTGCGTATTGAAAGTTACTTTTCTTTTTGGTGAATGTAATTTTTTTGCATTTATTTAGATTAAGTTGTAATTGATTATCTTTACAAAATCTGTCAAATCGGTCAAGATCTTCCTGTACCATATGATCTTCAATTTTATTTATTACTCTATATATTTTAAGGTCATCTGCATGTAACAAAAAGTTTTTAAAGCACTTATCAACGTCATTTACAAAAACTACCAATAGTAACGGTCCCAAAATTGACCCTTGTGGCACGCCGGAACCGTAGGTAACTTTAGATTTATAACCCTTCTTTATTGTGTTCTATTTGTTCTTCTTTTGTGTTCTATTGGTGATGTACGATTTAAACAGTCTCCAAAGATTTCCCCGAATTCCATTGTAGGCAATTTTTTCTAATAGAATTCTATGGTCAACTCTGTCAAATGCCTTACAAAAATCAGTATTTATACTTTTTATAAAAGAAAGAGTAGGCTCGTTTCTTGAAGATCCCTAGGCCGTAACGGTCCGGAAATACCGCCGCCGTGAGTTGTTTCCACAACACTGTAGTTCTAGGCAAGAAATTTTGTGAAAAACGCACAGTAGTAGACCGCCATCCATCAAGGTGATGTGGATGGAATGACAGTCGATTGCGTGTAGTGCGGTGAAGGAAATCAGCAGCAGGGATCAAGCCGAACAATTCCATACTATCAATTTGTTTTTTTTGTCAAGTCCATGAAATAAATCCGTAGTAGGATAGCATTATGCAGATAAATAGCGTTGTGTGTTAATCTTTCAAACACTTTTGACAGCACAGGCAGTATGGATATGGGCCTATAATTCTCCACGTCACTCTTCGATCCATTTTTATGAACCGGGACAACCTTAGCGCTTATCCAGATGCGAGGGTATATTCCGTTTAATAGACAAAGTGTTGTGGAAATTACTTAGAGGTTCCTCAATTACGTTTGCAGTATCTGTAAAGAAAATAGGTGGTATATTGTCACGCCAGCACCTTTTGTCACATCAAATGTTTGTAAAACCTTGCAGACATCTGTTTTAATATTATTGTTAATTGTCTGTTATTACTGGTCAGATTTTAAGCCCTTAACTGGTCGTGCCGCTTTGATAAAGTTATCACGTATAATCTTTGTTAAAAATTTAACAATCACATTCTTAGGGCGTGAGTTTTTATTGTCTATATGCTGTACCCTGTGAGCTGACACAATGTCCGAGGTGTTGATAGGATGTTCGATGACACAACCAATTTTGTCTAGTATCATTAGTAGGTTTCCATCCCGGCGCTCTGGTAGGGTAGCGATTTCAATGTTATACAATCTAGCTAGCCTGTTGTTCCATTGAGTCGATTTTATCTTGGACCATCACTATTGGATTTTAACTAGCTTTCTACTAACTTTTAACGGTCATCAAAAGTATCTTGTCTTTCTATAGCATATGTTTATGATTTATCAATTACATCTAATCTTTCACCGTTCTTTAAAAGATTTGTTCATAGATAATGATATTTTATCCATTTCTCGTTCGATAAAAGGGGTGAATTGAATTAGTGATAGTATCAGCGGTAGTAGGCAGTATTGTTTTATCCACTTGAGTTTTCTATAAGCTAAGCTGTTCATTAATTTTTGTTTCAACAAGCTCCAATACTTTAATCAAGGTACTACCGGGTGACAAGGCCCACAGTTTTCCAAGGCCCAAGCGAAGAAAACTATGTTTATTACATTTGATCCATGCCAACTTCGTAGCATGAATGAAACACATGAATATGAACGCCGAAACGCAGCAGCGGACAGCGAGCGGCCACCATATTGTCACTGACACCCGGTAGTTCGCCGACATCGGTAGCGGCCGCTCATATTACTAATTTTGGCTTTTAAAAAACGTCAGTTTTTACTTGTTTATACTATGATTTGCTAGTAGATTTTTATTTATTGTGTTTATTTGATCATTACTCTTTTGATATTTACATAAACATGTGCGATTTTATAGCTTTTTATTTTGTAAATATTCAATTTGTGTTGTAAAGCCCACAACGGTTAGGAAGACCCAACGAAGTAGTTGCTTGGGCCTTAATAGGAATATAAACAATAATTACTTAATTTTAGCATAAATAACAACTTAAAAATTCGATACCTCGGCTGTTTTATTACACAGTGGAAAAGTATTTTTTTTAACAAAATATTTATCATTTTAGTATCCGATTGCTTTTATCGAAGTTTATGAATGTTACAATTTTGATGTGTATTTAACATTATGGCCTTTAATGCTTACTTTTGCTCCAAAAGACTTAAAAACGGGCCTAATTGGACATACCATGTTTAGTAAAGCCCAAAATAAGGCTTTTTAAAAAAGTTTAAATCCTAACTAGTTATCGTTGTAGCTTCAATAACTACTTTTATTTGGATTTTGAAATAATCATATCTTTCGTTGTAAACACTCTTTTTCTTCTAAATAATAAAATATAGGTTTTATTTCAATTTGTAAAAAAAGTGTGTCTTGTTACCCGGTAGTACCTCATATCAAGTTGTCGTCGTCAGGCTGTTTTCGCTTGTGCAAGTTTACAAAAGCGCTTTCGTTGTTGTGCGACATTTCGGGTAGATCAGGATTATAGGAGTATTTCAACGGCTGGCTTCAACGATTGTCACAACTTATTATCCACCACTATACTTTACGCATAAAAATAGAACGTATTTCTTTAACTTTATAGATTTATATCGTTGAACAATTGTTAAGTAATTTAAGACCAGATGAAGTAAGCGGGCGGTGCTTCTAATGGGTTTCACACGACGAATGAAATTAGTCGGTAGCTTTCGAACTTACGACACAGATTTTTTTTAAATGCCTTCTTCTTTTTACGTACACGCTATTGACATTAATGCCAAAAGTGGAAGGATACTTCATCCAAAACTATCGAGACCTCAATCTAATATACAAGTTCACCTATTAACTTTACTTCCATTCTCCAGATGATATCGTCCGGTGTGATCGACAAGAGCGAGCTGCCCGACTTCGACGACGAGACCGGCCTCTTACCCAAGGACGAAGACGGCGAGGCGGACATCGAAATCGAGTTAGTCGAAGACGAACCGCCCTTCTTACAAGGGCACGGGCGGGCGCTCCACGAGCTATCCCCAGTCAGGATTGTGAAGAATCCGGACGGGTCGCTGGCGCAGGCCGCGATGATGCAGAGCGCGCTCGCTAAGGAGAGAAGAGAGCAGAAGATGATCCAACGCGAGCAGGAGATGGAGAGCCTGCCGACTGGTCTGAACAAAAACTGGATCGACCCGCTGCCCGACGCGGACGGCCGCGCGCTAGCTGCTAACATGCGTGGAACAGGCATCACGCCCCAGGATCTTCCCGAGTGGAAGAAGCACGTCATTGGTGGGAAGAAGTCCTCGTTCGGAAAGAAGACCAATTTGTCGTTGCTGGAGCAGCGGCAGTCGCTGCCTATTTACAAGCTGAGGGATGAGTTGACGAAGGTAAGATTTTGTTGTATTGACTTATTAATTACTAATACTTACATACGTTCATACATACAGTGGAGGTAGTTCTCGGTCGACCACTTTTGGGCGATATTCGCTGGCACACTACCTAAGCGCACGCTACTGTACGGTCGGGGGCACCGTCGCTTTACCACTTTGCAGCGATTTTCGTATGAAGCGCACCGACGCCCGGGTACATACCAAATAGACGACGCGGTGTGCAAGGGATTTTGTCCTTTAGACTGGTAAAGCGACGGAGTCCGCCATTGTACGTACGCGCGGCCGGAATGGAGCGCAAGCGAAAAGTGTCGCCGAAAAGTGGTTGACCGGAAATTTTCTCGACTGTAAGTACTTACATCACGCAGGTTTGCTGGCGAGCCTGCCACAGAAGCTCTTTTGAATTGCTGCCAACTTAATGCACTTATTCTGCAAAAGCAGAGACCACAAATATTTGTGGTATGTTTCTTTTTTTATTAGAACATTTTCTTCTTCATCATCAGCGTTTCATCGTTTACTGCTGGACGTACGACTCTCCAATCCTCCTTCTAATCATCACAGTACTTCAGTATACACATTGTCGTATTCAGTCACACATACATACATCATGCCTGTTTCTCGTCTAGGTTGAGACCACTAGCTTCTAATTCTGACAATCAAATCAAAACATTACTCAGACTATTTAACAATTGGTCAATCAAAAAATGTTTAAACGTCCGTAATTTCTAAACAGGCCGTAGCCGACAACCAGATCCTGATCGTGATCGGGGAGACGGGCTCCGGGAAGACCACCCAGATCACTCAGTACCTCGCGGAGTGCGGGCTCACCGCGCGCGGCAAGATCGCGTGCACGCAGCCGCGCCGCGTCGCCGCCATGTCCGTCGCCAAGCGGGTCGCGGAGGAGTTCGGCTGCAGGCTGGGCCAGGAGGTGGGGTACACCATACGATTCGAGGATTGCACCAGCCCAGAGACCGTCATCAAGTAAGTACTAGGGCCCAAACGACGGTTAGGCGTTCAGCTCACTATACGATCGAGGACTTCACCAGCCCGGAGACTGTTATCAAGTAAGTACTGGGGTCTAAGCGTCGGTTAGATTAGCTTTGGTTATGTCACCATACGATTCAAGGATTGTACCAGCTCAGATACTGTCATCAAGTAAGTACCCCAAGCTGTCATCAAGTGGCTAAGTAGGTTGGCTGCAGGTTGGGACAGGTGGTAGGAAAACCATTTGCTTCAGGAATCTCACTAGTCCCGAAACTGTTACCGAGTGATTACTAGGTCTTAAACGAGTTTCTGAGGAGCCGCGGCGCGTCGCCGCCATGTCCGTCACCAAGCGGGGGAGGAGTTTGGGTGCAGGTTGGGGCAGGAGGTGAGGTACGTACACCATGCGATTTGTGGATTATACCATCCCAGAGACCGTCATCAAGTAAGTGCTAGGGCTCAATCGACGGTTAGGAGGTAAACTATATCATACGATTCAAGGACTGCACCAGCACATAGACTGTCATCAAGTAAGTACTAGGGCGACGGTTAGCTTAGGTTAGTTCACCATACGATTCGAGGATTATACCAGCCCGAAGACTGTTATCAAGTAAGTACTATGGCCCAAGCTACGGTTAGGAAGTAAGCTACTACATCATACGATTCGAGGATGATTCACAAATGTATCATCAAGTTTAACTTACTCAAATTGTAACAGCTAACTTATGTCTGTATGCTATCTAGCTATTTCATAAGTCTATAATCTTTACTATACAGTTTGTAAATCTTTTTTACTAATAAATTAAAAAAACCACTTATAGTTAGTCTGGCTAACGAAAGCTGAACGAGGGAAAACGCGGCAAATTCAATAAAATCATGACTGGGTAACACAGGATCACTCACACAGCTGCAATTATCTCAGAAAAATTTCAATTTGACATACGACATGACACCTCAGATAGACACACATAGAGACAAAGTGTTGCCAATCAAGTAACTACGAGGTACTCATAAAACTCTCTTACATTGTCAACAGGTACATGACAGACGGTATGTTGCTCCGCGAATGCCTCATGGACCTCGACCTGAAATCCTACTCCGTGATCATGTTGGACGAGGCCCACGAGCGCACCATCCACACCGACGTGCTGTTCGGGCTGCTCAAGCAAGCCGTGCAGAAGCGGCCCGAGCTCAAGCTCATTGTAACTTCAGCCACACTGGATGCCGTCAAATTCTCCCAATACTTCTTCGAAGCACCCATCTTCACGATACCCGGTAGAACGTTCCCAGTCGAAGTATTGTACACAAAAGAACCTGAAACGGATTATTTAGACGCGTCTCTGATTACCGTGATGCAGATACACTTGCGGGAGCCGCCCGGCGATATTCTGCTGTTTTTGACGGGTCAAGAGGAGATCGACACGGCGTGTGAGATTCTGTACGAGCGCATGAAGTCTCTGGGGCCGGATGTGCCGGAGCTGATCATCCTGCCGGTGTACTCGGCGCTGCCGTCGGAGATGCAGACGCGCATCTTCGAGCCCGCGCCGCCCGGCTCGAGGAAGGTCGTCATAGCTACCAACATAGCGGAGACCTCGCTGACCATTGACGGGATCTACTACGTGGTGGACCCGGGCTTCGTGAAGCAGAAGGTCTACAATTCGAAGACTGGCATGGATTCGCTCGTCGTCACGCCCATCTCACAGGTTAGTGCAATGAGAGTTTTTTGTGCCTTTCCTTAGAAGTAGCACAAATGATGTGGAAGAACGTTCATTTATTATCCTTGTTTGTAACTTTCAATCATTATTTTTTATTCGTAGTCTACTCTCTTGAATATACTTTCAGTAAAATAATTTCAACAAGTAAATGTATATTTTATATAATTCAATGAAACTGCTGGCTCCATTCCATTTTTTTCTATCGACATTCCCAATTATTATACTCCATCAATTTGAAAAACTGCTTTTTAATTATTTATTCGTGTAATGTTTGCTTACATTGTGTGTCATACTCATAGGCGGCGGCGAAGCAGCGTGCGGGTCGCGCCGGGCGCACGGGCCCCGGAAAGACATACCGCTTATACACCGAGCGCGCCTACCGCGACGAGATGCTGCCCACGCCCGTGCCCGAGATACAGCGCACCAACCTCGCCACCACTGTAAGTTTATTATATCCACCACAATCGGTGTATAGCATGTGGTTTTAAAATTAAAACATACAACATCACGCCCGCTTCCTGGAAGGGTAGGCCATTTGCTATAAAATAGGGACCAGATGCGATCCCTGCGGTACTCCGAAGCTAACCGATTTAAGGCCAAAACCTATTTGAACAAACGTTTAAGGGGATCCTGCACGTAATTGTGAAAATTTACGTATTTTTAAGTTACTTGTACTATGCGCTGAATTAGTTAAATACATTAAAATAACTTACGTAAGTTAGCCTGATCATTGCACAAGGGCGTGGCCTTGTTGAAATTTGAAACAAATTCTTTAAACTAATAATAACAAACAATTACATAAATCTAATGATTTCTAAAAAACATTATTTTTCGACAACTTTCTTAATTTTACGCATGAAACAATAATTCTTACATGAAAATATTTGTATTGATATTCCGCAGGTCACCGCCATCTTAAAAAAGTAAATTTTAATTTTTAAACCAAGCGCGTGATAGTTTTGTACATTTCGCAGAATAAAAACATTGCTCTAATCAAATTACTAGGTCTGAAACTTCAAAGCAGAATTGTTCTAATTTTAAATATCAATATGATTGATTTTGCTTTGAAGTTCACTAGGGGTGGATTCGACACACTGGACACACTAAAATAAGGTCTTATACCTAGATTAAACGACGAATTTGTATTGACTAATCTCGGAGTAAGTCTTATTCCAGTATGGTCGAATCCAAACTAAGAGACTTATGTCAGTTTTTGCGATCGCGCGGCACCCCCTTAAGTTCTATATGTGATGTAAGATTTAAACTTTTGATCCATTGTAACGCTGATATGCCAACATTTCCATCTTAGCATAGTCTGTCAAAGGCTTTCCGAAAGTCAGTGTCTCATGACAAACGTGCGTCCCCAGGTGCTGCAGCTGAAGACGATGGGCATCAACGACCTGCTGCACTTCGACTTCATGGACGCGCCGCCCGTGGAGTCGCTCATCATGGCGCTGGAGCAGCTGCACTCGCTCTCCGCGCTCGACTCTGAAGGGCTGCTCACGAGACTCGGCCGCAGGGTCAGTCCCCTTAGATATTACAAGCAGCCGCTCGCGGTTTCACCCGCGTGGTTCCCGTTTTCCGTGGGAATATCGAGATAAAAAGTATCCTATGTGTTTATCCAGGTTATAAACTATCTGTATGCCGAATTTCATCCAAATCCAATCAGTAGTTTTTACGTGAAAGAGTAACAAACATCCATCTATACGTTTCCGTGGAAATATCGGGATAAAAAGTATCCTATGTGTTAATCCAGGTTATAAACTATCTGCATGCCGAATTTCATCCAAATACATTCAGTAGTTTTTACGTTAAAGAGTAACAAATATCCATACATTCTTACAAACTTTCGCGTTTATAATATTAGTAGGATTCTTCTTAGAGTATTTTTTCTGAGAGCAATGGAGAGGGCTATGCTCGGGGTTTCTCTGCGAAATCGAATCAGAAATGAGCAGATCCGTTCAAACGCAGTAGGCACATCGCTCGTAGAACCGACAACCGTTGGGGTAGAATGATTCTTGAGTGGTGATCGCGCACCGGAAGATGAGAGTGTAGGCAGGCCTCTTACTATGTGGACCTTCGATCATCTAAACACTAGATACACCATTAACGCTCTCAAAGTGTCGCCTCAAACTAATGCTTCTACCAAGAAGGAGCATTGGATTGCTATCAGTTGTCATTTGACATTACCGTCCAAATTTAATACCTATTATGGACCGACGATCTGGTGAAGATCGCTGGTAGCCGCTGAATGCGAGCAGCACAAAACCGGTCGTGACAGAGATCCTTGGGGGAAGCTTTTTTAAAGAATACTACCGACCCATCTCTTTCCTTGGTTGTCGTAAAAGGAGACTAGAGGACTAAAGACACATACATCCAACAGCATAGAGTGGCGATGGGCTCACTACCCTAACATGCTGAGCACATGTGCAGTCGTTTTTAAAGATGAACGTGGCAGTGAACTGCTTTTGCGGTTCTCATTACTTAGTCGCTAACTATCCCCTTTGGATTGTCGTGATTTTATGTATGTATGAAAAAACATTGTTGTTAACTTTCTAACTGTTCCATTTCAGATGGCTGAATTCCCTCTCGAGCCGAACCTGTCCAAGATTCTCATTATGTCAGTAGCCCAGCAGTGCTCCGACGAAATACTGACCATAGTGTCGATGCTGAGCGTGCAGAACGTGTTCTACCGGCCCAAAGACAAGCAGGCTCTAGCCGACCAGAAGAAGGCCAAGTTCAACCAGCCTGAAGGCGACCATTTGACGCTTCTTGCAGTTTACAACAGCTGGAGGAATAACAAGTTCTCCAATGCGTGGTGCTATGAGAACTTCGTGCAGATCAGGACGCTGAAGAGGGCGCAGGATGTAAGGAAACAGCTGCTTGGGATCATGGACAGGTAAGTTTTTTAGATTACTGTAATGCTATTTTGGCGGTAATAAAAACAATGTCTCTTCAAACTCTCAATAAAGTCTCGTGAGACAGACGCGAGCTGCATGTAGTAATTAACATCATCATCATCATTGACCTGAAAATGTCCCAGTACTGGGCACAGTCCTTCCCATTTGGACAGCAACACATGGGAAGGTGGGGCCATATCTCACCCCGCTGACCCAATGTGGGTGCGTTTTAACGACTGTTACGAGAATAACCAGGACCAACGCTTTAACGAGACTTCCAAGGCACGGAATTTATTAGTAATAATACAACACTAGTAGCAAACCTGCGCAACTATAGTCTGTTCAATATAGCTTGATACCTGTGACAGGTAACATCAAAAACGACGACGTGATTTTGTAAAAGCGTACGAATATATTTGACAACATTTAAATACTTAATATTATTTTATATAATCCATCACTTAACATACTACAATTACTTTTTGTGATTATTTATTACACGTTAGATTAGGTTTTATCCCATTAAACTCGCTTAACACACATTTATCACTATTTTTAAAAACGTTTTTAAAAAACAAGCTTTTATTTAAAAGCGCTAAAATGAAAAATAATTTACTTTTACTATCAGCTTAGACGTCGTTACATAATTTATATAATTTAAAAGGTTGTCGCGAGATTATGTAAGTACTCAGCCCCTCAGCTGTCAACGTCCCGATTCGGGACGCGTCAAGCAAGTGCGCGTCGGCACGCGACCCGAATCGGGACGCCAAGCGACCCAAATCGGAACGGTCATTTTAGCGTCAAACGAGCGGTTGCACTCTTTTTTATCCTTGTCGCACCTATGTAATCTTAAAAAAGATAGATTAGGCTAGCATTCAAGCGTATAATACGACCAAGTTTAGTAACATTTTATCATTCAAATTCGATATTGAAGTCAGTTCGCGTTAGCGCCGCGTGAGCGTCGCGCCAGTCAGTCAGTAACGACAATTCGTGGGTGTGTTTTGTGTAATTTTGCAGTGATTAAAGTGTTTGAATCTCATAATTCATTAAACTACGATGACTCAGTAAGTAATCTACCTCTCAATACTTTTTGTTTGTTGTTCTGTGTGTTTTTTTTCAATATTTCATCAATCTAAAATACGTAGTCGAATGGCGACCCGATTCGGGATCGCGGATTTATTAGCTCTTATCTCGGTAACAATAAGAGCTAAAATTGACATTTGTTATTTTTTTTTGCCGTGAGTTATTATTTTAAATACTAAATATTAAATATCGAACGAAATGTGTTTGGAAGCATGTTTTTTTATAGTTTTAAGTTGTAGATACGTCTAAGATTAAAATAGGACAAAAAGTATCTGTTCAAATTGTTCTAGTTAAAAAATATACCTGATATTACCCAACTGCACCTTATTTTTTTACTTTCTTTAAATATACGCTAGAAACTATGCAATGTTTTTACAAATTATGTATGGGTTTATATGCTATATTATGGGAAATATTATGTAGAATCCAAATATATATAGAAGTTGGTAAATTTTCTAACAAATTATCGAGTAATCTCCAAAAGAATGCATCTGTTCCCAACCCGCGAGAGGCCCAGCGGTGAGGTAAGCCAGACGCGGGAATCGGCGCGCAGGGGCGCAGCCAGCTGAGAGAAAATTTAACTGCTATACTATACTTAGATTGAAAATTTTAATCAATCACATCAAGTTATTTAATTTACTTTTTTATTTACACAAGTAAATCTCGCGGCAACCTTTTATATCATATAAATTGTGTAACGACGTTATAAGTTGATAGCAAAAGTTCTTGTTAGCGCATTTAAATAAAAGCTTGTTTTTTAAAAAGGTTTTTTAATGTTAATTTATTTCTTACTTTTTATTGGTTTTAGAGTCATCTAACACTCGAAAAGATAAAACTAACTATCCCAAACTCGATGAGGTTCCGCCGTTTCGTTCAGGAGTTCCTATGGCCACCTCCAGACTCCATCATCAGACCAGCTCAATGGTATCATAACATTGCATTGTCATCGTACTTACATAAGTATACCAAATTTCAGCTCAATCGGTTGAGGAAAATTGGTCTTAAATTCAGTTGCAAGATTTGTCCCACACATACATAACAAAGGAAGTCAAATTAAAGCTTGTAAATAAAAAAACGTCCCCTTCACAAGGTCATTCTAATACAAAAAAATACTTGTGTTGGGATAGTAAATCAATTTAAGTTCAATTGATAATCAATAATCAATCGATTGTTTTCAATTTTATTCTAGCTGTATTAATTGATTTGTTAGTCATTACTTATTTTTCTTGAGTACCTATAGAGACAATTATATTGATTATAATATAATCAATACAATATTCAATATAATTGTCTCTAATATTAATATATTCCAAAATATAATTATTTTGGTGATGATTTAGGTTGTACACCAATACATTATTAGAAATTTGTTGATTATTAAAACATTCAAAATCTATTTACGTATTTTTATTTACTTATTAATATGTATTTCTAAAAATGAAGTGATCTAAATAGCATAAAAATGATAATTTGAAACAAAAAACGAATAACGACACAATGATATTCAATTGATAACTTCAATTATCATTTGATAATTACGTCTGTAGTGTCCCAACCCCAGGCATGACAATTTGACATCTGCCACAGGTATCAAGCTATATTGAACATTACAGACTTTATAACAGCACTGCAGAACAATTGACAACTAATCCAGTTATGTCAAATTTTTCCATAAAAGATATGCATACCGCGTTAATGCGTGAAGTGATATTTAAAATCAAGCTTACACAAATAATATATAGCATTAACATTACGCCAGGCACAAGTTGGACGTGGTCTCCGCGGGCAAGAACACGGTGCGCATCCAGAAGACCATCTGCTCGGGCTTCTTCCGCAACGCCGCCAAGAAGGACCCGCAGGAGGGGTACCGCACGCTCGTCGACAGCCAGGTCGTCTACATACACCCCTCCAGCGCGCTGTTCAATCGCCAGCCGGAGTGGTAAGCATCATATATGTTGCACAGAGGCAGGATTCTGCCTAACATTTTACCTATTTCTAGCTCATTTTTAATATCCGTGTTGCGTACTGGTGAAAGAGTACTACTTACCACCCCCTCTCTTTCCTTGGGTGTCGTAAAAGGCGACCAACTGCACAAACATCCAACAGTATAGAGCGGCGATGGGCTCACCGCCCGTCACGCTGAGCACATGTGCAGTCGTCGTTACATGTGTATTTAATGAAAAGTGGACTATGGCAGAGGACTGCTTTTGCGGTCCTCATTGCCTAGTCTCTGACTAACCCTTCGGGGATAACAGTATTGATTATGTGATTATATGTATGTTTAATGTTTGTATTAAAAATGACTAAAGTTATAATATAAATAGTAATAAGACATGACGATAACGGTAATCTAATATGTCTACTGTCTAGTCCAAAATTTATGCACTATTCGCCCAAGTTAGCGCAAAGTAGAATTTGAATTATTATTTTTTTTTACGCTCACACCAATTTTCTAGACCAAGATGAGTATTCTTGTGAAACTCGTTAATATGGTAAGATAACGGATATTAATATACATAAACATAGAAAAAACACCCAGACCCGAAATCAATTTTAGAAAAACAGTTTTTCTCTAAATTGACCCGACCGGGGATCGAACCCCGGACCTCAGAGATGGCGACACCATGGAAACCGATGTACTAACCACTCGACCAAGGAGGTCGTGCATCACACTATTGTGATGTGATGTTACTATTAGGAAGCTAGCTACACAAGCACCCGCTTAAATATTAAAGAAAACATCCAGTTCAAGTATTTAAATGCATTTATTGTTCACAGGGTGATCTACCACGAGCTAGTGCAGACCACTAAAGAGTATATGCGCGAGGTGACCACCATCGACCCCAAGTGGCTGGTGGAGTTCGCGCCGGCCTTCTTCAAGTTCTCGGACCCCACCAAGCTGTCCAAGTTCAAGAAGAACCAACGGCTCGAGCCGCTCTACAACAAGTACGAGGAGCCCAACGCCTGGAGGATATCCAGGGTCCGCAGGAGGAGAAATTAAAAGTACGCTTTTGCTGTCGAAGTGATGGAAAATAAAAAGATTTTTAACAACAGAAAATGTAGTTTCTGTGCTACTAGGGCGCATTTTAATTGGTCGATAAGTCGGTCGTTTTTTCAAGTCAAGTCAAATTATTTATTCAATGTAAACCTTTACAGGCACTTATTGACGTCAATACTAATAATAATAAAAAAACTGTTAACTAACTTATAGTTAAGACTTAATAACTAATTTAACGAGCTATTATAGTCTGTGCCAGACAAATGCGCATTGCTACCCCCAGTGCACACCGAAATAGAATCGCGTCGAACCGAAATATAAGCCGTGGTCATAGAATTGTGTAATATGATTTCCAATTATCGTATTGATACTGTGGTAAGTAATATAAATTGGAGTTATTGAAGTAAAATAAAGTAGCGGCTGAAATGAGTTTTGGAAAACATTAGTACCTAACCAATAAGGTTGACATTTTTAATCATTCAAATATCTTTTTTTATAAAAACTTAAGCATAAAAAAACGTCAAAAATTAATAAGCATAAACTTGTGTGTTTTAAAATTGTTTCGTTATTCGTCTTGGTACAAGCACAGAATAACTAATACTACTACCGTACAGAAGGTTCACCCTCCAACGACCCCCACGCGAAACTGAAACCTATCTCGTGACCCGAGCGTTCATATTCCGATAAGCACAGCCGACTCGATATCGATTTGACGTCCGTCAGGAGCGCAGGGTTTACGCGCGCGCGTAGGGATTACGAGTTAAGAGGAAACACCACGCCGACGCGGCACACAAAACTCCCACACCAAACACAGAAAAACGACGCCCCGCAGCCCCCTTCCAAAACCGGACCAACCCCCACCACCCCTTCAGCAACGGTTAAAGAAAGAGACCCTTCACGTCCGTATGCTTGATTCCTTTGCATTAAGTCATTTATTTAATAACCAGGAGCCTTCAAAATTAAGCGAAATCACTTCGTTTTAAGGCGTCTTCAGAAACATTAGGTAACTCGTTTAAAAAAAAAAAAAATCAAACACACAGACACAGAAAACCTCCTCCCCCAACCGACGCTTAAATAAAAATTGGTCCACCTCTGAAGGAGGAAACAGGGGACCACGAAACGCCGCTCCCCCGCGCCCCGCATGAGAATCCCGAACGCCACGCCGACGCAGTGTTTCCTCTCAAGGCTAGATAGATCGCGCTTTAAGTTTTTTCAAACCATCTGAGACATAGAAAATAATGGTTTAAATTCTGGAAAAAAAAAAAAACTATGTATTAGTTAAGGATCCAATCTATTCAAAGTCTCATTCAGTTACAAAATCCAATAACATCACTCGATAAAAAAAAAAAAAAAAAATAATAATAAATAAGTGGTAGATTTAGATCAATCACACTCAACCACACTCACATCACCATCAATCGAACCAGACCCGCACCGACGCCACGTCCCCAACCCAACCCCCACCACCCCCACCACTCCCCACCCCCGATCCTACGGGGGCAAACCAACATCGCGTCGCGTCGCGCCGGCCATATTCACTTCCGATCCAGCCTGCCTACGCGACACGACGCAACACCGGTCCACCCCCACAGGACCGAGGACAAAAAATGACGAGGGCAGCAGAAGCCAGGCTAGGGACGCAGCATCGGCACAAGTCCAACTCGATCGACAGTGATGCGAATGCAACCGAATACGACTGATCCAAATCCACCAAATAAGATATAAAATTATTTTAAAATATAATATATATACATGCATACATGCATACACACATACAATACATTCATACACACTATACACATATATGGATACGATACTGATACTTTACATTTAATTTTTGTACTCAACGAAAGACAAATAATTCGCAGATAAATTAGCAGAGAATCCTATATATAAAGTCTATAAATATAGGCAATAAAAACCTATAAAACGCGCCGCTTCGCTGTTATACCCGTCCCGTACCGTCGTACCATCGAGAGAGCGAGAGAGAAGCCGCGAGAGAGAAATACCTGGCCTTAAGCGACGACGCGCGACGTGGAGCGTGAGAGCCGAGCGGCAACCTTTACTGTCATACGCCTAGGCGGCCTTCCTGGGAGGCACGCCGGCCGAACGTACCTAAACTGCAGCACCCCACTGGTACAAATGGGGTAAATGACCCTTCATGCACATCTAGCTGGCACAGACCATAACCTACTCTACCTACCTAATCTACCTACCTAACCAATCTACCACCAGTTCGGATTTTGGGAGAGCCTTCGACCGAGAAGAGCTGGCAAGAAACTCAGGAGGCCTTACTTTTTTCTCCCTCTAAGTAACAATGTTACTTTACAGTGTCATAGATCTAATTAAGTAGGTACAAATTATTAAACATAATTAAGTACAATTTGTACGCATCAATATAATTAATAATAACTAAACTAAATAATTTCAACAATTCATAATAATTGAATGAAAGAATAGTTAATAATAGACTAAAGATACTAATAATAAACACTAGTACAGAGTAGACTTATTTCCATGCATTTTTGTCTGCAACATAGTCATTGATCTTATAATAAGCTTTCGCAATTAACACACGTTTAATGTGCGTTTTGAATTTGTTGTCTGTCAATGCAGTGATGTCGTCAGGTATTTTGTTATAAAAACGAATTGAGCTGCATATAAAAGATTTACTACTTTTGCTAAGTCTGAACTTCGGAGCACACAGTTTGTTCCTGTTCCTTGTGTTATATCCGTGAACCTCATTGTTTCTGGTATAAAGGTGTAGATCTTTACGAGCGTACATAATATTTACAAATATGTACAAGGACGGTAAAGTAATGATATCTATATCTTTAAATAATTCCTTCAACGAATCACGTGCTTTTAACTGATATATAAACCGAACTGCTCTTTTCTGGAGAATGAAAATTCTACTAACGTCTGCTGCCGTTCCCCATAGTAGTAATCCATATGACATAACGCTATGGAAATAAGCAAAATAAACCAGCCTAGCAGTAGACTGATTTGTAATTTTTCTTATATTTTTAACAGCAAAAGCAGCCGAACTGAGCCTCTTTGCCAGACCCTCGATATGAGAACCCCACTGTAATTTAGAGTCTATCCTAATACCAAGAAAAGACGTTTCATTAACAATTTCTAACGTTTCCGAATCTAATTCAATATTTAAATGACTGAGCCGTGTATTAGGTGGAGAAAATTTAAGAAATTTAGTTTTATTAGCATTCAGTGCTAAGTTATTAACAGAAAACCATTGTGATACTCTGTTAAGTGTTTCGTTAATTTTTCCTTCTCCAACCTTTGGGTCTTTCCTATCTAAAGAAAATATTAAAGAAGTGTCGTCAGCGAATAACGCTATTTCCGACATTTCCTTAACCATCCTGTCGTTAGCCCGAATGCGGGGAGGCCCCGCATTAGGACCAACCGAAGGTTTCATGGTGTACAACTGCCGATAGATTTTTAAGGGGATTCAGAAATTAAGAAAAGACCTTTTCGAATGTAAGTATAAAACTTTGGGCCCTGTGGAATGCGTTTCTAAAATCTTCCCGCACCCCGCATGCGGGCGCTAACGACCAATGAAAATGCGGCCTTAACACTTCAAGATACTACTAAAAATACAGGAATTTAACAGCATGTGTGATTTGACACATGCTTCTACAATTTAACTGTTTCTCTCTTTGAAACTGACTGACTGTTTTACAATCAAAACTCTTCATTTTTGACCAGAGTTTTCCAATAACAAAAGAAAAAGAGGCGGGTACCGGATTCATGTGGATTTGCGCTCAACTTTACCACGAGACTTATGAGCATAGAATAATAACTAATAATAAATTTTGTTTCTGTCATGTAAACGTAATTTAAAATTAGAGTGAAAGAGACAAAACACAGAATAACTATTCAGACTTTTTTTAAAGTGACACATCATAGTGACTATAAGCAGCCGATGTAGTCCAAAATACTGAGAGCGCTCCTCACCGTGGAACAAGCACGGTAACAAGCGCCCATTCATGACGGCCTGCATAAATGTCGTTTCACGCCCCGCTTAAACGACCCGGGATTATTCTTATAATCCCGAAAGAACATGCCGGCGCATGTTCCCCAGCTCTTGCTGGGAAACATGCGCCGGCAGAGAATGCCAAAGCCGAATGGTCTTACAGAGGAACGACATGCCAAATTTTTTGGTACGAGTGCTGATATTCTGCACAGTATGATGGTGGTTCCTAAGACCAGCACGTGTAGTCCGGGACAGGAAAGGAGAGGGCGGGATTAGATCAAAAAGTTCTTCAGAACACTCCGTAGTAATTTCGGTGGAAGACACTGAGAGAAGCAATGTCTCTACGCAGCTGGAGGTCCTCAAGAGAGGCTGTAACCTCAGCATCTCCAATAATGCGTACCGCTCGCCTTTGCAGTCTATCAAGTGCATCAAGCAGGTATTTAGCAGAGCCGTCCCATAGATGGGAACAATACTCCATACTCGATCGCACCTGAGTCTTGTACAGCAAGCAGCGCTGCTCGGGAGTAAAAAACCGCCTCACCTTATTGAGAATACCCAACTTACGGGAGGCAGTTAAAATAACACTATCGATGAAGCATTTGAAGCGAATGCTGAGGTCCACTGAAATGGGTAAAGGAGAGTTCTGAAGAGAGGGAGGAGTAAGGAAGGGAGTTATTTTGGACGAGAATGTACCAACCTGGGTTTTTCTGGCATTAAACTAGACCAGGTTTTCAGATCCCCACTTGGAGACACGATCGAGAGTCAGGTTCAGTTTGGCAACCAGTTCTTGCCTTTTCACCACAATATCAGCTTGCTTTACCGCAGGATGTCCTATGTACCGCTCATGCACCGTACTGTCATCCGCATAACAATGAATATTGCCCTAAGACAACATGTCATTGATATGCAGAAGAAATAGAGTAGGTGAGAGCACAGAACCCTGCGGCACTCCGGCATTGACTTTATAGAACTCGGAGGAACTACCCTCACAAAGGACACGAATCCTCCGCTCTTCTAAAAAGTCTGCAACCCAGGCGCACAAACGGGGCGGCACGCCGAAGGCCGGCAACAAGACTAACTGCCAGAGATTCACCATGCTTGTCCATCGCTTCACCCCATGCGTGAGTAACGTACGCTAGAAGATCACCCGTTGATCGCTTGGGTCTAAACCCATACTGGCGATCATGGATCAGCGAGTTACCGACTGTAGGGAAGCAGATGGTATTTGCGATGAACGCCACATCATGGAAGGCCGAAGGCGACGTAGTTGATATGCTTTTGTGGCGCCATCTGTTGACACAGTTGAGAAGGTGTTTGCTTCGTGTCGAATAATGTGCGGTGTTTTGTGGTAGGTGGCGTCGCCACACGACCTTATTCTCTGTTTTTTTTACCGTTTTACCGCATATACAGGTTCTAACATGTAGGAGAAGCCTCTTTCTAATCAACAACAGTCTTTTATCATTAATTTGTATTTTATTTAATCATCTTTGGTAAATGTTAGTAAAAACTTTCAAACTTAAACAACTTCTTCATAAATTTTTGATAATACTAAAATATGTCCATTATCCGTTTTTTCCGACCCCCCGGGTAAAATGGATACACCCCCAGGGCAAAAAGAATATGTGCTTCAATCGTCGCACTCATCACAGTAGTAGCTGCCTACACATAAATAAGAAGACCAGTTCTCGTGTGCCCACCTCTTGCATTGGTTGCACTACTTGCACTGTATACATTCTTCACTTAAACAACTTGTTTCATTCATCTTTTTATTATTAGGTAGACTTCTTTTATTGTTTTTTTTTTTATCTTAATGATTATTTCACTTTAATATTCGGCAAAACACAAAGGAGACCCGGCATTTTATGCTTAATATGTATACTTTTTTAATTTTTTAATCTGTTGTTCATTATTTAACTGACAATATGTCAACAAATGACAGTTGTTGACAAATGACAGCTGCTAGCTGTCAAATCAAACATGACGTGACGGTATTGTTGACATTTCTCTTTTTTAAAGCAAAAGCTTAAAAGCAAAAGAATTATGGTTGGTGCAGCCACGTTAGACATTTTTAAAGTAACATGTCTGTTTTTTGAAAACTTAGTGTTTCCATATTAAAAAATATTAATAATTAAATAACTCTTATTTTTGATTCGATAAAAATAAGACAAAACTTGGTTTAGGTAGCCAATAAGGTACTTTATGACAAAATTTATTTGTATACAAATTAAGCGTTTTTTCTATGGAAAGTGCCGATTCTCCTTTGCAAAATAAGACAAAACTACATGACGCTTCACTTTCCCGCCAAGAAAACTATTGTTGTTCTAGGTTTACTAGATTTACCAGGTAGGCTACTCTTGAAACAGAATTGCATTAATCAATTTCCAATCACAAATCTAAAAAATGTCAAATGGCACTTTTGTAAGCGACAATAGCGCCACATTGGAATTAAATTGCGTGGAAATTGATTGAACAAATTATTATCGCGATGGCGTTCCGGAATTATCTTTACTTATCCCAATATCGATACATACTAATCGCATTGGAATTGTATTAAGATTGAGTTTGCGTTCGAGAGTAACCCCCCAGGACCTGCCATTTTACGTTTTTGTTTTTTTATGAATTCGAACATATACGATTTTTTCATGAACGTTTCCAAAAAAACGAAACGCAACGCAATCTGTCAAACTTAAGTGAAGAAGTGACAGACGCAAGAAAACCTCATCAGAATCTGGATTCTTTTGATCAGCAACAATTTACGTAAAAATGAGAATAAAGCGCTTAGAAATTATGATCTAACTCTAATAAAGGTTATTATTAAAAATTCTATAAATTACTGATCATATTTATACTAACAATGGATTTCTTCTCGGAGATAATAGGCGAAACCGTGATACTGGGCATTGATTCCCTAATCCTCGGATTCTGTGTGAAACAACTTAGCAAATGTAAACATATTTTGAATGCGCTACAGGTAAATACATATCCCCGGTCATAGTAAAACTTCGAACTTAAAATATTACGGCAAGCATCTTATAAATGTCTCCTCAATAAATATCCTTTCAGACAGCTCCTGTGCTAGATATTGACAAAACTTTAAATAAGGAAATCAACAAGTATCCCAACAACATAATTCCATACGTAGTCATAAGAGGCCTTGTGAAGCCGCTGGGCAACCCGATCACCAGCAACTACAACAACACTGTCACAGGAGTTGTTCAAAGGTAAGCAAGCTCCACTTGAATAATTTTATAGTTTATTTAAATGTAGAGGACTAAATTACATTCTAGTAGTTATGTATAGTTTCAATAATAGTAGGTTGCCATTAAAATATGCATATATAAACTTGATATTTCTTAACAATGAAGCAAGTAATATCAAACAATGATTAACTAACACAAACAGATATAAGTATTATATGGTATATGGTTCTACTAATTCCTTGTGGATGTAAGGATTTTTTTAAATAATTAGTTGCGGGTGATTTTTGGCTAAATTCAACAGTCTAGTGGTTAACCATAAAATGTTTTAGGTTAACAATTAAAGAACATGTGATAGCAAGGACATCAGCTGGGTTCTGGTCTGACCAGACACGCACAATACACGAGGTATGCAACTCCACCCCCTTTGTGCTCAACAATGGCAGATACAACATTGAGGTGGTTGATGCCCTCACTGCTGAGTTACTTGGTAAGCTGTTAAACTTTAGAACATTATTTATGGTGTAGGGTAGGTTTTTACAAAACTGTTACTTATAAGAAAGTCAAATTCATGTACACTCAAATTGATTTCTATAATCTCTCATCCGTGAGAAAACCTATTTGGTTACTAACAATTGAACTTCAATTGTGTCTGGGTTCTCACAGACAAAAGGTAAATTTCATTAATTGCTCCTTATCATCTGTTACAGACATGGATGTTATATCTGATAAGTTTGAACCAATGTCTCCTGGTGTCATTGACCATGTTTGGGGCTTCTTTTCTGGTGTGAGACAACGTGGCATGCAAACTATGGAGGAAATGCTACGAGATGGTTCCTACATAACAGCAATAGGGGAATTGAGCAGAAGCAACACTGGTGCTTTAAAAATACAACCACCAAAAGACGGTCTACCGTTGTATCTTACTACTGCCACAAAATCAAGTTTATTAAAAAGACTGGCTAGCTCCAGAGATTTTTTAAGGTAAATGCAAATCAACATTTCTATTGTTTATACAAAGATTGAGGCAAAAAGATCCGTTCCTGGCTCCCACAGAAAGCATGTGTCATAAATTATTAATTTTATTTTATACAATCAAACAGGACAATAACAGAATCATTAATTTAAAAATATACCTATAAGCAATCACATCCAAAGGCCATGAATGTCGTGATCTCATGATATAAAGAACTTTAAATAGCAATGAAAGACATTACGAGCCAGCCCAGTTGTTTGCGTTGATCAATCAAGAGCATCTGGATTAATTGACACACTTACACAGAACAGGGTATCGGCTCTTTGCAAATGTTTGTGACCACAGTGTGAGTCTCATGATGTTATCTTTACTGTACACTGTGTTCTGCAATTATAACATTTTGATAGTAACTTAGTAACTTCAAGAGATCTTCGAGGTTCATTGTTAACTCTGATTTATTTATACTTTTTTCAAAGTTCCAAATTTTTAAATATTGTTATATAATTCGGAAAGTGTTAAAATAATGTGAGAGTAGAAAATGTGGTAATATTAAACATGATAAATTAAAAAGCCTTGCGGCCTGCAACATAAAAAAATGATTTTTTTAGAATAACATTTTAACAAGTACTATTATTATTTCCTTTAAGAGTGCTACTAATCGTTTTTGGGTCGGTGGCCGCGCTGGCGTCGTGCCGCATCGCGTACAAGTACATAAGGCGGCGGCGGCGGCGTGCTCAAGAGGACAGCATCAAGCAGCAGCTTGCCATCGGAAGGAAGGAGCGGCGCGTGCACGCCAGGGAGAAGAACCTCACTGAGGTGCAGTTGTGCGTGGTGTGCACGGAGAACCCGAAAGAAGTAAGAGAATGACATATTTGCACAAATTATATTATTGAAACGGGTTTTAACACAAGACTACTTAGTAAAGGATCCCTATGCATACCTTTTAAACCTGTCAGACTTTTATAAAAAATAAAACATTTAATAGGAAACTCCTTATCTATTTTAGAATAGCTAGTACTGGTAGGGTTTTCTCAGGCAGTGGCAATATCATAATATAGTATCTATATTAATAAAAAACAATTGCCGAAAGTTTGTACAGTCACGAGCAAAAATATGTAAACAATTGTAACTCTTAATACAATGGAATAAGAATCAAAGTGTAAACATGTTGGTGCTCGTGACTGTACACGCATCACTTTAGAACGGCTGCCACTGTTTGTTCGTAAACTCAAACTAGGCGAAAATTCGTCACAGGATACAGGGTGTTCATGCAGACGAAGTCACGGGCGGGCCGCTAGTTAATGAATATAACATTATCCTTTACCAATAAGACCGAAAATTGAAGCTGAACAATTTACTGGACTGGATATTGGTTTTATATTTTATAAGCCAGCCTTTTTTCGCGGTTTCGATTCAGCAACATCTATTCAATTATAATACCCACTGTTTGTTAAGTTAAGTAGCTATATTAAAAGTTATGTTGAATCAAATGTTATTATTGTTTTTGCAGATAATATTGCTTCCTTGCGGACATGTGTGCCTGTGTGAAGATTGCTCAGACAACATTACCGACAACTGCCCAATATGCCGCGAAAGAATACAGTCCCGAGCACCTGCCTTTATCACGTGAACGTAGTGCTCTACAGTTGCCTGTGCTAGTATAACGTAATTTTTATGTGTGTTGAATGACTGATGAGTGGCGAGCGACTAATGTTTTAAATGTACAAAATGAAAGTTTATTTTTCTTATGAGATAGCCGACTAATTCAAATGTTAATTATTTGTCTTTCATGAACCCAACAAGTAGGTGTAATGAGAAAATAGAAAAGTTTAAAATATAAATATATTTTTTTAATTTATTAAAACCCTATTTGCACTGATCCAACTTTTCCACAAGTTCCTGAACATGAGTCTTCTTCTTCTTTACCATTGTAAAGAAGCTCTTCCTCAATGAGGGTGTCAGCAATATCCTCATCATCAACACCATTTATTCGGTCTTGTGATGTGTCAGTGATTGCATACTGTTCAAGTAGGGTATTAATTTTACTGTTGCTAACATTCTCTTTGTCATTTGATTCATCACTTTTGCATCTGGTTGAACAATTATTACCACATTTTTTATCAGATACTTTTTCATGCTTCTTACTATTACATAATCCTGACCTGCAGAATTTATCTTTTGATAAACAATTTTTACTTTCAATATTTGTATTGTTACCATCCAAATCTTTATTAGCTTCTTGCTTAGCATTATACTCTTCAAGCATTTTTTTGGCCTTTGAACTCTTACCAATGCCAAGTCTGGGTAAACCTTTATTTAGTCCTTCTAGAAGAACACAGGCTTTGCACACCTCCTGAGATGAGACAAAGTTGCATCTCACACATATCCTTTGTGTTGGCAAACTGACCTCTTCTTTCACTGCCATTGTTTCACCTACAACACATTCAAGGTTATTTAAACATCTATAATTATTACTTAGTTCTTATATTGTATAAATGTTGAACAGCCTCTATGGTGTAGTTGTTAACCACTGTCTCAGACCCACATTGAAGCAAAACCAATAATGTTTATTTTGTAAAATAAAAAAGCTATTCCCGAAAGAACAACAAATTGCCACCCACCTGAATAAATAATGTCCATTATACAAGAAGGCCTAATCTTCTCCATGTCCTTCAGCAAAGCTCTTGCGTGCCCTCTGTAGGCATTGGGAGCAAACACACACTCGGTAGAGAAGTACACAAGCTTTTTGTAATGTGCATACATTACAATTTCCTTTTCATATGTGTACTTGAGGGGTTTGACTCTTGGTATAGTTCCTTCACTGCCCTGTTACAAAACAATATTATTGCATTTATTACATACACACATACTTATATCACACCCGTTTCCCAGAGGTAGAGGTACGCAGAGACCTCAGAATTCCATATTCCATTTGCTGCAATCATTTGCATTTAAAGTTACATAAACTTTACTTTTTTTTATTTAAGAAGTATGCAAAAAGTTCATGACGATAAGAATGAGTTCACTTACTGTGGATATTGATGTACATCTCTTTAATCTTGCAATGTCACCTCTGAGCACATTCATCAGAACAGTTTCTGCTATATCATCAGCATTGTGACCGGTTGCTATGCATTTCACATTTAACATTGCAGCACCACGGTCTAGCGCTTGCCTTCTAAATACTCCACAAAATGTGCAATTGTTCTTTCTTCCTATTTGAGCTACAATCTCATCCATAGTCCAGCCATACAAATCTTTGTATGAAAGAATTTTTAAGGGCATTTCATAGTCATCACGATTTTGTTTAACAGTTTCTAAACTGTCATCTCGATAGCCAGTGATCCCTTCATCTATTGAAAGAAGCATTAGATTCAATCCATAGTCATGTCGTTGGTTCAGAGTTTTCATGATGTGAGCGAGAACAGTAGAGTCTTTGCCACCAGACGCTGCAATTGCAACAGAATCTCCTCTGTTGAAAAGCTGCCCTTTTGTTATGGTGTAATGTACTTCTGCTTCAAAAGCCCTATAGAAACATTCTTTACAGAGCGCATCACCAGTTTTTGGACGCTGAAATGAATAAAATAGTAATGCTTACAGTAGAGCATGAGGAATTAAGCGGTCCGGTTGTTTGTTTTATCAAGTAAAATACTATTATAAACTTTAACTAACCTTCAACACAGCTTTTTTACCACAGCCTGTGCTACATAGCATAGGCATTGTTAATTTTCTTTGATATAATTTCTTAATTCTTTAGTACTAAAGTAGTAGGTAACATGTAAGTTGTACAAAATATGTGCAATTGTGCAATGAATGACAATGACAATGACAAGTCAGTGACACAGTTCACGTGTGTCGTGAACTGTCGTGTGACTTTATTTTTTTTTATTTATTTGTTCCGTGAAGGAACAGGCTAAGGTCTGAGACCATACTGCCTAGTCATTAGTTTATTTTTATTTTTTTCCCTTGATGATAATGAGTGGTGATTAAGATGATGAATGATAAATAATGTTCCCCAAACCCCTTGAGTCCTCACTGAGGACTCCTTAGTAAAGATGTGGGACTTTACTGAGGTCTCACGCGGACTTCTTGTGAGAATTTGAAAAGTGATGTTGCATTGTTTTGTTTCATTTGCCAACACTCATGCACGTTCACAAACACTTAACGGTTAATAATCCACTATTATTTCACATTAATATTCGAAAAAACACAAATTTTAGAAAATAAAACAAAACTGCAGACGTGACGCTTCACTTTCCCGCCAAGAAGTCCCGTGTGACTTTATTGGTGGGCTCATTTTTTTTTATATTTGTTCTGTGAAGGAACAGGCTAAGTTTAGAGACTATACTGCTAAGTCATTAGTTTTTTTATTTATTTTTTCCCTAGATGATAATGAGTGGTGAATAAGATGATGAATGATAAATGATAAATGACAAACACTTATCGGTTAATAATCCACTACTATTAAAACACAAATTTTAGAAAATATAACAAAACTGCAGACTTATGTTCTGAACCAAAAGTTTTTTTTTTATGTTTAATGGCGCGCACGATTTGTGCTTTAGCCAAGACAAAGTAATAGGTTAGGAAGCGGATTATTTATTAGAAAAAGAGAAATAACGATTATTAACCCTTTACCGCATGGATTTTTTGATTTGGCTTAAATTAATTTACGTAATTCTACGGCCTAATAGATGCACTAGAATTTTTTTTTTTGTTTTGATCATTAATTACCAAAATAATAGACCTGAAACCCAAAATCTCACATTTGATACAACATGCAGTCGAGGTAATAAATCTTATATGGTACAACATGCAGTTAAGGTAAGTGTTTTTATTTATTTATATATATATATATAAATATTTATTTTATTAAAGGAAAAATATTTATATTTTAAGGGAATATTTAATTAAAAACGAGATGAAAATCCTTAAAACAATTACTTTCTTTGTTTAAGCCAAAAAAAACATTGGCATTTACTGCAGTAAATGTAGGACATGCGTGAGAAATTTTTGCATCCCTGCCGTTTGTCACCCCAATTGAGTATGCCTGAAAATAAATAAAATAGCAAATAGGTCCTACATAAATCCCAAAGTTTTATACTAGCGGTAAATAAGAATACCAAATCACCAAAAAAAACATATTTTTTATTACATGGGATGTAGCCATGAATGCATGTAGTCTCATATCTGACCGAGCAATGATACAAACTCTAATGCATGAAGTATCATATTTGAAAACGAAAATTGACTTTAACTGCATAGAGTATCATTTCAGATACAAAGTTCTAGACTGGTTTTCGTCAAGAAGAATTTGCTATTACTTACATGTTTTTTTCGTAAAACTTCTTGAGATCCATTATACTTTTAGTTTGCACTAAAATAATTTAAAGATGAGAGAAAAAATAGCGAAAAGAGGCTTTTTCCAATACACAAACCATACTCACTGTCAGAAATGGCGGTTTGCAAGTTTCTTTGACAGAAATGACAAACCACATACAAGATATAAAACTGCCAATGTTTTTTTCGTGTTCGGATACAATCATAGTATAGATATCAGCCATCAACACATTCTATACAAGGCTCAAAAAATATTAATCTGTGAAAACTCTTAATGTATCATATATGATACCGTATGCGGTAAAGGGTTAAGAAGGAATTGATCAAATATCAAATAGGAATAGATAGGAATTAATGATTGATTTAGACTTTAATATTGTTAGTGAACAAAAAGGAAAATAATGCTTTGTAAAATAGCTGTCAATAGTTCAAAACGTATTTATTGTACATGGACATAGAAACCGAAAACTACTAAACTGTTACCTATTTAATGCTCAGAACAATAATTGTTCTGAGATTTAATTACAAAAGTTTTACTTTTTAAGTTTGTGGCATGACAAACACATGTAGCCCACACAGCCTAAATGTAAGGTTCCTTTGCCTCTTTTATAATAAAAAATGGACAAATAATAGTAATCTGTGGGTGTGAGTTGTCAATTTTCTGTGGTTGTCAAGTTGATAGTGATTTTTTGACATTTGAAAAATAAAATTGCGAGTACCTACTGCCGTTTCGCTTTGTGATTTCGTTGTAGGAATTTTATTTTTGTTTGCATTAGAAAGCACAATATAAGAAGCACCGTTACATTAACTTATAGCTATCGCTACAGAATATATTAAATCACATTACCCAGAATAATGATAAGCTACAAAACACGTTATATCGTGTGATGCGAAATGAGTGGGTTCTTGTTTTAAAGTCGTGAACGTGTAATGTTGATGTCTGAATATTTGTGTCGAAGATGCACGAATTACTAAAGCACGTGCTAAACGAGAGAGATCTCACACGAGCCGGAGATATATTTGCCATCCCGGACGCCGACATAGTAGATGACCTTAATGATGTGGTATGTAATCATTTAATCTTATGTGTGCACTGCAGCCAATTTTAGCCAAAAATTCTGAGATGACTAATATCAAAATAGATAACATGGGAATTGTTATTCGAACTATATCATTGGTTTATAAGGTAAAAACAAGTATGATAACTAGTTGATTGTACCCTTAGAATATGGTTATGTTTATCAGTAAGATTCTTTGGTGGAATGCAGCAGCAGTGCTGTTTGTAAACTTGCTTTCTTGTTACTGTTCATCTGTAGTGTGTAAATTCTCTCAAAAATACATAGGTTTGTAATTTTAATCTTTTGTATTCAAATAGACAAACCCTTCACTTGTGACTCAATTGTTGTTGAAAAAGTATTTGGTCAAGTTGATAGAGTTAAAACAAAATGGTAAACTTAATGCAGCAAAGCAATGCACCAAAGTGGTACTTAGGTTGGGGGTGCCTGACTCACTGTGAATAACCATTCACAATGTAACCACATTGTGACAAGTTAACATCTGGTAAAATTATGTTAGAACATAAATTAAGATTTTCAGCACAGCTATTTATAGCTCATGATCATGAATAAAACATTTATTAAATTTTGTTAGTTATGTTCATATTATTTCCTTATCCTTTCCTGTTGTTGCCTATAAATATTAATTATAGCGAATGTTTTGGCCCTATATCCATAACCATAACCTGAACCTTGATGCCAAAGATAAGAGTAAATAAGTTTGAAGCGTAGATAGGTACTATATTGTGTCACTTAGACAATGAATTTTTTTTTCAGTTAAAGCAAATAAATGAAATATCATCTAGACCTGATTACTGTCGTAATGATCGGGACCAAGCATTGATAGAAATATGTGTGACAAGAGTAACATCATGTATCAAGGAGACTGGTACCCTGGAAAAGTATTGTGGAGCTCTAGTGGCTCTGTTGGAGTCCTGCCTGCATCACAACCTGATGCCTCTAGGGCATTTGAGGGATGATGACCCTCCTCACGCTAAGATTGCATCTGACATAATTGCCTGTATAGTACTGGTGAGTGGAAAATAACTAATATACACATAGATTCACAGATGGTTTCCTTAAATATCCTCACCTTATGATTGGAATAAAAAAAGATTTATTTATTTAAAATAAAATAAAAAAACTTTATACAAAGGATTTAGTAGGTATCTAAAAAATTGAAGTTGTTTAAAGGTAATTTTTTTTTCTAAATTTTATATAAAACAATAATCTATTGTTATAAGCTGTTCACTCAGAGTACAAAAAGGCTGTTCTCAATGAATACTACACAACTAATAACAAATTAGAGAATTTTTAAGAATAAAGAAAGAATTATTGGATTTGATAAGAAAAAAGACATGCTAAGATAATATACAATAAGAAATACTCATAAGTAATAATAACTGTCAAATAAAACTGTCCTGGGTAGGTCTCATTTCCTGTGCAAGCGGAGAAAGAGCACTACAGCAACAAGAACGTTATGGAGTTGTTCCTGCCTGTCGCTGTACAATTCCTGCACAAAGGCAACCGGGAGATCTCTAGGCACATGGCGCGCTACCTGTCGCTGGCGGCGGTGCACCACGCGCCGCTGCTCAAGCCGCACGTGCAGACCATCATGGACTCCATCATGTCAGGTCAGTCTTGATTCCTCATAGGGTATTTTTCTATTATTTACATAGTATGTTGCATTGTAAGCTAAGCTTATAGTATTTTATTATTAAATAACATTATTATTTACACTATTAAATTTTCGCGTTCCATTATGCACACGGATATAAACGGGAATTAACGCAAAACTATTTAGTAAAGGCATCCTATCCTACGCATACCTTTTATATGATGATGACCGTCGACGGTCAGCCCGTGACCACGGCCGGTGCAATTTGGTCAAAACGTCGGGTATGAAAGGTATGCATAGGATGCCTTTACTAAATAGTTTTGCGTTAATTCCCGTTTATATCTGTGAACATTATTATTATTGTATCCAGTAGGCCTAGCATTATTATTATTGTATCGTCCGCAACACGAAATATGTCGCGGACGAGAGACGACAAACCATTTTAAGTTGTCATGTTAAGGTTTGTAGACAAATATACCACAGTTTATGCAAAAACTACTATTAAGTCTATTTTTGACATATTATGTAGAGTTCTAAGCGCATCCATGTTTCTTTAGTGTCCATAGACATTAAAGATAAATTAATAAAACATGAGAAAACTGGTTTTTTTTTATTTTTTTTATTATTATTTAACATTTCAAAAAATACAATAAAAAATACTTAATCTAATAGCATTACCTTAAACCACAGAGGTTTGTCTGTAATGCCTATGTGATATACGTCGGCGTTGAACAGGTATGGACGTGCAAAACTAATAATAATCTTCAATCAATCAAATATTACATGTTAACAAACAAAAATTAAAAAATAAAAAAAAACAAACAAAAAAAAATGTATTTTTAAAGAATTCTTTTGAGATTAACGTAAGCGTAACAATGAAAAAAAACGTAATGTTCTAATTAACAGGAGCTCACATCTGGAGAAAGAAATTTTTGAGTTGTGTTATAAAATTATCCTGATTTAAATTATCGAGGGCCGGCGGTAGTTCGTTTATTAGTCGAGGAACCAAGAAGCGCGTCGTTCTCTCGCCGTACAGGTTTTTTGCGCGCGTAGTGCATAGGCGACCTTGAGTTATTGCTCGTGTTATTAGAGGATGTTCAATTTTTTTTCTAAACTCAGGATTAAAATAATTTTCTTTTAACAAACTAAGTTTAAATTGATTATGGACCGTGAGCACCTTGCAGTGTTTAAAAAGGCCTATTTCGTCGTCATTGTACTGTATCTTTACAGCAGTAGACACAATATTTTTTAATATTCTAAGTTGTAGTTTGTAGATTTTCTCAACATATGTATGAAACGTGCGACCGTAACTACTGAGACAATATTGAATGTAAGACCCGGCAAGGGAATGATACAACATTAGCTTAACCTTGTAGGGAATACGATTTTTTAAAATTTTTATCTGTGCTAAGAATTGTCGCAGTTTTCCACAGACATGGTCAATATGAAGCCCCCAGTTAAACCCGCCATCCATCCTAAGGCCGAGGTACGTGTGAGAGTTAACTAGTTCAATTGCAGGACAGTTGCAGGCAGTGGTATGAGATGAATGTAAACAATTGTGATTGTGGGCCATTATGTTTCCAACCGGGGCGTGTTTTAGATACGGCGATTTTATATGCATAAGTTTGGTCTTGTCAGGGTTTAAGACGAGGCCAGCGTCATGGCACCACTTAGCCACGGCGTCAAAATCCGCCTGCATTAACTCACAAGCTTCACTTACATTTTTCCTTCCAATAACTAGGCATGTATCATCGGCAAACTGATAGCACGTACAGCTGGTAACACATTCGCTCATGTCGTTCACGTACGACAAAAAGTGAAGCGGTCCTAAAACCGATCCCTGCGCCGTGCCTTGAGAGACATTTACGCAATAACTACGAGTACCTGCCACTCCTACACAGAACGTACGGTTGTACAAATAGTTCTTACACCAGTTATACAGTGGTCCTCGGATACCACACTGGTCTAGCTTAAGCAAGAGTTTTGAGTGATTGAGGGTATCGAATGCCCGAGAGAAGTCGATAAAAACTACTAACACGTTCTTTTTGTCATTGAGATATTTATTTACTTCATCGGTGAATTTAGAAAGAAGGTCAAATGTGCCCTTCCCCTGCTGGAAGCCAAACTGGTTGGGATAAATAATATCGTGCTTATTGTAGAATGACTGTATTTGTGTACAAATATATTTTTCTATTATCTTATCGATAGATGAGAGGAGTGTTATGGGGCGGTAGTTCTCATAGTTGTCTCGTTTTCCTTTTTTAAATATAGGTCGCACGCATCCGCTTTTTAAATCTACAGGATATAAACCTTGTTTAACGCTGCAGTTAATAAGATTCGCTATAGCACCTGAGACTTTCTCACCTACGATTTTAACTTCAGATAACTTAATTGCATCTAATCCTGGAGCCTTGTTAGAATCAAGTTTTTTTATAATATTGTGTATTTTCTTACTAGTTGCCCTTTGAAAGAATATACTACAATTAGTAGATTCTGAGCCCTTTCTAGTATCAAGCAGCCTGGTATCACACTTATGTGATATGTTTTTTACAATTTTGTCGAAGGAGCTAGCAAAATTATTGGCAATTTGTTTTTCAGTCAAACCTTGTGCATTAAATGCATTGAGTATTGCTTGGTCTATAGACAATGTTATTCGCCCTAACATCTTATTAATTATTTGGTATACTTTTTTGGAATTTTTAAAATTGTTTTTGATATAGTTCATATAATATGAGTTCCTGCGCTGTTCTAGAATTTTGTGGACTTTATTTCTAATAATGTTGTAGTCTAATCTTAGTTTTGGGTCGTTTGGATTTTTTTTCCATAATCTAAATAAGTTATCTCGCTTGTCACAAAGGCGAACAATATTGCCGTCAATCCAAGGTACTTTAAAAGTGTTATGTTTTTTGTTTGTGCATTTTACGGACTGATTTCGTGCATTGTTAAATGAGTTATATATGAATTCATAAATTTTGTCAGGATTATTCATTTCGTTGGTTTGGGACCAGTTTACCTTACACAACTCTTCACTTAAAATGTTATTGTTCACTACTTTTTTTGTCGCCTCCTGTATATGACTCGGAGCCACGCAGGTAAAAATTATTGCCCGGTGATCGGCTAGTACGAGATCGAGCGCTGCCGAGTATGGATCTAGTGTGGGAAAGCGCGCGAATATATGGTCAATACAAGTTTTAGTGATAATATTTAACCTTTGTTCAATCCTAGTATAATCTGTTATTCCACACGACAATCCAAGCTCGCACAGTGTTTCCAGATATGAATCCCTGTATGAATTTGCAGTTTTCAAGTCGATATTTGTGTCACCTATAAGAAGTAAATTGTGTTTTAGTTCAAAGGAGGAGATACACTTACGTAATTCTCTCACAAACAGTGTCTTATTAGATGACGGCGGCCTATAAACAGCACACACACCTACGCTTTGATTACAACCTAGTTTTAATATTCCAAATAGACTTTCGAAAGTAAAACTTTTTTGATTTATGACAGTAAATATTAAATAGTTTTTTGTGTAAATTATAATCCCACCACCTTTCTTATGAGATCGCAGTTGTGTGTGCATATTATAGCCGGGTATATTATATAATTGGGAGATGCTTTCGCTTATTCCAACCTCCGTTAAAACTATAATATCCAACGGAAAAAGGCTACTATGAATAACTTGCAACAGTTTAGTATAATTTTTAATTAACGACCTTATATTTATGTGCAGACAAGAGAATCTTAGATTAGTTTGAGTAGGTAACAATTGAAAAAAACTATTAATATTACTACAATCTGAAACTTCCTTAATATGAGAAATAACCATTATGCATTAAACAAATAATAAAATCAAGTAAATAAAAATAAAAAGATGAAACACAAAATTTTATACTTAAGCCGCAATGTAGGTAGGTAAGTACTTACACCTGAGGTTGTTGTTTAATTAATTTTACGTCTTGTATAGATCTAATGTAGTGAATTTTTTCGTTTTCACTTTTGCGGGCACATACCTTTCCGTCCTTATACCATATAAATTGAAAGCTATCGCGCAATTCTTGCTTGGCACTATAAGGAAGACTCTTCATTGATTTCGTTAATGCTTCCCTTACATAGACGCGGTTGTGAGTGACTTCCCTGGGTGCTTCAGGAAGAACTGCGCCTACCGTGATGCGTTTCTCCTTACTGGCTGCTTTCCATTGGGTTCTCGCGGACTGGGACTTCATTTCGACGAGATAAATTGCAGGCTTATTTTTACCTCCTGGCAATCGTCGAGTTGATTGGATTTCTTTTTCATCCACATCCAGTTTGGTGGCAATAGCACTCATCACCTTAACAACTTCTTGAGAAGCTATATCAGGTAGCCCAGCAATTTCAAGTGATGTTGACAGCGTTTTTTGCTCAAATTGCTTTAAATCCTGCTCTAGTACAGCTATTCTCAATTCTAAGTTTTTATTTTTGTTGGTTAAGTCCTCATTTTTGTTCTCGAGAGTTTTAATTCTGTTGTCTTGGAGTTTTGTAGATTTCTCAAGAGAACAGATTTGATCACTTAGAAATTCCAACGAGTTTTCCAGGTTAGCGATCTCGACACGAAAAGTTTTCTTAAGTTCACGGTTAATATCCTGGATTAATTTTTGTGTATCCATTACTGATTGTCCGATGATGATACTGGTGTCAGACTCCTCATCAGCATCCTCCTCAGGGACGATGAATGAAGACCTACGGGATATATTATGCAGGCATTCTTCGCAGCTCCATTCGATACTACTTGAATTTCGTAGAGTGTTCAGTTGCTTATTCGATAATTTTGAGCACGCAGGATCAGCATGAACAATAACATGACATCTACTGCACTCCAATCCCGGCACTTTTTTCGTTATATTCTTTTTGAGAAGAGTTCTTGTGTTGCGCATGCTAGGCCAGCAGGTGTGTGAGACAAAAGGAAACCATTATTGTCAAAATAACCTATTTGTAACTTTGAGTACGTGGTGGAGGATCACTTTATTATTCACAATGTGTTTTTATTTTGCTTATTTTATTTTATTTTATTTTTTATTTTCTTGTTATTATAGATTAAAAAGCAACAAACAAAAAAGTTACTCCTAACGGATTTTTGTTTCCTCCCAGGCAACTACCCTCTTTGCCGTATCCTGACGAATCTATACGAAGTATGCCCGGAGCCGTTAGAAGCGCACGCGACCGCTTTAGTGTCGCTGCTGCCTCACGCCGAGCCCGTGGAGACCAGCGCGCTGTTCTCGTTACTCGAGCTGATGGTAGCGCGCCGCCCCGAAGCGCTGCGGGCGTGCGTGCCGCAGCTGCTCTCGTATCTGTGCCCGCACACCGCGCCCCCCAACCCGCCGGGGTGTATGTGCGTTGACATTCTGCAGGTGGGTAGTGTTATGTTGTTGGAATGATAGATAAACCTAATAATGAAAGGATTTTGTGTCCACGAGTAAAACCTTGTTTTGCTCGTTATTATGTAAATTGTGAAAAATTATTAACCTTCTTAAATAAAATATAATTAATTTAAAAATACTTGAAATTCACTATTTTAGCCTGTATAACTGTCATAATCGTTGACTCAGCTCACTTTACCTGCTTTCGGTGGTGGGCGACGACAAAAGTATAACGTGTATTGTGTTATGTATGATAATACACGCTATTTTCCCCCCTCATGATCCAAAAAAACAGGTATGGCATTCGGTGTGACACATGCTTACGTCACTGTCGGGTTGCCACTTCTTTTAAACAAAACAGCGGCGATGATGTATGCTTGTGTCACCCACGTGACTATTATCACTGGGAATGCTATACTAGCCGCAGTATTTGATTAAAGTATGGTCCCCTCAGGTGATAGCGTGCGTGAGCCGGCGGCGCGCGTCGCTGGTGGCGGCGCACACGGCGGCCATCACGCGCGCCGCCCGCCCGCCGCACGCCGCGCCCCGCGCCACGGCGCTCGCCGCCGCCGCACTCGCGCACCTCGGGTACTCCGACCGGGTGCGGCATACCCCCATACCCCCCACACACCACACACACACCGCTCCGCTCACTCCAGCTTCACACACCTTACTCCACACCCCCATTCAACCGCAATCAATCCGCACCTCTGTCTGCTTCACACACCTTACTCCACACCCCCATACAACACACTCACTCCACAAGTCTGTCTGCTTCACACACCTTACTCCACACCCCTATACACCCTACCCACACCTCTGTCTGCTTCACACACCTTACTCCGCACCCCATACACCCCACTCACTCCACATCTATGTCTGCTTCACACACCTTACTCCACACCCCCATACAACACACTCACTCCACACCTCAGACAGCTTCACACAACTTACTCCTCACCCCTGCTCGTTGACTCCAGCTTCACACACCTTACTCCACACCCTCATACACCTCTGTCTGCTTCGCACACCTTATTCCACACCCCTATACACCCTACTCACTCCATACCTCTGTCTGCTTCACACACCTTACCCCACACCCCCATACACCCCACTCACTCCACAAGTCTGTCTGCTTCACACACCTTACTCCACACCCCTATACACCCTACTCACTCCACACCTCTGTCTGCTTCACACACCGTACTCCGCACCCCCATTCAACACACTCACTCAACACCTCAGACAGCTTCACACAACTTACTCCACACCCCTGCTCGCTGACTCCAGCTTCACACACACCTTACTCCATAGCCCAAGTCTCCCTCCTGGCTCACCATTGGCTGCATAGCCCTGAGTCGATATACATCCCTGCCTCGACATGTATCCACTCTCCAGTTTTACACTTCTGGTGTCACCTTGCCACATATTCCTGGCTCCTTCTACCATCCACACTTCTGACTTCAAACACCTTACTCCCAGTGGCGGTACCTTCATACAAGCCGAAAAGCCCGGCTTGCCCTAACAAAAACTCAATATCACTACTGGTAAAACGCAATTATTAAAATCACTTAATATTTTTTACCATTGTTAATTTTCTTTTATCAGCATTCAAATTATCAATTTTATAAGTTTCTCATAATAAGAATCACCAAACAAATCCCATAAAGCTGCGTATAAATCGTGCGACGCTTTACATCTCTCTCGCACAAGTTGGCTTGCAACCGGGCTTCGGATTTAAAGTATATCCGCTCTCTTCTAACTTTAACAAAATTGCTACTCTATAAACATAATACTGCGTAAGTATGTATAGATTCTATGAGAAATTCATACTATTCGTCAAAGCCAGCTTGCGTTATGAAGTTCGCAAGTAAGGCCTTCTCCAAATCAGGCTTTATTTCTACCGAATCACGTGCAACTTAAACGCGGGCGAACCAATCAGAGGCGACCGACGACAGCTCGAGCTCGGGCGAACCAATCAGAGGCGAGCGTTAATACGCGATTGTGCTGTGCAGCAGCCACAGGCAGCAGCCAGCCATTTTTTATTCTTTGTTATTGTCACACTTCACTTTATTTGAGGGATTGTTTTTAAGTAACAAGTGTTTTCGTAATTTGTGATAAAAAATGTGTTCCGAGTTCAGTTCGTCGCTTTATTGGTCTCTGTGACGAACTAAGATGTGATGTGTTGCAAACAAATGTGTACTTAAACGTGTTGATGATTGGCATACGAAAGGCAGAGGTAAATCATTGAGGTACATTAAATTCTTTAAACATCACACATGATTTATGTATTTCGCAAACTATTAAAAGTCATCTAGGGCATTAATTATAATAGGTCTATGTAAAAAACTCTTTGGATTGTTGGTTGCTTCCATTCTAATAATTAAGTAATAATTAATAAATTAAGTGTAGAGGCCTACTACATATCGACTGTGATTCCCGCGCAAAATGCCCATTTTCGCATTTTGTAGTAATTTTCCAGTTGTATTTATCGTTTTTATCGAAATAGGATAATAAATGCATGCGTAATATTACGATTACGAATCTCCACTCTGCGAGAATAAGCTAAGTTCGGACGGCAGGCGCATCGCATTTTGTTGTAATTTTGTACTTAGTTGTATTTATAGTTTTCATCGAAATAGGATAATAATTTCATTATAACATTTTTATTCCTCATGAAGTAACAATTATTCTGGTAAATTTTACTCAATAATATTATCGTAGATAAGAGAAATTCACAGTTAACTTAACGCGATTTTCGAAGTTTTTTTGGTTTTGTTTCATTTTTTTATTTCATTTGTTTAGTTCAATCCAGGAGCTCAAAAAAGTGCCCTCGCGCAATTTATGAAAATCTTTCTCTGCAATTTTGAGTTTAAATAAAAGTTAAGCGAAATTTACAAAAAGCGAGGCCTCTACGTACTATGCCAATAGCTATTCTACACTATTCAATAAGTAAATACTGTTAATGTATTTTTGTTTCTGAGATAAAGAACTCCTAAATTGGCCAAAATAAAATTCTCAAAAATCACATTCAAGATGTAATAGAAGGTAATAGCCTGTTTTTTTACCAACGACAAGAACGTTTGGAATGCCACGGCCTATGACGATTTAAGTAAAAAATGTGGCTAGTGTCACAAATGGGCACCAACATTGTACCTAGGTAGCAAGATTAGGAACTTCAGGTTTCGTGGCTTGCCCCAATCTGAAGCCCTAGGCACGCCACTGCTTACTCCAGCCCTTCATCTTTACCTCGTCACTCCTTAGTTCACTATATTCATAGCTCTAAAGCCCTATTTAAAACACGCCTGGCTCCTCCCCCTTTTTTATACCCTTACCTACACAGCCCTTATTTACACACTTACTCTACAGTCCTTACTTCTCACATCTCTCCAAATTCTTCACACCCTTGCCTCATCAGCACACTTTACACACTCAATTTGACAATTAATGAAAAATATTTAGTTTTTTAGCTTTATTTTATAATGATAAATAAAATTTATTAAAATCATCAATCAAACCAAATAAGTCAACCTAAATTTTATTTTGTCCGCAACATTATCAATTATTTTTCACTAATTCATCTCGGTCTAAATGTAACTTAGATTATAAATCTATCAGGAGTTTGAAACGTTTACAAAAAACAAACGAATGAAACACATCAATGAGCAAATAAGGCCGCCGGTACAATAACAAACTATATCATGAATCACGTATCGCAGGAACGCGCTCAAGAGGCATTGAACTTCGTGTTAGAACATTTGCCTACGGCGGAGCGCGCTACACACGCCGCGCTGCTGCGGGAGGCGACATCGCTCTGCAGCGCCTATCCCGCGTTATTCACGGACAAGGTGCTCGCCGCCGTGCGCGCCAACGCCAGGTAACTACGACGCACTGTGCTACGACGCAGGAAGCTACGGCGGCTGGCACTGCTACGAGACAGGTAACTACGGCTCCCGGCAGTGTTACGATACAAATACTGCGGCGGCAGTGCTACGAGACAGGTAACTACGGCTCCCGGCAGTGTTACGATGCAAATACCACGGAGCTGGCAGCGCAAGAGACAGTTTACAACGCCCTCCGGCAGTGCTACGCGGAAGGGGTAACTACGGCGCCCTGTGCTACGAGACAGGTAGCTACGGCGGCTGGCAGTGCTATGTGCCAGGTTGCTATGGCGACCGGCAGTGCTACGAGGCAGGTAACTACGCGTTCCGGTAATGTTACGATGCAAATACTACGGCGGCAGTGCTACGAGACAGGTAACTACGCTTCCCAGCAGTGTTACGATACAAATACTGTAGTGCTGGGAGTGCAAGAGACAGGTAGGTAACAACGCACTCGGCCTCGTACGGCGTCTGTGCTACAAGACGCCTCGTGAGCGCCAACGCCAGGAAACTACGACGCCCTGTGCTCTAAAGGTACGCTTACACGGAAATAGAAAAATGATAAATTATGAGCAACACTGGGCGATTGTGACGTGAGAAAATATGGAGCAATATACGGCAACAGCAACAAGCATCAATTTGGCGAAATGTTTTGCAACAACAATATGGAGCAATATGGAGCAACTCCAAAAAACTAGGCAATACCAAGCAATACTTTCATACAGGTACAAAACTATCGCTCGCCATGGAGGACGATTTTCTTGCAGCGGCAGCTGGCATGCTTTTATTATTATGAATCACAAGCAAAGGAAACAGAAAAGGAACAGACATATTTGGGTACGAACGTTTTTAGCAAGACGACACCCAAGGGAAGAGAGGAGTTGGTAGTATTATTTTGATGAGCCCGTCGCCGCTCTATGCTGTTGGATGTATGTGCAGTCTTTAGTCCGTTAGTCGCCTTTTACGACACCCAAGGGAAGGGAAGGGTTGGTAGTATTATTTTGATGAGCCCATCGCCGCTCTATGCTGTTGGATGTATGTGCAGTATTTATTTAGTCCTTTAGTCGCCTTTTACGAAACTGAAGAGAAGATTGGGGTTGGTAGTATTATTTTGATGAGCCCATCGCCGCTCTATGCGGTTGGATGTATGTGCAGTCTTTTTAGTCCGTTAGTCGCCTTTGAACGACACTGTAGTACCATTTTGATGAGCCCATCGCCGCTCTATGCTGTGGAATGTATGTGCAGACATTATTCCGTTAGTTGCCTTTTACTACACCCAAGGGAAGAAAGGGGTTGGTAGTATTATTTTGATGAGCCCATCGTCGCCGCTCTATGCTGTAGTATGTATGTGAAGTCTTTAGTCCGTTTGGGTCATTTTAGCTCCTTGTATAACAATCTACTATTGTTTTACTATTTGCTTTTTATTGTCTCATAGATGGTAATAATATAATAAAATAAAATAGTCAGTTTAATATCTTACTTTACACTGGCTAAATGTGCTGACCGCACGAAGCCATTATAAAAAAAACACCCAAGCGCTCGCTGTCCCCGCGGAAGCGAGACGCCGAAAATTCAATAAGTGCAAGCGAGACAAGAAACAAAATTGCTATAAATTTCCAGACTCACTGGATATTCGGCAATACGTGTCGGCAACATTCAGCAATTGAAATATATGGAGCAATTATCAGCAATATTGCCGAAACAATTGCCGAAATTTTTTGAAGTTGCTCCACATTGCTCCATTAATTGCTCCATATTGATCAATATTGTATTGCCAGCAATAATTGACCAAAAAATTGCCCGTGTAAGCGCCTCATAAGGCAGGTAGCTACGGCGAGCGGCAGTGCTCTAGGCAGGTAACTACGGCGGCGTCCTGCAACCGGCCGTTACGACGTACGCTTGTGCTACGAAACACAAATCGTGCGCGCCAACGCCAGGTAACTACGGCGCTAATAGCTAGCTAACTTGCGCGCGTAATTTCTGTATCCCAAAAACTGGTTTTTACCCACTTAATTTAGTGTCGTCATTTTTCGACATCTCGTCTACCTATTTCAGCTTTTTGAACTGTTTTATCAGGTGCTAGGAAGTTTCTTTATTGACTAAACAATCAACTTTCCTATAGCTATAGCTATTTAGTGACACCTTTATAATATTGCCACTGCCTCATCAAATTCATCATCAACAGCAACCGTCCAAAGTCGGAGGTGTCGACTGGCGACGTGACTCGCACCTCGGGCGACGTGACTCGCAACTCGGGCGACGTGACTCGCAACTCGGGCGATGTGACTCGCACCTCGGGCGAGGTGAATCGAACGTCGGGGGGCGTGACGATCGTGAAGCTGGGCGGCGCGGGTGGCTACACGCGCCGCGCCAAGCTGGGGGACTCCAGGAGTACCGGCAGGCTGCACGCCGCACCGCATAGGAGCATCACCAGGCTCAATCTGGCGGGTGAGTGATTATCAGCACCTATCTACGTTGAAATCTGTACATGATAAATACTTAATGGTTTATTCCGTAATATGTACACATTAGGTTTATTTATGGCACGCATATTATAGTTTATTTATTTTAGACTAGCGGCCGCTCGCGGTTACACCCACGTGATTTCCGTTCCCGTGGGAATATCGGGATAAAAAGTATCCTATGTGTTAATCCAGGTTATAAACTATCTGTATGCCGAATTTCATCCAAATCTTTTAGTACTTTTTACGTGAAAGAGTAACAAACATCCATCCATACTTACAAACTTTCGCGTTTATAATATTAGTAGGATGTACAGGAAGTTCCCGGTCGTTTCACACGTATCAGTGAAGTCAGTTTCGTCAATGTGTTCGCTCAGTTCAGTATTAGTGCTATACAGTGTTGCTTAAGTGATTAAATTCACACATGTCAGTACCCAGTTCACGGAGCTTCAGTGAAAATATGTCCGTCTTCAAGTATCGTGATTGTTGCTATGGCTCTGTTAAATACTACGGAGCTAGCAATGATAACTATTGCTTTAGACGAAGAAGAAGAGCAGCATCAACACTGAGAGCACTGTGTCGTCACTGACACTGACAAGTGGGGATGCGTTCATAGAGAATGTATGAAAGAATATTTCGCACTGTGCCGGTACTGTGTCGGAACTGTGACTTCACTGATATGTGTGAATTGACCTTTACAGCTACCCATTTGCTACGATCCAGTTTAATTATTTTACTTTCCTAACATGCTATAAACATATTTGCCAGTTTAGCGTTACATCATTCAATAAAATTAACACGTAACTATCGACAGGCGGTTCGGTGGGAGGCCTCCACAAGAGCATGACGCGCCTGTCGTCATCGCAGCAGATCAACTCGCAGCAAATCAACTCGCAACAGAACATCACGGGGCACCACAGCAGCGGTAAGATTTTAATGTCCACAGAGCAAATTCATAGCTTTCAAATTTTTTTTTAATATTAGATGGAGGCAAACGAGCAGGCGGGTCACCTGATGGAGCGCAATCACCGCCGCCCATGGACACCCGCAAAACCAGAGGAGTCGCAGATGCGTTGCCGGCCTTTAAGGAAGGAATAGGAATTGTGAGAGGGAGGGGAGGGGGAAGTGGCCTCCGGAACTCTCACTGGCCGGACGAAACACAACAGCACCAAGTGCCATTATTACACGCCGGATATTCGTGAGAGGGTGGTATTACCCCGGGCGAGCTGGCCCAATACGTGCTGCAACAGCGTGGCTCTACCACTCAGTCAGTGTCACTCATTTAGCACCACCCAGGGGTCACGTGTAGGGTCTCAAGGGTAAACCTACGGACGCGAGTAACTTTAACCCCCAATTGACTCAATTATGCAGTTTCGAAATTTATTATTGCAAAAAGCTGATATTATTATTAGCCAATAACTTTAATGACTACTTTATTGCAACAAAAACTATAGTCTGCAAAATATTCTCAATATTTGGAAATAGTACAGACGCCAGCACTTCTACCTGTTACTAAATGTCAAATTCTTTAAATACATTTTGAACTTTATCTCTGGGTATAAAAGACCAATTTCGATTGGACACATGTGACAGTTTTGGATAGGTTGATCAGCAGGCGTGTATCATGTGTTTATATTATTTTTTTCTTTTATAATGGTTTGGTGCGGTTAGCACATTCAGCCAGTGTCAAGCAAGAGAGATAATACCAAATATTTTCTTAACGTAAAGTAGATGTTAATGAGTAATAATATGAATGTTTAATGAGTTTCAGAATTGACTTTTACTGAGATCTCACACGAACTTCTTGCGCGAATTTGAAATGTGATGTTGCAGTGTTTTGTTTTACTTGCCATCACTCATACACGTTCACGAACACTTATTAGTCAATCATTATTTTATATTAATATTTAAAAAAAAAACAAATTTTATAATATTACCCTGCTGAGAAAAGAAGCATAATGTAAAAAATTTGGCGATTGTATAATATTAATGTGTAATGTTATGCAGTTTCAGAATAAGCAAAAATAAGTAATTTTTCTGTATACCTAGTTATCTTCCATTTTCAAACAAAATTTGCGACTTATGCTTTTTCTGTTTAGCAGGGCAGTTTTACTTTCTTGCCAAGCTGTCAGTGTATTATTATAATAATGGCACGGGTGGTATCGCACGCAGGGTCGCGGGCGGGGGGCGCGGGGGGCGGGGGGGCCGTGACGGTGAGCGGGGCGTCGCCGCCGCGGCCCGCGCACTCCATACCCGTCGGCGGGCACCACGCGGTCAGTACACGCTACACCTTAACACATGCTATATCATATCTATTATTGAAATTATTGCATTCACAATGGATACAATGTTTACTAGATAAAATCAACCAGTCTCAGGAAAGCTCAAATGGGATTCGAACCAATGACTTTTGGATTGCCGGTCCAATACCGCTGGCTTGCAGCGTAAATCACCAACTACTAGAAATAATTCAACGAGTCTTCTGGGGTCTCGGTAGCTTAGCGGTAGAGCAGTGTTAGATATTATCTTATATTAGTGGAGCCTGCCGAGGTACCACAATAAATATTAACATATTTTATAATATAATGTTTTAGATCGGATGTTGATGACGTAGCTGTTGACATTGACACTGATTAATAAAGTAATGTTGGCGCTTTTACCATTTAAAGAGTAAGAGGAGATATTTTTGATTAATAAACTCGGGCACGGGGATCTATTCGTCCTTTTCTTGGAGATTTTTGTAATGTATTTTCTTTGTTTATTACTTAAGAGGCCTATTACATCTCGAATGTGATTTTTGCGTAAAATGCTCATTTTCGCATTTTGTAGTAATTTTGCAGTTGTATTTATCGTTTATATCGAAATAGGATAATAAATTTGTGCATAATATTACAAATCTCCATTCTGTGAGCATAAGTAGAATTCGGACGGCCGGCGTATCGCATTTTGTAGTAATTTTGCAGTTGTATTTATCGTTTTTATCGAAATAGGATAATAAATTTATTATAAAATCTTTATTCCTCATGAAGTAACAATTACTCCGGTATAAATTTTGCTCAATAATATTATCGTAGATAAGAGATATTTACAGTTAACTTATAGCGATTTTCAAAGTTTTTTGGTTAAGAATAAGATTTTTTTCCTATATAAAATCAACGATATCTAAAAATTCCGAGGCCGCTACGCACTATTCGACTATATAAGAGGTAACATTGTATTTTTTTCATTTCACTTGTTTAGAACAGTAGTTCAATCGATGAGCTCAAAAAAGTGCCTTCGCGCACTTTATGAAAATCTTTCTCTGCAATTTTGGGTTTTTTTAAAAAGTTAAGCAAAATTTACAAAAAGCGAGGCCGCTACGCACTATTCCAATAGCTATTCTACACTATTCAATAAGTCATAATTGTCAATGTATTTTCGTTTCTGAGATCCATAGCGCCAAAATTGGCCATTTTACGCAAAAATCACAGTCGAGATGTAATAGGCCCCTTAATGCATTGGGAGATTTGTAATATTTGATTATTTGCATTAATTACGCGCAATTAAACTACGCAGCCGCCTGGATTGCGGAGGACGCCGGTTCGATTCCCAACTGAGGTTGTAATTTTTTTTCAACGTTTCGATATCATTGGAAGATGCCTATGTTTAGCAGTGGACTGACACGGGCTGATTATGATGATGATGATTGTTCAATGATGTAGATCGTGGAGATTTTTTTTTAACACTTTCCTAATCTGGAAATTCACCTTTTTTTCTATAACATTTCCACGTTTTATGTCGCAAACTCGTAACTGTATCCTTCCCCCTTCAGCCTCTGGGCCCGCCGCCCAACCGGTCCTCGGACGCGCTGGGCCCCTCCGCAGTGTCCGTGAGCGGCGCCCTGGGGCACGTTGCCGTCATCACAGGTACCCACAAAAAGCATTTCAACCTAACACAAAATGACAAAGGAGAACCGGCACTTTCCATAGAAAAAATGCTAAACTTGTATACAATAGAATTTAGTCATAGAGAAAAGCTAATATTATTTGCTACCTAAACCAAGTTTTGATTTATTTTTAACGAATAGCGGATAAGAGTTATTTAATTCTTAATATTTTTTTAAATGAAAATACTGAATCTTCAAAAGGCAGTCATGTTACTTTAAAAATATCTATCGTGGCAGCATAAACCATAATTCTTTTGCTTTTAAAAAATTGAAATCTCAACAATGCCGTCATGTCATGTTTGATTTGACAGCTAGCGGCTGTACAACTGTCATCAGATATTACCAGATTAAAAAATAAAAAAAAGTATACAACTTAAGCATAAAACGCCGGGTCTACTTTGTTCAAACATTTTGAACTTTCTCTTTAGGGAATAAGGATCAATATCGATTGAAATGAGACATCGCTGTACAGATTGTACCCGCATACAGATATTGTGTACTCGCGTTGCATCACTACAAGAGCTGCTATTTATGTATTCGGAACTGGCCAGTTACAGAACAAAATTAATAAAGTAATTATAACATTTAAAAATAGAACTCTTTGGCTGAAGAATACAATTTGTTTCATGTAGCTGTCATTTGTTTATCGTTTGTGGCGTAATTTTAAACATTGCGTGCCTTTATCACCATGGATTTAACTCGTGAAAATTTTCGTGCTATGATTTATGATTTTCAGATTGGGATAACTCAAAAACAGTGCATCGATCAAGTCACTTTGGCTTTTAGGGACGAAGCACCATCGTAAACTACTGTGTTTGTTTGTTGCTTTAGTGAGTTTAATCGTGGGCGAACTGTGATCACGGACGAATTTAAAGAAGGTTGCCCTAAATTGGTTGTTGTACCTCAAAATATTGATTCTGTGCGGGAACTAATAATGCAAGATCGTTATGTTACATATTGCGAGATAGAGGCGTCTCTGGGCGTTAGTATGACGTGTATATTTAAAATATTACACGAACATTTAGCTGTAAAAAAATTTGTTCACGTTGGATTCCGCACATCTTGAGAATTCACCAAAAACGGGCTCGTGACGATTGGTGTATAAAAATGTTACAAAAGTACAATCAGGTTGCGTCAAAAGCTGTCTATAATATCTACAAAGGTGATGAATCTTGAATATATGCGTATGATCCTGAAACTAAACAACAATCAACGGTTTGGGTGTTCGAAAATGAGCCGAACCCAACAAAAGTAATTCGTTCAAAAAGCACTTTGAAGCACATTTGCTTCATTTTTTTGGTATAAATGGAAATGTGGCTACAGTGCCACTAGAGAATCGTGAAACGATTAATTCTGAATGGTACACGAGCATTTCTTTGCCACAAGTCTTGGAAGAAATAAGAAAGAACAACCGACAACGCAGAATCCTTCTTCTTCATGACAATGCAAACACATCGGCCGAAACAATTCGGTATTTGAAAGATCAAAAGATCGAATTAACAGGTCATCCGCCGTACAACCCCGACATGGCCCCCAACGACTTCTATTTGTTCCCAACCGTGAAGAAAAAATTACGTGGTCAGCGTTTTTCGAGCCGTGAAGAGGCTGTTGATGCGTTCAAATGCACGTTTTGGAGATACCTCAATTCGAATGGAAAAAGTGCTACGAAAATTGGTTCCAACGTATGCAAAAGTGCATCGATCATCGTGGCGAATATTTTGAAAAGCAATAAAACTAATAAATGCTATATGTTTGTTTCACTTTGTTATTCCGGATACATAAATAGCAGCCCTCGTAGTCACATCGTTTCAGCCAAACGATATATTATAGCAAGTCAGAAGTAATTTTGTGGAGTGGAGTCCACGCAACGTTAGACGACGTCGAGAAGGACTGGCAAGTTACAGCCATAAACCGCAAAGCGTGGAAGAAGGGAGGGTTATTCCCAGTTGCCCCCACCGGCATCGCCACTACAGGGGGCAACTGGAAATTTGTAAAAAATTATATCCCAGTTGCAACGGTGCCTCCCTTCGAGGGGGCAACTTGGAATTTCCGTTTTAAAAGTTTTAGTGTGAGACGCCGTAAAATATAACTAGATTGAGATGTTATTTTTTTATTAGACAACAGAAATACTAGCTGCCCTACTCCTGTAGGTCACGTGATAGGTTAGAAATTTAAGACAATCGCGATTCGCAGCGTAGTGATTGTCTTGAATTTGGAGGTAATTTTTTTATAGATACGGCAACATCTCAAGGTAGAGACTGGGATATTTAAAAATTTAATTCACAATTGCCACCTCAAAAGGAGACACTGGTGGCAACTGGGACATATTTTTTTACAAATTTCCAGTTGCCCCAAGTGGAGGCGATGCCGGTGGGGGGCAACTGGGAATAACCGAAGAAGCGTAGGGAGGCCTTTACCTTTAATTTTAGAATACGTTTAAATATAATTACACATGTTAGATTTATTAAATATCAACTTTTGAGAGAATGCCTATTAGTAATAAAAAACTCAAATAAGAATTGGCAACGTGAATTTCATTACACAATCGTCGCTAGATGTGTTGACAACTGAGGAGTGTCTGTTCAAAAGGTCATATTTCCCTGTAGAAAGAAATTGTTTTTTATTTTTTTTCTCTAAACTGTTACATATATCCTATCCATATTTGATAAAATTCTGATCGAAAAACACGTATTTCCAATATAAAATAAATCTTCAACTTTGACATTCCGACCAAAATGGGCTTATTTCTGTGTATAAAACATATTTCGATCAAAAAGTCTTATTTCTCATACAAACATATGTTTTATGAAACAATTTTGTTCAAAAGGTAATTAAATCTTGCCATATATTATTGCCTGCCGAAAATCGAGTTTGTTCGATTAATAAAATCGATGTTTTGGATGTATGTATACTCTAAATAGCCATTGCTTTATTGATTGTCAACTGTGAAAGAAAAATAAATGAGATTTAGTAGAAGTTTATTAGTATGTGAAACATTTTAACATTAAGATATTTTTGTTTTGGGTGTATTATTTGAAAATACAGAGTTAAATCGCTTATTTTTTTAAATGGATGAAGGTTATGGAATTGTACATACATTAAATATGGGAACTAGAACAAAGAAGCGAAAAGAATGTTCTATAAAAGGTCGTATTTCTGGAATATTCTGATCAAAAAGACTTATTTCTAGAATATTCTGACCAAAAAGACTTCTTTTTGGTAATTCCGATCATAAAGTCGTATTTCCAAATGAAAATTATTTATAAAAAAAGAAATACAGTAAAAAACTAAAATTAAAATGAACATGTATATCAAAAAGTCTAATTTGCGTTTAATACAATAATAACAGATACCATTATATTTCAATAAAAAATTAAAATACTTTTTGTTGTTTCTTGTAAAATTTGTTTATCATGGAATTATGACCTTTTGAACAGACACTCCTCAACTGTGTACCGCCCCCAAATGGGAACCAAAACCGGGAACACCTGAAACTAAGACCGATGGTCTAACCGTTTGTTAGACCGTAGAAGCCGCTTTTCGAAACCTTGAACAATCACTTGTCGCCCCAGGGCCGGCGATCATCTCGCAGGGCTCCGGGCCGCTCTCGCACCCTCCCGCGCCCGTCACTGTGACCGCCCGTCGCGCCAACAATACCAGCGTCACCATGCTCAACGCCGGGGGGGCAGGGGGGGCCGCCGGCGCGGGGGGCGCGGGGGGCAACCACCGCATCAGCGTGTTCGAGCCCTACCCCATGAGAGACACGGTGCAGCACTTCTGCGAGAAGCATCTGGATAAGATTAAGGCGTACATGGATAACGTGTCGCTGCGACTGCCGCCGCCCGCCAAGTGTACTATTGAAGGTGAGGATGTTATATTGACTTGTGTATGAAGGTACAGACGAGGGCTGGTCAAATTACCACAGAAATGACAAATTTCGACAATACATTTTGAACTATATGTTTTGGTTTTATGAATCATTATCGATCAGCCCCCTTACTCTTGAAACCGATCGCTATTGGATCGGATTGGTATTGTGAATTTTCGTACTTCTAAGTTACGATACCAGAGCTAATATGGATTCATATTGCGTGGATATTGAGTGACAAAAATACAAAACGCAATGCCATTTAGTTCACCCAATATGAATCCAAATTAGCACTGGTGTCGTAAGTTAAAAATACTAAAATTGTGTGGCGCTGCGAGCGGCAACACGATCGTAGTGCGTTAGCGTGTTTTTTTATACTAAAAATATATATAATCCCTAGAGTGTCATGAAATGTGCTTCATTGTGTGCTACGGTCTTTAATGCATATGTGAAAATGTCCGCGTTGCTACTGCTGTTGTGATTGTCTCGTAGTTAACATCAAAATAAAATAAAATCAGCTGCTCAATTATTGACATTTTATTATTGTGTGGGTACTCTTAAACCGTTGGTGTCGATCTCAACCTCTCAGATCGTTCGATTGATCTATCGTGGTCAGTAGCGCCATCTAACGAGGTCCGGTCGTACCACGTGACACGCCACCTATCTACCGGTGTACGAACCATCTCGTCAGCCGACAACGCTATGGCAAAGTGCTCGGCCTGCGGAAAGTTCATCTCCTCGACAGGTGCCGCTAGTTGCACTACTTGTACTAGTGTTTACCATAAAGGCTGCGTAGCAATACCTGACGCCACCGTTGTCCCTAAAGATTGGGTTTGCCCAGATTGTAAAAAGAAAATTAAAAAAGGCGATAACAGCAGCACCCCCACGGAGCAAAAACAAAGAGGAGGTGTTGCAATCAATGTAGTCCAGCAACTATCAATGTAGTCCTGACGTCACACCGTAGTTGAACTACTTACGACCAGGTGTCGCTTTCGTCAGTACAACTCTCGTTGGCTGGCGAATAGGTTGTTCGTGGCTTATTCAGTCTTTTAAAGAATTATAAAAAAATCTCGACCCGAACTTTTTGTTAGCATGAAGTGCTGTGTTGTATCGTGTAGTAGTTACACGGATAAAACGAGATTAAACGGAATAAACATATATTTCCACTCGTAAGTAATATTTAAATTAAATTAATATTTCATCAAATAAAGTTACGACATACACGACATCTAGTGAAATATAGCAGAACTTTTATGACAACTCTGCTAATCTTGTAAATTAGGTAGGTACTTGCTTTGGCTACTGGAAACTAGATGGTTTTCTCCTATTTATACTCCCCCCGCAACCCGCGCAGCTGAGACACTATTATTATATGAAAAAAGTTGTTACAACACCTCCTCTTTGTTTTTGCTCCGTGAGCACCCCCATAAAAAGTGTCTGTGGCGGCGTGTCAACCCAGATGCCCACAGCGGGCATCCCTTCTGCTCTACCTGGCGAGGAGTCGGAGATAAGTGCAATGCGCCGTGAGCTCAGAGCCAGCATGTCCGAATTCCGTGAGTTTCTTACGGAATTTCGATCAACCTTGTTGAAATTAGAAGAGCGCATGGGTGATTTTGAGCATCGGCTCGAAGCGGTCGAGCGAAAGCAGGCGGAGGCGCCGCCCTCAGCGGATGGCGTTGTTGAGCTGCGCCGAACTGTAGAGGGCCTTAAGGCGGAACTTAACAGCAGAGATCAAGAAATGCTGCTGTCCGATCTGGACATTGGTCATCTGCCAGAAGAGAAGGGAGTTAGTCCTCTTCACACGGTCACAGTGCTGGCCGCCAAGCTGGGTGTCAAACTGGAGGCGAGGGACATTGTGTTCGCCGAGCGCGTTGGGCCGCGGGGCGGTGCGGGTGCTCAAGGCGGTGCGGAGGCGCGGGGCGGCGCAGAGGCGCGCCCTCGCCGCGAGCTGCGGGACGAGCTGCTGCGCGCCGCTCGCGTGCGCCGCAATATCACCGCGGCCGACGGCGGCCTGCCGGGCCCGCCGCGACGCATCTACGTCAACGAGCGGCTGACGGCGACCAACCGCCGCCTATTCCACAGAGTCCGCGAGGAATGTCGTAAGCGCCAGTGGAGGTACTCGTGGACCAGGAGAGGACGGGTCTTCGCGCGGCAGGATGATGGGAAGCAGGTGCATAGTTTCCGGTCGGACTCTGACATAGACCGTGTTTTTGACACCGGTGCCGTTTCACGAGATTGTTAACCCTGAAACGATTATATGTTATAGCTCTAATTAGGGAAGGGGAAATAAATACACAAGTATAGACAGAATTATTATATTTATAACAGTAAAGTTTAATCTATGTAATCTAAACACATCATTAATTTATATACCATTGAAAACTAATAACAGAATATTCATTTATCTTAACTGCTATCATTTGCACATTACTCGCTCATTTTTAAACATATTGTTCTCTTTTATTTTATATTACATTTTTATATATTTCAATGGCGAATAAACTTTTCAAGATCGGTTTGTATAATGCAGGTTCCCTCGGTACTAATCACGATAATTTTATCGCTTCAGTCTCTCGATATGACTTAGATGTGCTAGCTATTAACGAAACTTGGCTCAGGGAAGGGGAGGAGGGGCGGGCGCCTGCACTGCCGGGGTACCGGCTGCGGCACATGCCGCGTCCGCGTCACTCGCGTGAGCGCGGGGGCGGCGTCGGATTTTACATACGGCGCGGTGTTAGTGTTCGCACCTGGCCGCACCCGGTTGACCCATTGCACAAGTTGGTAGAGCAGATGTGGCTCGCGCTGACCCTTAACGGAAAGAAGCTTATTATTGGCACTGCATATCGACCGCACTGGATGAATATAGATTTATTCTTTGACGCACTTTCTGACACCATAAGTTCAGTTCCCAACTATGATAATCTAATACTACTTGGCGATTTTAATATTAATTTGTTACAAGCTCAGGATTCAAATACCACTAAAATTAATACTTTTGTTTCATGTTTCAACCTTTCTCAGTTGGTATCTGAGCCGACGCACTTTACTTTAAATAGCCAAACTCTTATCGATGTTGTTTGTTCCGATTTAAACGTAAGAAGAGTCACTTTGGATCATGTCGGTTGCCTCACTGGTCACTGCCTGGTGGTGTGCGAGTTTAATATTCAGCGTGAAAAACTTTCACCTCGAGTGATTAATTATAGGCCTATAAATAACATTTGTGCAGACAACTTTAATAATGATTTGCAAAATATAAGATGGGATATCATATCCAGAATGGAGTGCGTCAATGACATGGTGGGCGTTTTTAATCAATGCATTATGGCTTTGTTTGATCTCCATGCACCTAAAAAGTCTGTCATAGTCAGGTATCGCAACTTGCCTTGGATCACAGACACAGTCAAGCGCATGATGAAGTTGCGCGATAGTGCTCTAGCCCACTTCCACAGACAGAGACCAAATAGTACCAATGTATACTATAAAACCTTAAAATCCATGGTAAATCAAGCCCTATTTCACGAAAAAGCTGCTTATTTTAAACGTATCGTTAATAGCAAAATTCACAACCCTAAATTACTATGGAAAAATCTCAAAAATACAATTTTGCCCGAAAAAAGAATGATTTATTTACCCTTATTTCTCAATGATCCTGATATTATTAATAATTATTTTTTGAATATACCAGGTAGCCCAGATGTTCCGATCTCACATCTGACCTTTTTTGAGTACAACAGATTTTCGGATTCAGTTTTCAATTTAAAACCTTTTGGTTTGGATCAAATAATTAAAATAATTCAAAGTTTGAAATCTAACGCAATGGGGTGTGATTCAATCAGTCTGGATATGCTCATTATGACTTTTCCATACACTATTGACTGCATCAAGGATATTATAAATTTGTCAATTACTACCCAAACATACCCTGACTTATGGAAACTGGCTATTGTGCTTCCACTGCCTAAGGTAGCAAACCCAGTGGATTTAAAGGACCTGAGGCCTATTAGTATACTGCCCTGTCTGTCTAAGATCCTCGAGAGGGCTGTCTGCAACCAATTAAATGTTTTTCTTGAAAATAATAAAATTTTACCAGAACTACAGTCCGGTTTTAGGAAGGGGCGTGGTACCACAACTGCTCTACTAGATGTAACTGATTCCATACTGCATGCACAAGATCAAGGCATGTGTACTTTGCTGGTTTTATTGGATTTTTCTAGGGCATTTGAATCTTTAAATAAAATTCTTCTTATGTCAAAACTAAGTTACTACGGATTCGATAATCAGGCCCTTCGGTGGTTTCATAGCTACCTCAGCAATCGTTACCAGTTAGTGAAATTGAGCTCAATCAATGGTTCCTCTATGGAATCTGAAAAGGTGGCCATAAATAGAGGTGTACCTCAGGGTTCAATTTTAGGTCCAATTCTTTTTATTTTGTACTCAGCAGATATTTCAATGCATATTAAACATTGCAAATATCATATATATGCAGATGACACCCAGATTTATATATCTTTCAAACCAGAGGATATTGACCAAGCTTTGGTTAAAATTAATGAGGATCTTTCCAGAATTGCCCATTGGTCTGATTCCAATTGCCTCTTGTTGAACTCTTCTAAGACTAAATACATGATCTTTGGGACCAAACATCAGTTAGGTAAAATAAATTCTCTAGTGCCAGTCAAACTAAAAATGAACCCATTGAAAGAGTTTATGAGGCACGAAATTTAGGCCTTAAAATGGACTGCAACCTACGTTTCGAAAATCATATTGGAAATTCTATCCGAAATTGTTTTTATAAACTAAGAGTGCTATATAAGGTTAGACGTTACCTAAGTGAAGAGTTGCGTATCCAGCTAGTGGAGTCTTTGGTTTTGTCTAAGCTTAATTACATGGATACTGTTTATGGACCTCGTCTACTTGTGAAGACTCAAAAACTTATTCAAAGAGTGCAAAATGCCTGTGCTCGATTCTGCTTCACTATTCCGTTAAGGGCCCATGTGACTCCATTTCTAAATAAACACTGTATGTTGAAGATGCGTCACCGCCGTAAACTCCATTTGGCTTGTGTAATGTTCAATATTGTAAAGGATCAAGCTCCTGCTTATTTATATAACAAGTTGTCTTGGGTTTCGAACCGTAAGCCTTATGGGGTCCGACGACATGCTTTACAGCTGTCAACTCTACATCACGCATCTGCTGCTTTCCGAGGAAGTTTCCGTTATGCAGCGACAAAATGCTGGAACAATATTCCTCCACCGATTAGGGACCTGCAAAACAAAAACGGTTTTAGGCATAAACTAAAATTGTTTCTAAGCAACTTTCAGAGTACACAAGAGTTTTTGCTACAAGATACGAGCGCATTGTCATAAAACCCTTACCTTGTTTGTATGTCCTGTTTGGTTGTGAGGCGTCTTGTGTTGTTGTCATGAATTTGTGTTGTGCTGGCTATCACATTAATTGTCAAAAACACTATGATGGTACCGTACTTGTTAAATTGAGTGTTTGACTCTTTTTCAAAATTATATCAATTTATTTCATATCTGTACCTATATTTGTATTCTGTCTCACTAACATTACAAGGTATATTTATTATTTTGTGAATTTTCATGTTTATTACACACGTTTAATAATTCTATTTCGTCTTTGTTGTAGTTTTTTTTTGTTTTTTTTAATTATCTGTAATTTTTTTTTAATAAGGCGAAGGGGTTTGCTGTATACAGCTACTAGTTAAGTGTTCATGTTTTAATTTAAAGTCTTGTTTTGTTTTTAATTTTTGTAATTGTTTTTATTTTGTACACGTTGCGCATCGCAGCATCACCGAACTGGTTCCGACGGAAGATCAGCGCTGATCGCAAGGCCAGCATTTTGCTGAGTCGGAATCCGTTTTGGGACGTTTTCTGTATTTTTATTTTTGTTTGTAAATTACCTGTTGTGTCCCAAATAAATGTTTTTTCTTTCTTTCTTTCTTTCTTTCTAAAATCACAATACCAATCCGATCCAATAGCGATCGGTTTCAAGAGTAAGGGGGCTGATCAGTTTTGGATATTTAGACCTGCTGGGGGTGACCAATATTGGCTTGGCGCGGTAAGAAATTACAGTTAGTGTTAAGAAATAGAGTTAATAGTACAACAATTGTTTATTTTGTATGTATGTTAGTCTGTAAGGTATATATTATATGGGCCTCATTGTATTTTTACCATCTTTACATTATATGTTGCCTGAATTAAAGAATTTATTTTATCGATTAAATATTTTCTTTGCATGAAGTAAATGATAGTGAATGTTTAATGGTAAATGACAAAAAACAAATTGAAATTAATGAAATTATTAAAATTAGTAGGTAAAAAGGGACAAATTTAAAGTATTAAAAATATAATCTATATATGTACGTATACGTACATAAACCAAAATAGATTTTTGATCAGTAGTACAATAAAATTTACTTTTACTGTACAATAAAATAAAAAAAAATGTTGGCAGTTTCTATTGCAATTTTAAAAATAAATATATAACATGTTATAGACGATTCAAAGTGCTTATTAATTAAGTTTATTGAATACATTTGGAACGGTTGCACCCAGAACGGCGTTCCAAGAAGCAAGCGCGCCTGCAGTTCGCGTGCGGGCGCCGCGGGCCGCACTGCCTGTACGCGCGCGGGCTGTTCGCGCTGCGCACGCGGCTGGCGCGCGTGTGGATACACCTCATGTTCCTGGCGCTGCAGGCGCGGCACGCGAGCGCGCTATCCTCCCGGGACCCCACAGTCGCTAGCCTCAAGCATTGCTGGGATATACTCAAGTGTGAGAACAAGACGTTCCTCACGCTAGTCACTAGCGCATTCCCCGGCCTTAAGGTAACAGAGTGAATTCGCTTGTATTTTATTCTATGTCATTGGCTACTTGACAGTTCTCGAAAAAGCTTTATTTAATAGAAAAAAAAAACAATTTTTTTTTCATTCATTCCAAATTTCGCGCGAAAACGGTTGGTCACATGACATTTTGCCATGTGACGTCACACTTCAATAAACAAACTATTTTGGAACCTGACAGATAGTTTGTTTATTTTGTGAAATGTGACGTCACACAAAGCTCAATCATGGCCGCCCGTGATTCGGGTGTTGTAATCCACAGATAAAATATCGCAAATTTATTTTGTAAAAAATAAAATATTTACAAATTAACTTAATAAAAAAAAACTATTGGATAATTATTGTCAAATTAAAAACTACCATATCCGACATATTTCATATTTTATTGTTACAACTGTCACATAGCCAATTTTGATGTAATGCGTGCGTGACCCCACAGCCGCTTGTCTCAAGCATTGCTGGGATATACTCAACTCAAGTGTGAGAACAAGACGTTCCTCACTAGCGCTTTCCCCGGCCTTAAGGTAAGGGCCCTATTTCATTGGGACACCATGGTGGCGCAACCAGTCGTCGCCACCATCAAAATTAAGCTTACCATACGTCCCGGTTTGACCGGGATTGTCCCGGTTTCAAGCATTGGTCCCGGCGTCCCGACCGGTTTGGTATTCTGTCCCGGTTAACCGTCGGAACGTGTATTAAGAAAAACGAACGTACTAAATGCCATAGAAATAGAGGTAACTTAAGTAACTCAGTAATGAATAACTAAAGCAATGTAATTTTCTGCTTCAGCGGCCTTTCGGTACCTACTGTGGGTACTTATCTTTCCTTTACTTTATTTACATGTATGTTTTGTTAATAACAAAAGGAAACATTGTTTGGTAGAGCATAAGTAATGTGTTTTTCTTCAGAGTCACTTTTTTTTGTCTTTCGCTCCTGTCCCGGTTTGGAGTTCCAATATTATGGTAAGCTAATCAAAATGTATACAGCTCTAGCGCAAGCAAGCGGTCACCGGGTGAGATACCCTCCATACTGCCGCATACGTTTTGTTAGTGGTGGCGACTGCATGATCGCGCGCTATCAAAGTCAAAGTCAAATTATTTATTGAATGTAAACCTTTACAGGCACTTATTGACGTCAATACTAATAATAATAAAAAAACAGTTAACTAACTTATAGTTAAGACTTAACAACTAATCTAACGAGCTATAGTCTGTGCCAGACAAATGCGCATCGCTACCCCCAGTACCACTGCACGCCGAAACAGAATCGCGTCGAACCGAAATATAAGCCGTGGTCATAGAATTGTGTAAACAAACGTATCCTGGTACGAGACAAAAATAGCGGGCAAAGTGTCTTCTCCCCTAGCGACACAAACGGCTAAAAGACATAATTTTTTTTCGTCGTATCGTCACGTGACCCTACAGTAGCCAGTCTGAAGTGTACTCAAGTGTGGAACAAGGCGTCCCTCATGCTAGTCACCAGCGCGTTCCCGCAACTAAGAAGATATTGTATTTTTTTTATGTAATAATGCAAATGTTGATATTATTAGTAAAGAAAAATATCTTATAACGGTACGGGACATTCCTCCCATAATAATTTTCAGTAAAACTGGGGGATTAACGGAAATTCATTAGCGCTCGAGCACATTCACGTATTCTTAACAATACAACAAAACTGCGAGCATGATTTTACTTTACCTTTAACAATCCACACTGGCCTAACTTTTCTTGCCAACCTTTCTTTTCTCAAACTTCAAACTCTTCTTGCTAACCTTTCTTGCCAGCTTCTTCTCAGTCGAAGACTCTCCCAAAATCCGAACTGGCGGTAGATTAGTTTAAGTTAGGGTTGATTTTTCAATCCTCAGATTAAACTTATCAGTCTGATAAAAGTATAACACGATCAAACTAAAATGGCAACTGTAAAGAAAGAAAAGACATGATCTGACAAATATTTTCAAAATGGTTGTTTATTACTATAACAGACAAATAAGTTTTATCTGACAATTGAAAAATCGGCCGTAAGTTGATAAGATTTAACTAACATGTTAGTTAACTTTTTTGACGTCAATAAGTACCTGTATAGGTTTATCCTACTATATATAATATTATAAACGCGAAAGTTTGTAAGTATGTATGGATATTTGTTACTCTTTCACGTAAAAACTACTGAATGAATTTGGATGAAATTCGACATTCAGATAGTTTATAACCTGGATTAACACATAGGATACTTTTTATCACGATATTCCCACGGGAACGGGAACCACGCAGGTGAAATCGCGAGCGGCTGCTTGTATTGAATAAAGCATTTGATTTTGACTAACAGTGAAGCATTGCGTCGTCACTTCAGGAGCAAGAGCTGGTGGCCAACGAGTTGCGCGCGGCGGGCTTCTTCGACGTGTTCGAGGTGTCGGGCGGCGGCGGCGGCGCCACGTGGGGCTGCTTCCTGTGCACGCACCCCGAGCGCGCGCTGGGCTTCCTCGCCGAGAACGGCCAGCCCGTCATCGAGGGGCAGCTCAAGGAGAAGAAGGGCCGCTGGCGCCTGTTCCGCAGGTGGCGGACTAGGTACTTCACGCTGTCCGGGGCGCATCTCTCTTGTAAAGGATCGGTGAGTGTTGCTGTTTCCTTAGTTGTTGAAAAAGTTGGAGCGCTGCTGATTCTTTTCATGTTTTTTAAGGACTTAGTTGATGGAATCTTTTACAGTTAGAAATTGTGGTTAATGAAAAATAACGACCGAAATCTAAACACCTAAACTGATTAGTACGAAAGCTTCAAAAAACTTCGTTTGTATACAAATGTTAAGGAGGGTCGATTTATTGATGATAAATGGATTATTAGAAAGAATATCAATATGCGTCTTGTTGTCACATTAATCACAAATTTAGGAAGGAGACTTATTTTATTTCAAAAATCTATTTTCGGAAGTGACAATAGCTCTTGATATATTTCTGTACGCAATCAGATCATTGTTTCCTCGCCATCTAACAACCCTCCCCCCCACTCAGAGCGGCGGCGAGAGCATAGACATCAACCAGATCCGCTCGGTGAAAGTGTCCCGCGGCGCGCGCAACATCCCCAAGGCGTTCGAGATCTTCACGGGCTCCGAGACGCTCATCCTCAAGCCCAAGGACGGCAAGGACGCCGAGCAGTGGGTGCAGTGCCTCAGCATCGCGGTGGCGCACTCGCAGGCGCGCGACGCGCCGCACAAGGCCAACAGCCTGCCCGCGCGCGGCCTCACGCTCAAGAGCTTCTAGCTATGGCGCAGGGTGAGTTACAACACCTTTTGGTCAGAACATCTCATCGGTTTACAATCCTATCACAATTGAATAGAGTTCAAAATAATAATTCTACTGCCTGTTAAAGGGTTCATTATAGTAGGTACTCGCACGCGCGTCGCCCCGCACAAGGCCAACAGCCTGCCCGCGCGCGGACTCACGCTCAAGAGCTTAGAGTGGGTCAATCTTATAAAGTTCAAAATAAAGTGGAACTGCTTGTTAAAGGGTTAAGGGGGCTTAGGCGGTGAAAACGGAAAAAATTGCTGTTTTCTATTAGCTGCTATTAAAAATATTTTAGACTAGCGGCCGCTCGCGGTTTCACCCGCGTGGTTCCCGTTCCCGTGGGAATATCGGGATAAAAAGTATCCTATGTGTTAATCCAGGTTATAAATTATGTGTATGCCGAATTTCATCCAAATCCATTTAGTAGTTTTTACGTGAAAGAGTAACAAACATCCATCCATACTTACAAACTTTCGCGTTTATAATATTAGTAGGATTAGTAGGATTTATAATATTAGTAGGATATTTCGCACTGAAATTTTCAGTATGTATTACTGAACGTATGTGTGATGACTGTTTCCAGAACACGATTGGAAACATTTTGCTCGATAGAAAAAAATCCTGAAGTTACCTCTAAAATTTCATAGAAATACACATTACGACCGTATTTTACAATAATAATTCCTATAAAATCGTAAACACATACCTTTTCGATTACTTGACTAATTTGGATTTCCAAAAACTTAACATTTTTATTAACTTTTTGATAAAAATGTGAATGGCGCTTACGAATTACCGCGGACCCCACACCGCGCAACACCCGCGATGGGCCCGGAACCGGCTGGAGTTTTCGCTGACCGCCTAACCCCCCTTAACCATAGAACTTGCAGGCATATCTCAGGGTGAGTTAGAACACCTTTTGGCCAGAACATGTTTCGATGTGTCATCAGTTTACAATCTTATCACAATTACATACTTAAAGTTCAAAATAAAGTGGAAATATTCATTCCACTGCCTGATAATAGTTTAACTATAGCACTCGCAGGCGCGCGACGCCCCGGCCAAGGCCAACAGCCTGCCCGCGCGCGGATTTACGCTCAAGAGCTTCCAACTATACTCAGGGTGAGTTAGAACACCCTTTGGTCATAACATGTTGGTCATAACATGGTCGACATTTCATCGGTTTACTATCTTATCACAATTGCATAAAGTTCTAAATAAAGTGGGAATGTTAATTCCACTGCCTATTAACACTTCAACAGAAACACCATGCTTATTTTTTTTTCAAACTTTCGACTAAGTTTGGTGTACAATAATGTACAAAGAATAGCAATACTAGAAGTCACATGATTGAGCATTCGTTAAATACCATTGAGTTTAATAAAGTATGTACAAAATGTGGAAGTAGATTTTTTCACATAATATTATTTGTAAATAGATATTATGCCTATACAAAATTGATCTTTGATGATTGTAAAAATCGGATGTCGATGATATAGTTGTTGATATTGAATAATGCTCATTTTGGCGTACAATGTAAGTAGATAGTGTTTGACTAAATTTGCATGAATCGGATACATCTAAACAAATTCTGGAATGAAAGCATACTATTAAAAATATATTAGATGCTAATTCGCGTTGCTTCCAAATAATATATCATAATTAAGAATAACATCAAACAGCTGTTCGTTGGGAATAGCAATTTTTTTAATAGAGTTATCCTATAATGTCAATAGGAGTCTTGTCTTTTAGTTATATAAGCGGCTTCGATAGCTCCCGAATTCTAATAGCAAAAGGCTTATATTAAAGTAAAAATACTGAAGACAATAAAACTGTAGAATAAGTTTTCATTTTAAAAGTTTACCAATCCAGGCAAACAAACAGTTACTTTTCCAACTTACTGTTACAAGTATGTCAATAAAACATAAAAAAAATATTTTGACTGTTTTTTTTGGCTTTTTTTTCTTACAGATCTCATTGACAATACGACACTGTCAAAAAAAACTTATTTATTACATGCTTTTCCAAAAGTAACAACCCACAATGACAAATATTTTAGATTTTCTAATGTGAAGATGTTTTTGTAAGTACTTATATTTGACGCTGACTGTATTTAAAGACTCGAAGATATTGATTGCATTTCGTATAAGACATTGGTACATGTAAATTGGGTAATTAGGCTCCGTAGATAGCTAGTTATAGTAACCGATCAGCGTGCCGTGTTTTTTTCATATAATTAAGTATGTACTTATAACATTTGGACATATATGTACTTATTTAATTATTACGTTTTACGTATTTTTGAATAAATCATTATTATGATAATAATTACAAATGTAGTAATTATAAATGCTCATAGGAACTTTAATGTTTAACTAGCTTTACTAAAGGGTATTTTAAACACCATTTTAGTTGTCTATATTCACATATATTTAAACATCTCCAAGTGTAACTTGATAAGGCGATAGTATGACGCCGATAGTATATATATAATTAATTTGTTACAATAAAATATTTAAGATGTTAGATTGTGCTCAGTCCGAGAAGTTTTGAGTGACCTTTACAATACTTTTAAATATTACGTCCATTTAAAGTTTTTCGATGTATTTATATTTTGCAAATAGTTTTTAAGTAATTTAGTTAGAAAGTGCCTTACGTTATGTGTTAGTATTGATAGGAAGTGTTACTTGAAGTACAATGAACACTGGTCATCACAAAAATCGGCCCACCTACATTTTACACAAAAACTTATGTTTAATATTTTGAATGAAACATATTGTATTTTATTCGTATTGTTTACGAAAAACAATGTATTTTTTTACAAATTAGTCACTAAATTGTTGATCTTAATGATACTTCTAAACGCTTATCTTTGAAATTATTAAGAGCAATAGTACAAAAACAGGGTGTGGGTCGATTTTTGTGATGACCAGTGGATATACAATATTATTGTAGGTAGGGCGTAAAGTGTAATTGTTGTTTTTCTGTCATTGGATACTAGCTTTCCAGTAATTTTACTATCTTGATAGTCTTTATGAAAGTAGACTGAACACTTAGCTTGCTAAGTTTTGGCCATTTATAGGTTTATTTTGTTTTGACAATAAGATTCTAAATTAACAAGTTCACACTGACTGCATATGTACGGTTCTACTAACACTCTATTAACAAGTTATTGACATTTAATTGAGATTTAATAATAATTGTCCAAGACTGAAAGCTGGTCATTTTAGCTTCTAATGCGTTACGGTGTAAGTGGCCGCGGATACATGTTTGTGATTCAAAATTGACATTCCTTATCCTGTTCGACAGTTGTCTTGATTATATAATAATGTAATTATTATGGTCTCAAATTTAACTTTTATTGGTTGTAATCGAAATGAATGACATTAGTCTATAATTGATTTTGAAATATTAATCTTTTGTATAGGAGAATATTTTGGCAACCTTCTTGTCAGTCTGCAGTCAAATGTATACTTACTTACTTAATATATTGTTTCTTAAGAAATAATTTATTGCTTAATATGTGTGTTCATTTTATAACGATATTATGGGTTGACTCTAGTCGTTTCTGTTATTTTGACGGCTAAAATATTGACTTATAAGCTTGTCAGGTCAGGTAGTTAATTTTTCTCCTTTTTGTGTTTTTGCTGGTGACTGTTTTTATAATAGTCATTTTGGTTCTCAGTAAACTTATTGACAACCATCAGGTTTTCACAAGGCATCAGAGAAATAACAGGAATGAGTAGAATCCAACCGTTTGTAGTTGAGTCGAGGTTGTGCGTTCGTAGATATTTTGTACTTTATAAAAGTGTTCAAGCCTTAAACCATCATCACCAAATATCGAAAGTGTTCATTGGTTTATAATTTTTTGCCTGACGCGCCACATAATGTGAAAATATGTAAGCAAACGATCGAAATCATGTTTGACTTTCTTTATTTTGGTAAAGTGCATAGCTTACGTATTATAAAATACAGCTGTACTGTTCTATCACTTTTATATTTTTTTTTAAATGTTAAGTGGCGCGATTTTAAGGCTTACTTTGCTTATTCTTAATTAAGGTGCTTTATTACGCCCCATTCATTGATGATTATAATTAATTAGCGTTATAAAAGTATTTATAGAGTTGTGCTACCAGCGTGCCACGACTTTTGTAGGCAATTAATTTACATCTGGCCAAAAAAGAAAAATATACAAAAGGGTAAGTACTTACTTGTTATAAATGTTAAGAACTTAACGTACAAATAACGTAAAACAAACGCTACATGGAAGGAATCTTTAACCAACTATGAGTTGTTACGTCATATCGTCATGATCATGAATGACATTCGTTGTGTGTCAAATTATCAACGCTAGTAACGATATTTTTCGCGTTTCTTATGTTATTGTTACTCTGTTATGTTCGTAAATATTTGCTTCTTTCTTATGCCAAGTGCAGACAGGTGTTTATAAAATTTTATACATGTTGATTAAGTTTAAGTTTATCTTTATCTTTAAGACCTTATGAAACTGGTGCTACAAAATAATACATATTGTACCTAATTAATGTATTAATAATTCATAACTCTCTGTATCTGTGACAAAACATCAGAATCGCTTCAAATGTACGCGTTTTTGGCTACTGTACTTAATAAAATTGCCTTATTTATTATTAAATAAAAGTTTTTATTTCAATATTTAACAACATAGTATCAATACTGTTTGAGATAAATTAATTTTGGTATATGCTCTGTTTATTACAAGTTTTCAAATGATTTAATATTCATTAATTGCCTTTTGAATCCTGCATTGGGCTGTATGGCAGGCCGTTTCTTCTTGACCAGATCATATGCATTACAATATTGCATACCTTCATATTGCATTAAATAAGCAATAGCCACCATAGACGTCCGGGACACGCCAGCGTTGCAGTGCACCAGAACATTCTCCCTATTTACTACAGCCTCGTGTATAAAGGGTAAACTAGCCCTGAGTATTTGCTTTATGTCAGTTTCAGGCAAATCTAAACATTGGACATATTTCTGACAAACATCAACATAAACATCTATGCCTAAACTAAGCACATGCTTAATATTATATGATTCTAATACATTATTCGCTGTACAATCCTGTGAGCCTATATACAAATGGTCTACAATTTGCACAGGAACATTGTCTGGTTTGGTATCGACAACGAAGCCATGACACGGTTCTAGTTTCTCGACAGATGTTCCGTTTAGCCTTTCTATAAACCTCTGTCCGTCTACACTGGTCACTACTGTTTCTGTCGCTTTCAGTTTATTTTTCTTCATTCTCAGTTCGTTGAGAAAGCTCATGTTTAATCACTCACTGTCACACACTCGCATCAAGCTAGGTTGGTTTCCTCGAGCTTTCAAATCCACAGGGGAAAGTCTGGGTCACACACTTGCTTCAAACCAGATTGGTTTCCCTGAGCTTCCAAGTCCACGGGGGAAGGTCTGAGCCCGGTGCTGGATTCTCTTCATACAGCAGGTGTGCGGGGTCGTATTGCACGTCACACAGGTAGAGCCCTTCGGCGGGGGCGCTCCGCAGGGACACCGGCCACGAGTGCTTGGACGGCACCCGCAGCATCACCTGCACCTCCTCGACAGGCAGCTTGCCGGTAGCCACGCTCAGCAAAGTGCCTAGCATGCGCCGGATCTGAGGGAATCATAATTGGTAGCTAAAATTAAGAGTTCAGTCAACATTCATTTGCTGGTGGCGACGCTCGACAGGGTTCCTAACATACGGCGGATCTCGCGGAATATATATTATTTGGCATAGAGGCACAGAATCAATAATAGTACTATAGAGGGAAATAATTGGTGACTAAAATTGGGAGTGCAGTCAGCATTTAATTGAATGGAACATACCAAATGGTCAGACAGAGGATTTACATTTATATTACTTAAATCAACTATCTAGAATGTCTTAGTCGATAAGATCGATTTTTCCCAGTTACAAAGATATTTTTTTTGAACTAACATTGATAAGTTTTTGACAATGACTGAACTTCTAGTACTAGGTACCTACTACACAATGCGGTAAGATCGTTCTTTGGTAGGTAGCAATGACTGTTGTTTTTTTTTATTAAAGAGGTAGGCAAACGAGCAGGCGGGTCACCTGATGGAGAGTAATCACCGCCGCACACTGGGGCAAGATACCCTCTTAGGTGGCAGAAAATGAAAAAAAAAATAAAACTCGATTTTGAACTACCCACAACAGCCTTTAAACCATATACCAATGCTCATTTGACACTATCAAATCGACCGATACTTACACGCATTCCAACTATAACTGACGTTTGTCGGTAGTTGTGATAGTGCGACTAATTATAAATTAAATTACATTTAATTTAGTTATGTATAAATGGTGTTATTTTAGAAAATTATCATAATTTAGCTATGGAACTTTCAATTTCAGGTATGTCGTGGTATTTTAGCAACATTTTATTTGGTATTTGGGTATATAATAAACTACGATTTTCACAAAAATATAAATCAGCTAAGGTTTAAGTCGTGTTTTCCCGTGAATTCTACTTTAATTTTTTTTTGTAAAAAACCCCTGCAATATCAGCAACTAGAAACTAAAAGAAAAATTTGCTACTTTCTGCTACTTTATGCCACCTCTTCACATAGGCAGCCGCATCCGCAGACGTCATCTGCGGATGCGTCTGCCGACGTGTAGCAGTTGATTTGCGCGACCGTGGTAGGTATTTAACGTCTGCAGACTCTGTATACCTACCACAGACGCGCAAATCACCCCCCTACACGTCGGCAGGCGCATTCGCAGATGACGTCTGCGGATGCGTTTACGTCTGCGGATGCGTCTGCCTATGTGAAGAGGGGGATTAATACGTTATACCGATTTTTGTAGTATGACTATTTAATTTCTATTATGCAAAATTACTTATTTTGTTGTAGAAACGAGTTCAAATACAATATTTATTTCAAGAAATTAACTCATTAACATAACGCGACGCTCGGGAGAAAAAAATATTTAAAAATAATTGAATTTTTTTATTTTTGAGTTTTGAAAACGAACAAAATGTGATGAAAAAGACGTTTTTAATTTAAATCAGAAATTAGCAAAATTTAGTATGAATATAGGTCACGATAGGCCTCCAACATTACACAAATACCTCATTCATGGACCAGAAGTTATATCCTCAGCACTTTTGCCTCTAGTACAGTAAACGGATGAGACTAGGAACAAGAATTTCAATCAAGTGATACAGGGAGCGTAACTCAAGAAAATGCAGAGAAAAATTTAACAGAAGAATTCTTTATATTGAGTTCTAATCCCTTAATTTCAAGCAAGCAAAAATCAAAAAAGAAAAATCCTCAGAGTCTTACCAAAGAAGCATTATTTTTAATAAAAGATTCATTTTCTAACATATTGTGACCATGAAAAAGAAATCGATGAATAGAATGATGATGATGAAGAAGATTAAGATGCGTTAGCATGTTTAAAATATTTAGTAGTTCCATATTTAACCCGCGTGGACTCGCGCTGGGTCTAAAAGACCCAGAGCTGTGCCAATTCAGTCGCAATTTCTTAAATATTTGTTATTTCGCGGCGCCATTCTAGGTATCTTCAAACTACATTATAAGCTACCACCAGGCCCAGCACCGGTCCGTTTCCGCCAGGCGTTTGCGCATGAAGGACGCGTAAAGTAAGTTTGGGTCGATTCGACGTGTCCATGTCTACAGCTTCCTCATTCGACATAGAGAAATTCTAAGTATGCCATATTTTTGTGCATATTATGTGCAATCAAACGTTATAGTCCTAATTTTTGTGCCACCACAACTTCGTTACTATGAGTTGTTTTATGTGTGTAAGCTGGAGACACGTGTCACCAGCTCGCACACGCTCGTTAAGACAAACCAGTGAGGATAGGATTTTTTTGACTATAGCCAGAAATTTTGTGCATAATTTGTGCACTAGGAACAAAAAAAACTAACCATCACACTCAAATACTGTTGAAACTACGATCATAAAACTGTGTGTGAGCTGGAGACACGGGTCTCTGGCTTGCACAGCTGTATCTTCGTAATTGTTTAAGCTACGGTTATGAATTATACCTCAAAATTTTGTGCCGAATTTGTGCATAAGGCACAAAAATTTTAAAAACTTTAAGTCAAAAGGTTTTTGAGCTACGAACCGATAAGTATGTGTAAGCTGGTGACACGTAACACATGGTGAATTACTGTAACTGTATAAGATAGCATTTCGTTTTAAAGATCAACTAATAAGTTATAATTTGTGCATACACGAGGCAAAATTTCAAATCTCTGGGCCTCTTAGTTTAAAAATTATAAGCCAAAAACTGTTTTCACGCCAAAAAATTCAAAATAATGGCTTGTAAGTGGCTAAGCGCGCCGTTGCCGTTCCGTGCGCTACACGATTGCAATGGAGTTTGAACTTAAGAGCTAGCAATATTTAGAGTCATTTTAATTTGCGCTTTCGATTGTTTTAATTTATGTACCGAGAATTTTAGACTAGGAGCCGTCTGTTAAAACGATGCGCGACGCGACTAATTTAGTTTCACTATAGGTACCTAACTAAAGGCCTTATCAAACCTGAGCGGTATTCGCTGCCGCTTTACCCACAGCGGTAGCGAATACCGCTCAGATTTGAACAATAAGGCCTGTTTACTACCCTACTTTTTATTTTAAGGCCCCCGTACTAGTGTTGTTGCAGTAGCGATAGTTTGCCTTAGATAAGTAGTGCCTTATGCACAAATTCGGCACAAAATTTTGAGGTATAATTCATAACCGTAGCTTAAACAATTACGAAGATATAGCTGTGCAAGCCAGAGACCCGTGTCTTCAGCTCGCTCACAGTTTTATGATCGTAGTTTCAACAGTATTTAAGTGTGATGGTTAGTTTTTGTTGTTCCTAGTGCACAAATTATGCACAAAATTTCTGGCTATAGTCTAAAACCCTATTCTCACTGGTTTGTCTTAACGGGCGTGTGCGAGCTGGTGACACGTGTCTCCAGCTTACACACATAAAACAACTCATAGTAACGAAGTTGTGGTGGCACAAAAATTAGGACTGAAACGTTAGATTGCACATAATATGCACAAACATATTGCATGCTTAGAATTTCTCTATGTCGAATGAGGAAGCTGTAGACATGGACACCGATTCGACCCAAATGCGATGGTTTACGTAAGTTTAAATTTCAAAGTAGTGTTTTTTAATATTGGTGTTTTTATAAATAGAATGTCGCGAAAACGCGTAGCCGACTCTGTTATCAAGGACATTTTGGCGGAAGAAGATATTTCAGAAGGTGACTACTTAGAGGAAGAAGATAACCTAGAAATGGACTCCGATAATTTAGATTTTTGGTGAAGTGTGGAAGATGATTACTCTGAAACACCTTCGATTTACGTCGGTTGACTTGGTGCAGAGACCTGATTTAAGTGACGTTCCACTTTTCTATATTCGCCAAGGTTATTACATTGGCAAGGACAAGATGACACAGTGGCATATCCATGAACCACCAAGAGCTGTAAGGACCAGGCGACGCAATATTGTTACAGAAGCGTGCGTGAAGCTAGATATGCGGAGGCACCCATGGGTTGTTGGAGTCTGATGTTTCCCGTTTGGAGCTTTTTGGAGAAGATTGTTACTGAACTGCTGTTCCTAACCTATCTAAGCACATTCGTACCCGTTCGATATCTGTAATACTCGGTGGTGAAGAAAGCACTAGTCAGCCAGTAGAAGGCTGGCAACTTGGCATTCGCGGGATGTATGTGCCCCACAAAGGACAGAAAGACAAAAACATCTTGTGAATATTGCAGAGGGTATATGTCGTGAACACACTAGCTTTTTGTGTAAAAGGTGTGACGAAGATCACAGGAAGTAGTCAGATTAGCCATAGGTGCGTTATAGTTGCCTTATAAAGAGAATGTGATCTTTTTTGTATCTTATTTTAAAAATAGTCCTATAAAAGTTGATTGTTATTTATTATTATTATTATCTATTTATTTAGAATATAATATTTTGTTTATTAATAATTAAAAGTTATTTTGCATGTTTGTTAAGAGAAAATAGATATAGATAATAGAGAATAGAGAAAATAGAATAGAAATTTCTATTCTTTTTGTTCGTACTGCCAAATATTAAGAAACTTTGTGATCTCAGCTTGAAAGTAGTTTTTATTAATATGTTTATAGCGTCACGGGAGGCTACACTTAGATGATGTGTTGATATGATGATGATGATGATATATTGATAAGAGCACGGTGATAGGGAACGATTCAAACGACCGTACCGATTGATTGATTGAACTAATTAAAAATATAATGAATTACATAAATACAATTCGTGTCATGTCAGTTGTTTACATAAAACATTAGGTATGCTTTCGTGCGGTAAACCGTACATCTTGCCCACTCAAGATAAGAACGAAATTAACAAATTGATAACAATTAATAAAAATGTAAATTACAATAATAATAAATTCAATGAAAATATAAAAAAATACAAAGTATAAAACATACATATAAGTTTTCCTTAATAAATAAAATAAAATACTACAGTAGCTTATACTACACTATGCTAGATACAGAAAATATGCGTCGTGGGTGGATCGGCGAAGTCCCGATGTTGTTGAGGCTGGGAGCGGCACAAGCGCACGCGGGAGCGGCACAGGCGCGTGCGCAGGCGCGGGCGCGGGCGCGGGTGCGAGTGCGGGCGCGCGCTCTGCGCCGGCTTCCTGGCAACTGGCTCGCCGTCTCCTCCACAGGAACACGACCACCGCGAGTACCGCCACCAGGCCGGCCAATAATAAATACTGAACGACGTAGTGATGCACATCGTGATCGTTTAATTGTCCCGAGGAGTCCACTTTTAACTCTTTTATCTGTTTCTTTAGTTCATCCCAGGTATCTTGATGCGTCTTTAATTCGAGCGACCGATCATCATCTGGCAGGCTTGTGTTGATGATAGTATTTAATAATGATATTTACGGTATCTCAATATTAGCGGGTCGCTGTTGCATTTGGTTGAAGAAGTGTTTATGAGAGTAGATAGTAAACGTATCTCCCTTTACAGTGCAACCTTGACCTAGATTAATTATGCCATTCCCGGTCAATGTCTTTATCTCCATGTCAGGCGCACAGAAAATGCGGACACTGCAAGGACTGCAACAAGAGTACAGCCAGCTGTTTTGGCCGTGTAACTTGATCCACTTGTCGGCGGTGCACGGCGATCGCTTCCTCGCGCACGGCGATGACTCAATACTGTCTGTGTTTATTAATTTTATATTACAGATAGATTGCTTTAATTTTAAGTCGTATATAGGCTTGTCTAAGGAGCAAAGTATCTTATCGCTCTGGGTATGCAAACAGTATTGTATGTCATTTTGCGATAGTAACAACGCTAAGTCCCTTTTCATATGAAATGCAATGAACGGGTATGTTGTTAAAGTGTAGGTACTCCATAGAATTTCCATTTCGTATGGGTACAGTGATAATCTGATCCAACTCGAATACGTCATTGCTTACGAGCGGAATCTTCACTTCGATTATTAAATAGTCCTTGACCATTCTGGCGAAGACTTTTAATAATTTATAGAATTGTCGTATATTGTTTCTATTGTAGGTAATGCAAGCTCTCCTTGAAGTCGGCCTTGAACGATACTGAGTTGCTCCACCAGCTGTTCAGGCGGTAAAAGATGGGTGTCGATTCGGCCATTACTTATATCTGTGATGGTGTTTATAAGTGTCTGTTGTGTGCGTCTCAGGATGGAGATAATGATGCTGGCGGCGAATGAAGATGAAGTGATGTACACGTATCCTTGCTGGTCAAGCATCACCTTCTGTGTTTCGAGTGAGAGTGCTTGCAGATGTTGTTTGACAAAGGAAAGTTGTTTATTCATTACTTCTTCATTGCGGCGTATTATATTATATTCGGATTCGATTACTAATGCCTGATTTTTAATTACGCTTTGCAAATGATTCCGGCTCGAAGGACCATAAAATGTAGCGTCACGGGAGGCTACACTTACACTTAGATGTTGTATTGATATGATAATGCTATATTGATAAGAGCACGGTGATAGGGAATGATTCAAACGACCGTACCTACCGATTGATTGCGTTTATTGAACTAATTAAAAATATAATGAATTGCATAAATACAATTCGTGTCATGTCAGTTGTTTACATAAAACATTAGGTATGCTTTCGTGCTGTAACCCGTACAATGTTATTTAATAATAAATGTACAAAAAATGTTTAAATGTTTGTTGGTTAACATTTATCCATTCTGTTATAAAAAATGCTTAAAAGTAATTGGGTTCACATTAGTAAAGAGATTTAAAATCTGGGTTTTTTAGACCCACGTGCGACCGTCCTCGATAGAAAATGAGATGCGAGTCCTCGCGGGTTAACAATATGTATATAAATTAGCAAGATTCTTTACGTGTTTTTCTTCATTATAGTTACCTACTACGTTTAATTTATAACTCTATAGATATATACCTATATATGTATATAAACATATTTAAACAACTATCTTAGGTGTATTTAGCATCCACAAAAGCCGTTAAACTAGAAAAGATATTTAATGCCAACAAAAAGTGTAAACTTGCCCCAGAGTGCGCCGCCCATGGACACCCGCAAAACCAAAGGAATCGCAGACGCGTTGCCGGCCTTTAAGGAAGGAATAGGAATTGGGAAGGGGATGGAGGGGAGGGGCCTCCGGAACCCTCACTGGTCGGACGAAACACAACAGCACCAAGTGCCATTATTTCACGCCGGATATTCGTGAGAGGGTGGTATTACGCCGGGCGAGCCGGCCCAATGCGTGCTGCAACGCAGCTTGGCTCTACCGCTCATAGTGCTTCAGATTGAGTGATACCTCTTTTGTTGAAAACATTCATACATTATGGTGTGTGCTTACTACCTATGGCAGGCCGTATGTCTAATTGCCTTAGTAGTATAAATAATATTGTTAAGGTCAAACAAGCACCTGGTTGTGTACGAAAGCTCTTCCCTTGAACTCCACTTCCCAGTAATCGAAAATGCTGGCGCCTCCCTGGTGAGTATAGCTGGTGACCAGCGGAGCCCCGCGCCGTAGCTCCACAGAGAGCAGCTCGCGACGGCTGTGTTGGGTCTGCTTCAGCTTGTGGAACTTCTTGAATGTGGTGAAGTCGTGGTATCCCACCAAGTATTTTGCACATTCTCTAAATTTGTCCTCATCGAAACCGTGCAATCTAGAAATAAAAAGGTGGTCGTGATATAACCGTGTCTCTTAGCGGTGAAGGAATACTACCAGCCCCTCTCTTCTGTTGGGTGTCGTAAAAGGCGACTTACAAACTGAAGACTGCACATATTTCTAACAGCATAGAGCTGTGATAGGCTCACCACCTGTCACGCTGAGCACATGTGCAGTTACTATTTGGTGAAAAGTGGACTATGGTAGAGGACTCTTTTACTGCCCTCATTGACATCTCTGACTAACCCTTCGGGGATAATAGTCGTAATTATTATGTATGTATGTCATGTTATTTTTGCATTGTTTACTTCTTTTGCGCAACGATAAAGATAAGATAAAGATATTTTTATTTGTCTAAAACATGAGTATACACGTGGTGCAGTTGTTCATAATTATTTATGTCCTAACATGTTCTCGCCTTCAAGGCATACAAAAAAATTAACAATTAAAATACATTAAAATAAATCAATACTTAAATTAAAATTAATTGAATATGAAATAAATTACAAACAAAAAAAAACAAGCATTAGAAATTCAAATTAAAATAATCCAAAAATTAAAACATTGATTACAATAAAAATAAATATATAAATATATTGCTAGTAAATTAACAAATCACTTGTTGGGCAGAAATTCATTAAGGTGATAGTAACATTTTTCCACCAAAAAACTTTTCAATCTCTTTTTAAATAAATGAGTATTTCAATCCTTTATTTCACCTGGTAACATATATATTATTGGGCCCATACCAAAAATACTTTTAAGCTTAAGTGCAGTGCTCTGCACTGCTCTGCAGACACAAAGTTTAGAGTTGTTTTCACGAATACGACGACTGGCATAGTCACTTCCTTAAACAAATCCGGACTCGTTTTTACAAAGACGGCTACCTCAAATATGTAAAGCAAAGGTAAAGTTAACAACTTGTATTTTTTGAAATAAGGTTGGCAGCTCTCTATTGGCTTGAGACCACCCATTGCACGTATACATCGTTTTTGAGCCTTGAAGACAGTTTCCTTATCAGCAGAATTCCCCCAAAAAATTATACCATATCTTAGGATTGAGACAACCATACCCTGATATGCTGTTATCAGTGCTTCTGAATTTATGACAGGGGCCAGTTTATAAAGTGCATATGAAGTAGAACTTACTTTTTTTGAAAGTTTCTCTATTTGCAGTTTCCAGTTTAGTTTTTTGTCAATCGTTAGACCAAGAAAAGTTGTAGTGTCAGTTTCACATACTAATTTGTTGTCATATTGTATTCTCATATCGCTAATCGTAGGCAATCTTTGACTAAACTGTATGAGTTTCGTTTTATCTATATTTATTCTTAAATTATTTCTCTCTAACCAAGTGATTATAGACTTTAACATATAATTTATATCATTTTCATAACAATCTAAATGTTTGCATTCAATTACAGCTGTACCATCATCCGCAACTTATGTCTAATAAGAAAAACGTCCGAAAATATGAATGTCCAAAGGCATGTCCATGTGATAAAATTATCCAACCATACAAATGTCCAATAATAATCAAATAAAGATGACTGTTATAAAACATATCCTTCCTGCAATTATGGGGTGCATAAATTATAATAAATGTTGTAATGTTATTAAATTCCAAAATAATTACTTAATTACCTAACAAAAAAGCATCTCCTCCATTCTTCAATAGGTATGTATGATCCTATATTTGAATATTCTGGTAACTGAACATCTTCCTTATAAACTGCAAATCTTAAACACAAATTCATTATTTTTAAAAATTGATAAGTTTAAAAACAAATTATTTAATAAAAATATTTAAAAAAATTGATATAATTACCTGTATAAATATGTTCTAGACAATGCTTTAGCTCTAGCATTGAAGTTATCGGAAACCCTTATACAGTTTTTAATAAATATGCTTGTGTTAGTATTATAAAAGAATTTGTTTAAATTATGAGAAATGCTGTAAGGCTCAAAAATTTTTGAACCGTATCTCTCAAGATCGAAGTGAGCTGCAGAACATAATGCGTGTACTCCTCCATCTGTACTGTAAAATATTCATATGATTAATATAAATGTAATAACACCTTCATGACTAAGTGGCCAAGCACTTGGTTCGATAACAGTACAATTACCAGGTCAGGCGAAATATGTTTTATATTTCAATGCATAACCCTGGTTTGCAATCACTTACCCGCAATCGGCAAGAGTGATGATTTTTTTTTTAAACACTGAAAAAAGTCGACAACCTCAGGCGGGAATCGAACCACGCACCTTCCGCATTCCGGGCGGCTGCCTTAACCACTTGGCTACCGAGGTCTGGCTTTCAACCGTCGAAATTTGTCAGTGCTTGATACTTATGTTTTTAGTCAACATTGCTTCATCAAATCTTAGAAGTTTTCACCTCTGAGATCCGAAAGAAATATTTTTACAAATATTTGAACATTCGGTTAAGATGAAGCTGCGTTTATAGATTAATGTTTTATATTTTAGCGTTTTATTAATGCTTAAATATACTTAAGTAAAATTTTTTTTTTTAAACACTGAAAAAAGTCGACAACCTCAGGCGGGAATCGAACCACGCACCTTCCGCATTCCGGGCGGCTGCCTTAACCACTTGGCTACCGAGGTCTGGCTTTCAACCGTCGAAATTTGTCAGTGCTTGATACTTATGTTTTTAGTCAACATTGCTTCATCAAATCTTAGAAGTTTTCACCTCTGAGATACGAAAGAAATATTTTTACAAATATTTGAACATTCGGTTAAGATGAAGCTGCGTTTATAGATTAATGTTTTATATTTTAGCGTTTTATTAATGCTTAAATATACTTAAGTAAAATTTTTTTTTTTAAACACTGAAAAAAGTCGACAACCTCAGGCGGGAATCGAACCACGCACCTTCCGCATTCCGGGCGGCTGCCTTAACCACTTGGCTACCGAGGTCTGGCTTTCAACCGTCGAAATTTGTCAGTGCTTGATACTTATGTTTTTAGTCAACATTGCTTCATCAAATCTTAGAAGTTTTCACCTCTGAGATCCGAAAGAAATATTTTTACAAATATTTGAACATTCGGTTAAGATGAAGCTGCGTTTATAGATTAATGTTTTATATTTTAGCGTTTTATTAATGCTTAAATATACTTAAGTAAAATTTTTTTTTAAACACTGAAAAAAGTCGACAACCTCAGGCGGGAATCGAACCACGCACCTTCCGCATTCCGGGCGGCTGCCTTAACCACTTGGCTACCGAGGTCTGGCTTTCAACCGTCGAAATTTGTCAGTGCTTGATACTTATGTTTTTAGTCAACATTGCTTCATCAAATCTTAGAAGTTTTCACCTCTGAGATCCGAAAGAAATATTTTTACAAATATTTGAACATTCGGTTAAGATGAAGCTGCGTTTATAGATTAATGTTTTATATTTTAGCGTTTTATTAATGCTTAAATATACTTAAGTAAAATTTTTTTTAAACACTGAAAAAAAGTCGACAACCTCAGGCGGGAATCGAACCACGCACCTTCCGCATTCCGGGCGGCTGCCTTAACCACTTGGCTACCGAGGTCTGGCTTTCAACCGTCGAAATTTGTCAGTGCTTGATACTTATGTTTTTAGTCAACATTGCTTCATCAAATCTTAGAAGTTTTCACCTCTGAGATCCGAAAGAAATATTTTTACAAATATTTGAACATTCGGTTAAGATGAAGCTGCGTTTATAGATTAATGTTTTATATTTTAGCGTTTTATTAATGCTTAAATATACTTAAGTAAAATTTTTTTTTAAACACTGAAAAAAGTCGACAACCTCAGGCGGGAATCGAACCACGCACCTTCCGCATTCCGGGCGGCTGCCTTAACCACTTGGCTACCGAGGTCTGGCTTTCAACCGTCGAAATTTGTCAGTGCTTGATACTTATGTTTTTAGTCAACATTGCTTCATCAAATCTTAGAAGTTAGAAAAAAAGAAGAAAAAAAAAAAAAAATTTTACTTAAGTATATTTAAGCATTAATAAAACGCTAAAATATAAAACATTAATCTATAAACGCAGCTTCATCTTAACCGAATGTTCAAATATTTGTAAAAATATTTCTTTCGGATCTCAGAGGTGAAAACTTCTAAGATTTGATGAAGCAATGTTGACTAAAAACATAAGTATCAAGCACTGACAAATTTCGACGGTTGAAAGCCAGACCTCGGTAGCCAAGTGGTTAAGGCAGCCGCCCGGAATGCGGAAGGTGCGTGGTTCGATTCCCGCCTGAGGTTGTCGACTTTTTTCAGTGTTTAAAAAAAATTTTACTTAAGTATATTTAAGCATTAATAAAACGCTAAAATATAAAACATTAATCTATAAACGCAGCTTCATCTTAACCGAATGTTCAAATATTTGTAAAAATATTTCTTTCGGATCTCAGAGGTGAAAACTTCTAAGATTTGATGAAGCAATGTTGACTAAAAACATAAGTATCAAGCACTGACAAATTTCGACGGTTGAAAGCCAGACCTCGGTAGCCAAGTGGTTAAGGCAGCCGCCCGGAATGCGGAAGGTGCGTGGTTCGATTCCCGCCTGAGGTTGTCGACTTTTTTCAGTGTTTAAAAAAAAAAATTTTACTTAAGTATATTTAAGCATTAATAAAACGCTAAAATATAAAACATTAATCTATAAACGCAGCTTCATCTTAACCGAATGTTCAAATATTTGTAAAAATATTTCTTTCGGATCTCAGAGGTGAAAACTTCTAAGATTTGATGAAGCAATGTTGACTAAAAACATAAGTATCAAGCACTGACAAATTTCGACGGTTGAAAGCCAGACCTCGGTAGCCAAGTGGTTAAGGCAGCCGCCCGGAATGCGGAAGGTGCGTGGTTCGATTCCCGCCTGAGGTTGTCGACTTTTTTCAGTGTTTAAAAAAAAAATTTTACTTAAGTATATTTAAGCATTAATAAAACGCTAAAATATAAAACATTAATCTATAAACGCAGCTTCATCTTAACCGAATGTTCAAATATTTGTAAAAATATTTCTTTCGGATCTCAGAGGTGAAAACTTCTAAGATTTGATGAAGCAATGTTGACTAAAAACATAAGTATCAAGCACTGACAAATTTCGACGGTTGAAAGCCAGACCTCGGTAGCCAAGTGGTTAAGGCAGCCGCCCGGAATGCGGAAGGTGCGTGGTTCGATTCCCGCCTGAGGTTGTCGACTTTTTTCAGTGTTTAAAAAAAATTTTACTTAAGTATATTTAAGCATTAATAAAACGCTAAAATATAAAACATTAATCTATAAACGCAGCTTCATCTTAACCGAATGTTCAAATATTTGTAAAAATATTTCTTTCGGATCTCAGAGGTGAAAACTTCTAAGATTTGATGAAGCAATGTTGACTAAAAACATAAGTATCAAGCACTGACAAATTTCGACGGTTGAAAGCCAGACCTCGGTAGCCAAGTGGTTAAGGCAGCCGCCCGGAATGCGGAAGGTGCGTGGTTCGATTCCCGCCTGAGGTTGTCGACTTTTTACAGTGTTTAAAAAAAATTTTACTTAAGTATATTTAAGCATTAATAAAACGCTAAAATATAAAACATTAAGAGTGATGATTATGAAAATACTTACCCACAAATTGTAGTAGGTATTTTACTTTAATTTAACATTAATTTAAATGAGAACCAACTTTACCTACATTAAATAACAACTAAATAACTTGCTTACCGGCTGGATAACGTAATAGCAGGATAATTTAAAGATTTAAGTTTTAATAGGCCAAGTTCAATCATTCCTTGCACACTCTCAGTATCCGGGTTTTTCCTTCCTTCTTTGAGCCTTAACTTTTCTGAGGACCTGTAGTCGGTAGAGGAGAAATAATTATAAAAAAAGCAATGATTTGGTTGGATTTGTAAAGTAAAGTTGCATTTCCTTCCAGTAGGTAGGAATAGTTTGTTTACAACTACAATACTAACCTAAACCGAGTCCCTATATATGAAAAAAATGTTAAGTATCTAGCTTTCATTATAATTAAATGTCTAATGGTATTATTAAATATATAATAGGTATCAAATAACAAAGAAGAAATTATTTTAAAATGTTGAAAATTTTGAGGTTATTTCTGACGAAAGTTTTACTTTTTTCGTCAATAGAAGCAAAGGGATCGGTTTATACTTTATAGTCGTACCGGTTTACCGGTTTACTAATTATGAAAAATTATGTCTCCATTCATACAAAACTATACTTGATCTGTATTTATATACCCACCATTGATTTGGGCTAGCCACACACACACACACAGTCACACATCCCATCCGTGTGTTCTGTGGTCACACACAATATTATTGACAATACCTAGTATAACTAGGTATTGTCAATAATATTTTCAATAAAGTGCCTAACTAGGCTAGTTATGCACTTTATTGAAAATATTATTATAAATATTATTGGTGTGCGGCTAGCTTAGAGCATTGTGGTTGAATGCTTTATGGCGTTACAGCTGATTTCAAAGGGCTAACTAGACTGTTGTAAACAAGCTTATTTCCGAGGGAGGCTGGTTTACAACTTGTTGTAAACAAGGATTCCACTAAGTTAACAACCGCCGTTGATGTTTTCCGCCACATGCAGTGTTGCCATTTTTTAGCAGGATCCTGCTTTTATAGTATTGTTTTTTAATTATTTGATCCATTTGCAGGAAAATTAATTTTTATCTTTATTATCTAGATATGAGCTTTTAAAGATGTAAAAAAATACCGCGCTTTACGTACATTAAACAAACTTGGCTGTTTTCAGTAACCACGTTGTACAGACGGCGTCACATCAACCTACCCAAATCTGTCAAAATATCTCAATAGATTTTGAACTCTATCCTTTCGACATACGGCTCGAATTCGTTTGCGGAAATTTGACAGGACAGGGTAGGTCGAGCTGCTGCCGTGTTTACCTATGTAGGTTGTAGGTTGAAGATATTATATAATCTGTAAACTAAGCGCTGCGGTTTGTGTGTAATGAGAAGACATGTGTGTGGAATTTGTTAGAGAGGCAGTGGCAACACTGCTTGCGTGGTTTACAACAAACTTTTAATTCAACGCGCGCCCGCAAACCAAGGTCGTGGAAAGGTCAAACAAAATTTCGTGGCAAACAAAACCACGTTGTTGTTGTACACCGCTGTTGAAAACTTCGGTTTACAACAGTCTGCTACTGAAATTTGGACTGACCTTTCCACGACCTTTGTTAGCGGGCGCGCGTTGAAAACCGCTGTCTTGCCACTGCCTTAAACACCATTACACACAAACCGCTCTATCTTCAACCTACAACCTACATACAACGTGGTTACTGGAAAAAGCCAAGTTCGTAAATATTAATATACACACGGCGTCAGACCAACCTACTCTAAACTGTCAAATTTCTTTAATGAATATTGATCTATAAAGTCCCCAGTACACAGTGGCGTGTGATGGCCCACTGCCGGCCATTGCCAATTAGGCCACGATTACGTCGCGTTCACACACTGGCGTATGCTGGCCGACTGCTCATTGCTTTGCTGCCTGGTAGTGGTGGGGAATATATCTTTTTTTGTGAATCGATTCAAAACTTTCAATCGATATTTGATATCGGATTCTGAAACTGTATAATATTTTAATATCGGTGATATCGGTACCTATCGACCATATTATTATCTATCACTGTATAGTATATTAATAAAGGATTCGTAAAATTTTACTTACCTGATACTAGTAACAAATAATAATGATTTTCATTTCATGAAATTTTCACAAGCACATATGTTTGTTAAAAAGATCGATCATTGATAATTAAAGAAATATCAGCGATACGGCACAATATTCTTTTAACTGATCAGTTTTTTAACTGATCAGTTATTCAACTGATCAGTTTAACTGACTGTGAGTATCGCTTTACAAGGCGAAGCAAGTTGATAGGCAAAAATAATGAAACATGATGCAAGTAGAAATTTTGTAATGGACCGTCCCTTGATGAAATAATTAAAATGAAAAATGTTTATTTCAACAAAATAGCATAATACAGGATTATACAGTGTACCTCATTAAAATGTACTTCCTACTTTGTTATCAAGATATATCAGTAGTTCACCTGTGACATCAACACTAAAACAAATTTGTTACGTTGATACCAGTACGATTAACAAGAAAAATAGCCTCTTATCCTAAAGTTACCTACATAAAATTAAGTTAATTGTATGTTATGTTATATAAAACAAACATAATGTAAAAATATGAATATGAATGGATATGTACATAATAGAATATTAAATATATTTATAAAATACGTTTGTGCCTTACGTATCGCATCACTATCCAATGGGCGATTTTCCGAGATCAAAAAAAAAAAGAAATTGGTTCGTAAATGACTTCATAGATGGCGCTTAGCATATATTAGTATGGCGCTTAGTAAAAGGCGGGTTCATGAAGAGCACGTGTATGGCTGCGTAATATTTATTCTATTCCAAAATAGAAATAGGTTCTGGATGTCCTGAATATAAATAGGTAAGTAAATACTATTTTTTTATTCTTTTGGTAGACAAGTAAAAGTGTAGAATTTATTACAGCCCATAAGTAGCCCAGCTTTCATAAAACGACATCTATCAAGTGTTTTTGAACTAATTTTTACTTTTAAATTTGCGCTGTCAGAAAATCGCCCATTTCAATCCCAGTACACACAGTGGTGTGTGATGGGCCATGCTTGGCCACTGCCGGCCATCGCCATTGTGTAGACGGGGTAGATAGTGTACAGTGGCGAGCAATTGTCGACAGTGGCGCGCGATGGCATGCAATCGGAAAGTTGTCGGTTTTTGGGCACACATCAAAGGGAATCGTGGCGTGTAGTCAGAGAATATATACACTACCGTGAAAAGAAGCGACACTTAAGCATGTGTGCTCGTAAAATCGCTCGCTGCTATGTGTGGGTGTCTGGATCTGCGCGGGGGCCTTGCGCGGCGCGCGGGGTATGGGCGGGCTGAGGGCTGAGTCGAGCGAGCGAGCGTCTGTATTAGGCACTGCACGCACAGACTGACCTACACAATCCGGTTAATATCATTTGGCTAAAATGGATTAAAAGCAGTTAATAGCCATTAATAGCCGATTTCGGATAGTAACCCTGCTATTAATGTTACAGTAATGATTAAAAATTTCCCTTTATGGTTTTCAGTCTTAGGACTGTCAGGTTAGTTTTTTTTATTATCGTCGATCTTAGTTAGTCAATACAAATATAATAAAGTAATTTAAAATTTTCCTGGCCCATTTAAATATTTTTTATCAGCTATGTACGATTTTCTTTTTTCTAATTGGAGTGTAATACGTAATATCGACGCTCGAAATCGCGACATTAAGCAAATATTAAATGGAAGATGCTTACACAGTTTTTATCTATTTTTACACTATACATCACTCGTAGGTACATAGAAATCTCGAGTTTTCGATCGTGAAAGTTAAGTAATGTTCGCCGAGGTCGCCAAGGGGATGGGTGACCGTAGGTTCATATAATCTCGAGGTTTTCGATCGCGAAAGTTAAGCAATGTTCGCTGAGGTCGCTTACTGGTCTCCCGTCAATTTTATTACTCTACCTGCGCAAAGCTTAACTTTTGTGACTGTAAACAGAACGTCTGTTGATATTGTATGAAACTATTAATAGCGGGGTTATTAGCCAATGGATGGCTAATAATGGCTATTAATGGATTATAATCGCTAATAATTCAAACAATCCGGCTATTAACCCATCTCTACCCACGACTTACGATTACGAGTACACGCACGAGTAATCATGCCCGGTTTTCATTATTGTTGTGTATACGGCTGTGGTAATAACCAAAAACAAACTGATAAAAGTTTCTTCTCATTGCCCGGCGATCCAGAAAAGTAATTGCCTACTTTATATTAATATTCTATTACTTACCTACTATATTACACGATTTACACATAGTATATAGATTTAGTAAACGTCCGTCAGATTCCACTTTCGTCAGAAGCAGTTTTTCTATAATTTCAGTTCAGTTTCGTCATGAATGAAGGTACCTAAATCACTCTCGACGTTTGAAGTAGGTAGGTAAATAGGTACTCGTAATAACACTAACATCATTCATCACTACCTACCTAGTGTACCTACCTAATCCTACCTACTTATTATAAAAAGTCCCCCCGCGTCTGTATGTCTACGTACGTAGGTAAGTAGGTACCTATTTACTTAGTTAAGTCTTATGTACCTATTATAATATCAATTCTACAAGTCACCTACAATTATTAAGTACTTACCTATGTTATTACAACTTACTTGTACCTGCACCTAACTTGTGCATGCACCTAACTAGGTTGACGACCTCCGTGGTCAAGTGATTAGCACGTCGCCGGGTCTAGCGTCGCGCCATCTCTGAGGTCCCGGGTTCAATTCCCGGTTAGGTCAATTTAGGGACAGACTGTTTTTCTAAACTGATTTCCGGTCTGGATATTTTTTCTATGTTTATGTATATTTATCCGTTGTCTTACCATATTAACGAGTTTTAAAAAATACTCATCTTGGTCTAGCTAGATAATTGGTGTGAGCGTAAACAAATGTTTTAATTGAATTTAGGTTGGAAGATAGGTACTTACTTACTTAATGGAGTAACTGGTAATACTACTACGAGAATATAATATAAAATCGTTAGAAGTATAGCTAGGTAGTAGTAGTAAAAATAATAATAAAAATTATAAAAGTAATAGAAAAAACAGAACATTTTGTTTTAAACGTAGGTATTTCAGTTGTAGGTATTATGAATAATACGTACCCGATTCTTTTCAAGAATCGATTCAGACGCCTACGATTCATTACGATCCAAAAAATCGATTCAAAGAGAAAAATCATGCATGATGCATCCCTAATCGGCCATTGTGTAAACACCACCGGCCAACATACGCCACGATTCCTTTGATGTGTGCCCAAAAACCGACAACTTTGCCATTGCGCGCCATTGCGCGCCACTGTCGACAATTGCTCGCCACTGTACACCATCTACCCCGTCTACACAATGGCGATGGCCGGCAGTGGCCAAGCATGGCCCATCACACGCCACTGTGTACTGGGGCCTTAAAGCTAGCTAAACAATAAAGTTGGTTCAAAATTGAATGTAGAAATTTGACGAGTTTTGGGTAGGCTGATCTGACGCCGTGTGTACGTACAGCGCGGTATTTTTTACATCTTTTTATGCTCATATCTAGATAATAACAGCAAATTGATCACATTTTTTTAAAATTGCCTTCGCTACTTAGGTTATTGAAATGAAACACTTTTTACGGATTAACTCGCGTTTAATTTACTATTTACATAGTTTTTATATTATCCAGACGTTTCGAACCCTTTACAGGGTCCGTGGTCACAGGGAGTCTCCCTGTGACCACGGACAGGGACAGCAATGTGTAGTGCTCGCTTAAACCTCAGAAAACAATACTTAGGTTATATCAAGGAAGGGATGCAAATAGCGCTATTTAAATTCGCAAATTTTTTTTATTATTTTGTTTTCAAAATATGTCAAATATGCTAAATTTAACGATAATGCTTAACATCCTGCTGTAGCCTAAAGAAGACCCGGCGTTTTATGCTTATTTGTATACTTTTTAATTTTTTAATCTGTTATTCATTAATTAACTGGCAATATCTGTCAACAAATGACAGTTGTTGACAAATCACAGCCGCTAGCTGTCAAATCAAACATGAAGTGACGGTGCAAAACTCTGACTATGTGATATTTGGTCAGAGGGCCTAGTCAATTGGCAAACAAATTAAACGCTACGAAATCTTCGCTACGATAAACCGAATGTATGGGATTGACATAAGCAAAAGTTACCTACGACGTAAAATTTACGCTAAAATAGACCTAATTGACAGTTTGACAAGCCAAGAATCGCTAATCTAGCGATCACTCAAACATTGAAGATAAAAATTCACACAAAATGGCGATTGTTTGATCAGCTGATGAAGGAATAGTTGTGTTGTGTTGAAAGTTTTGTTTAAAATGCTCTTTTTAGGGCTATTGTGGACTGCGATAATCAAGTGCTCAGGCGCTAAGGAAGAAATGTTTCCCTACGTTACTTGGAGCAAATTAACGAAATCGAGTTTGTTGTACTTGTGAATAGTTCTCGGAGTTCTCGTTTACGAACTTTCAAATATCTAACTAAGGTCTGCCGGGAATTGCATGCTGATATAGTTGTTGCGATGTGAGTGACCAAATAAATGTGTGTCATGCAACATTTTCCGCAACGAAGAGCAAGTCGCTGCATAACAATTTGTAGGGGCTCTCAAACCATACAAACATTTGGGCCAAATAAATCCACCTAAGTACCTTTAATCATGACAAGAAAGGTCAAGAATAAGACAACAGTAAGGGACTTTTTGTATAAATATTAAATGTAACCTATCCATAATGTCCATTTATCAATTTATAACTTAGATTGCCTATTTGTTTTACAGGTTCCAATGAAGATTTAATTTGCCAGGTAGCTTAGAGTATTAAACCAAGGCTCTAGTGTAGTAAGGTGTAACCTATTGACTGTACCCTATAAATCTTATACAGACAAGCATCTTTCTTAATAGGAAAAGATATCAGTCCTTACGTTCAAACGGTAAGTTTTAATAAATAAATTATTACTTACATAATAAAGGTAAGTATTATGCCTATTATTATATTGGGATTTACCAGGAAATGTCAGTTTTGTTAAAATTGCTAGAATAAAGAGTATTGACATAAAGATAAAACTATTTTATGTGGTTTTGCAGATTTGAGACGACGATTCAAAAATCTTAAATGTTACCTCATAATTTGGAGGATGGACTTCCTCAGAATGGTGAACAAACATGGTTATTTGGTAAAAAACAATATCAAGCAATTTTGTATAATACATAGGTACTTACCTACTAACTTTTTATCTATGACAATTTTCTATAAGTAAGTATATTGTTCTAATTTCTTAGAAGATTCTGGATACCTTCAAAAAGCAAGGTTAATGATAATTAATGCTGCATCAGACTCACAAGAAAGGAGGGGTGTGTACCACATGTCATATCCAACAATGAAACTGCATTGAACATGGCTTTGGCATTGTTGAATTTAGTTATTTAAGTATATGATTTTTTTTTTGTGGAGCTCTAATGTTGACAACGTTTTTATTCTACAAAAAAGAGCAGTCTGTGCCATTAATATATTTATCCATAAAATAGTAATTTAGTTTATTTGATGAGGAAAAATTAAGTATAAAGTTAATTTAGTTCTAAGTTTATTGTGCTTTATTTAAAAAGATTTACTTATGTACAAAAAAACAGTACCTTCGTTGACAACATTTTTATTTTAAGAAAAGGAACAGTGTGCCATAAATATATTTAACCCATAAAATAGTGATTTGGTTTATATGATGGGGAAAAATTAAGTATAAAGTTAATTTAGTTCTAAGTTTATTGTACTTTATTAAAAAGATTTACTTAGGTAGGTACTAAAAAACAGTACCTTCATAGACACACAATTGGCATTTATTTTTATACACATATAGTTTTAATGTCAATAAGAGAAAGTGAAGCCTCATATTTAATAAACTTTGACTTTGAGAGAGTTTGGTAAGGAAATAAGAATATATTAAGAAATACAACATTAATGTTATTTTTTACTTGATATTTAATTTTACTTGCAGTAGGTACCTATAGAAAATGTTTAAGTACCTACTTATATCAATTTCTACTAGTCATAACATTAAGCTATTGAAGTTGTACTTGATTCATTATCAACATACAAAGGTAATTATATGTATAAACTTGCATTATTATTATCCGATTATTAAATCTGGTGGGTTCTATTGTGTTTGTTATAATATTGTTTTTTCTTTAAATAGGTGGCTTAACATAAGGTGGCTTGTTATACATATAATACAACTTAAGTTCCATATCTAGCATACTCTGTAATAGTTTAGTTATTATCAATTTGGCGATTGTGAAGTAATCGATTGTAATTGTTGCTGGAGTTTGTAATGTTACTGTCACATTTTTATTTGTGTGAATCTGTAAATGGTTTGCTGTTTCACATTTTCAGTGTTATACTTTTTATAGAACTGTCGATTCACCTGTGAATATAAAATAAATAAATAAAATTAATTGTTTTTAAATTATTTTTGGTAAATATATACTACCTACTAACTTTTTATGTATAACAATTTTCTATAAGTAAGTAAGTATATTGTTCCAATTTCTTAGGAGATTCTGGATACCTTCAAAAAGCATGGTTAATCATAATAACACCAATATTTAATGCTGCATCAGGCTCACAATAAAGAAAGGATGTGTACCACATGTCGTATCCAACAATGAAACTGCATTAAACATGGCTTAAAGTTGTACTTGATTCATTATCAACATACTAGGGTAATTATATAAAATTAATTGTTTTAAAATTATTTTTGGTAAACATATAAATAATCCTATGTTTTATTTCGAAACATTATCAACCAACTCATAATGAATGGCAGTGAAATAAATAATGTAAAATAAATAAATATTTTAACTTGTCGCGTAGAGACCACGATCATGTCATTGTGTCTGTGAAGGCGTATATTTAATAAATGATTTGACTTTTAATTTCAATTATTTTCGGTACCTACCGCTATAAATAAGTAACAATGAAACAATCCTATATTAAGGCGATGTTGTCTTCATCGTCATCCTATGAACGTCCTGAACATTCCCACATGAACGACAGCACTAAGGCAGACTAGGCTATAACAGGCTTAAGCCCTGAGCCAATACAACCGCAGTGTGCTTTACGTGCCTTCCAAAGCACGGAGGAGCTCGAGACGCTTTTTATTTGGTTACCCATCCTTTAGCTCGGTAATGTGAAAGTTGCGTAACTAACTGGCAAGATCACAAACCGGTGCGGCGCGGGCGGGGACTTTTTGCATTAGTTGAACCTCTAGCATTACCTTTCAAGTAACAGTAAGTACATTGCTTCGCTAGTTTGCATATTTTAAAATTAGTTTTAAGTTAACTAGCAAAACCATGTACTTGAAATGTTTTTTATTTTATTTTATTTAGGACAATAATCAATTAGAAAAGTAATGTGATAGGTGTTGTAGTTAGACAACTAAACCCGAAAGCCTTAGCCGCTACGCCATAGAGTTACTTTAGGCGATGTACTCATACAAGATGCAAACGTTTTAATCACTACCTAGTGGGTACTCGCATCTAAGATCAAACTGTTTAAATGTTCGCGCGGTTTGTAACATTTAGTGTTATCACTTATTTCATTACAGACGGACGTCAAGTTGTTAATATTTGAGAAATTCTTGGCAGCAAGCGTTTGCTTGTGGTCTTCAGTCTTAATTTATTTATATTATAAGCTGAAAAATGGGTTTGGTCTCATATCAATATCATATTATGGTAGGTAAGTCACTCGTCATCATTATAAGTACTTATTTACAAACGTGCTTGCCTGGCGAACTTCCGGCGAAAAAAGCGATTGATTCATTTTTCAAATTGTCTCAAGGAGTCTACCCGAATTTCTTAGTAAAGTGACATTCAATTCACTAAAACTCAAAAGAATCGGTGTGGTTACTACCTACGAGGGGCGTTCAAAATATTCTCGGTATGTGGATAAAAACAAACAAGTACGAAAAGTTTGATATTTTTATTTTTCAATATACTCCCCCCCTATGTTCATACACTTATAAGATCGATCAATTATTTTTTTTAATCCCTCATAAAAATATTTTTTATCTTTGGTGTAAAAATGCTCCTCCACGGCCTTCAACGCTTCATCGTCAGAAAATTTATTTCCACGCAGATCCTTTTTAAGATTGGGGAACAAAAAGAAGTCGCTTGGGGCTAAGTCCGGACTATAGGGTGGATGAGTAACAGTTTCAAACCCACATTCAACAATAGCTGCCTTGGCAATATGAGCAGTATGGACAGGGGCGTTGTCATGCAGAAGCAGAACACCTTTGGTTAACTTTCCTCGCCTCTTTTCTTTGATCGCATCTCTTAATTGACGTATAACGTTAGCGTAGTACTGCCCTGTGATATTTACACCTTTTTCTTTATAATAGATAAGCAAAACTCCTTCACAATCCCAAAATATTGTGGCCATGACCTTGCCAGCTGACGGGATTACCTTGAACTTCTTGGGATGAGCTGAACCCTTAATGTGCCACTGCATGGACTCCTGTTTGCTCTCTGGGTCATAATGATGAACCCAGGTTTCATCTCCAGTAACTATTTTTTGCAGCACCTCTTCGGGATTTTCACCACACAGGTCGATAAAATCTGAACAGCAAGCCACACGCATATCCTTTTGAAGAAGCGTCAGCATTCGCGGAACCCATCTTGCACTTACTTTTGACATATTAAGATGGTCATGTATAATGTCATGTACGGTACCAATAGAGAGATTGGTTACTTGAGCTATAGATTTTACCTTCACTCGGCCGTCTTCCAATATAAGTTTTTCCACTTTATCAATATTTTCTTGTGAGGTAGCCACTACAGGCCGGCCAGGTCTAGGGTCATATCTTAGATTAAAACAAAAAGGGAAGATACGGCATTAGCGTCTCGTGAGTGAGCCGCCAAAATTAGGCCTAAAGGCACAATTTCACTTCAGTCACAATTTGCCGAGCGAACAGGCTACATCGCACTATTGCAGATATTCTACTGTGTGAAAAAGAGAAAGACGCTACTCCGCAGTGGCGTCGGAATCGGTCGTACGTACTCGTCTGTTGCGAAGCGACCGAGACGTCAACGCGCTACTCGCTGACTCCCTCGCGCTGGCGTTGAAACTTACCGCTTTGTCTCGCTCGCTCGATTTACACTTTATAGGTGTGCATGTGTGAGTGGTGTTTGCATGTAGTTGCGTAGGACTATATTTTGAATGACTACAAGTAGGAGCATGCCGTATCTTCCCTTTTTGTTTTAATCTAAGGGTCATATTCAATACTCTCCCTTCCACGCTTAAATTCGCTTGACCATTTTTGAATAGTAGATAAAGAAGGAGCAGACTCACGGTAAACACAATCCATTTCCTCTTTTATGGTTTTTTGATTTTTACCCTGTTTTGTCAAGAATTTTATGACGGATCGGTGCTCTAATTTCGTTAAAATTGTTAATTCGCTCATGGTGTTCATGTTTGTTCGGCAATTGCAGAAAAACAAAAGAACATCTCGGTTCCAATTTTACTTTTTTTTAATGTCAATGGATGAATCTTAGCGGCCAGTAACAAATATATATATAAAAGAGGTTGTAACGTATCAATACCGAGAATATTTTGAACGCCCCTCGTATTTATTAATCTTACTTAAGCGTTACGTTATCATCAAACAAAAAAATACTAAGACAAGCCTGTATGTTCTATATCCCTTAGCTTATCGATATCGATGTAGCTTAGCGAATTTGATGAGCGATTTTGACGCTGTCACCGGTCGAGCGTTTGCCAGTTGACTAGGCCCTCACCACTTTGGTCTGTGTATACAGCCCTTCGACACAGTATAAAATATTTATACTGTGCCCTCGAGCAATAGGAAGGTACAGGTACTCGGACCAAATATCACAATATTTGGTCCGAGTATAGGTAACCTTTATAAAAAGTGACAGTGACACTTGTTGTTGTGACATTACTGACATTTTCATGTTTCTGGCTCTATCTCACTCACACAATCGTCATTTAGCCGAAAATGGCTCAACAGACGTGGCATATGTTTACAGTGATAACATTTTTATTTACAGTTTTATCACTTGTCGGTGATGTTTTCTCAACATCAGCGGCACCATGGTACGAAAACCTACCAGCTGTGACTATGGATTATAAAGTTCACATAGATGCTGGCAAAGAAGACTGCTACTTTCAATATGTTCAACCGGGTGCTACATTTTATGCCAGTTACCAGGTATTTAATCACTTAACTCCAGGAAAACATACTTCAGTTCTTTTGGTTCTTTTCCGGTTCATGCCCGTGTCATGTAACGCTATTTTAATGCTTATTTAACCCTTAAAATCTTGATTAGAAAGTTTGATTATTTTCAAGTTCCAATAGAACTTTCTACTTTGTTGTAGGTGTTAAAAGGCGGAGATGGCATGTGTGGGTTCGCGGTGCGGCACCCCAACGGGCAGGTGGTGCACCCGTACGAGTGGCGGCAGAGCGCCGAGTACGCAGACCAGTCTTCGTCGGGCGGCTACTACGCTGTGTGCATCGACAACCAGTTCTCGCGGTTTGCGGGCAAGCTGGTCAACCTATATTTGTCTGTGATCAGATACGACATGTGGGAGAAGTATGCCAAGGAAGTTGAAGAGCTCGACATGAACATTAAAAACTTTACTGTGAGTTTATTACACATATTTTACAGTCTAATTGTGGTTCTGTTTTTGATAATTTCAAAAGGATGTTACTTTGCGGCACACTTAAGGGTGGTTAAAAAAATTGTAATGATATTAAATATTTTTCAGAGTTCAATTCAGTTTGTGGAGCGTAACATAAATGACATATTGCAATACCAATACCACTCTAGAGCAAGAGAGTCACGTGATTACAATTTGTTGATGGACAACAACATTTACGTTCTCAGGTATTTATGCACATGTGTTTGTAGGGAAGCCGATGGTAGATAGAATAGATGCCACATTGTAGGAAGGCCAAAGGGAAGATCTTCCTCCGAGCTGGGTGGTATAGCTCGGGAACTGTAGTACAACGGATGTTAGTTGGAGGTGCTATTTGTAGCTAAGGAGATGGTGAATTCTTCATTACCGCGATGCAGGCTTCTCATACTAAGATTGTCTTCTTCTCATACTGTAATTGGGCCATTTGTCATGTTATCTTCTCTTCCATCATACACAAATGGCATTAAAACAAACTTTCTCCAGTGATAGCGCACCCTTTCAGTTAATCCAGCACCCCAGGACTGATGTTAAACTAACCTTAATGCTCCAAATTTGCCCGTTATGGGAAGAAAAAGAAAATAACTAGACAAAATATTTTAAATGTATGGATTGTATTCTTAATAATACAAAAGAATTGTGGTTCCTTCTTTATATTTATAAATATAGTTACACTCTTAGGGGTTGATTTTTCAATTGTCAGTTAAAACTTATTCGTTAGCTAAAGATTATACAACCAATTTGAAAATGTACTGTCAAATCTTGTCTTTTCTCTTTTTACAACTGACATTTAAGGTAGGTCACCTAATACTTTATCAGACAGATAAGTTTTATCCAAGGATGGAAAAATCAGCCCTAAGACAAGTACAAGTAACAAGACAAGTGTAAGTACGTACAAGTAAACAGGGAAGCCGCTGGTAATATTAAGTTAACAAGTTTACTAGATCAGTCGTTATATCATGGATTATATATCATGGATTCTAAATTAGTAGTTTATTCTACCAGCGTTCTATCCCAAAAAATAGTGTTGTACTGAATCAAGGTAAATTAAATTAGAAAAATATGCTATAATGTAAATTTTGATACACAATTGACATACCACCATCAATAACAAAAAAAACTACAGCATAAGATAGATAGATAGATAGGATCTATCTATCTACAGCATAAGGAACTTATGCTCAAATAACTTTTAACTAGTCATCCTGCAACGGTTCAGAGGATGTGCCATGTGGTCACCACAAACCAGCAGTCTTTGTTTTTAATAACAGGGAATTTGGTACCTGAGAAGTGGGCTGCTCCTGTGGTTAAGCTAACCTTATAGCATGATACCTACATGTGGACGGGACAATTATCTTGTTCTTTCTTTTAGACCAAGCCTCCTTGAATATTAACTATGGGGTACTGTCACTTCAGTGATTACAGTGTATTTTCTATTTTTCTCATTTATTTTACCGTCGTAGTATGGAGACGTCGGCGTCGTTGGCATACGTTTGTGGCGCCATCTGTTGACACGGTTGAGAAGGTGTTTGCTTCGTATCGAACTATTAATAACTTCTTTAACACAAGTTTCAGTATTTTTATTGGGCAACATAACAGTCACTTTGGTTGCACATAAAAGGCTCGTATTCTAATACCAAACTCACACTCAAATCTCTGCTTGAGTACAGTTAGAAAGGGATGGCGATATATGCGATTAATAGCACCATCCCTTTCTAACTGTACTCAAGCAGAGTTTGGTTTTAGAATACGAGCCTTAGATACAAGATCGTAAACTAATTAAGAATTGGCAAGTTTTTGCACAATGAATATTTAAACATTTTCTCTGAAAACACTTAATCCCAAGTTAAACACAAAAGTTGATAGCAAGTTTTATTAGATTCACTAATATTTCCTTTTTTTGTTTCTAATTTAAATATGTGTAATTTCCTCTTTCAGGTGGTCTTTCATTCAAATCTTAGCCATAGCAGCAACTGCAACCCTGCAAGTTTTCTTTGTAAGAAAACTCTTTGAAGTCAAAGACAATTCTTCTAAAACAAGAATATGATTTTCTTTTTCTTGTTGTCAAAGTGTGATCAATGGATTGTTATCTCAAGGCGCTCCACTTGACTGAACTCTTCATTCCATGTTACTCCTGTTAGGCCTCCAATTAATCTTTAAATGATCTCTCTGTTTATATTTTTTTATTACTGCTGTCAATAGTGCTAGACCTGTGTTGGATTAGTAATATTATGAAACTATGAGCCTCTTGCATAAAACCGCTGTTTATATACTGTTAAGTATGATTCATGAATCATGATTGATGCTTCAAAAGAAAATGTAAAAAGTATGTGAAAAGGTGGAATTGCATTTTATATTTATTATATTATTACTACTGTTTAGATATACAATACAATACAAAAAAACTTTATTTGTTCTCTCACATAGATATTACGCACAGATACATATAGCAGACAACAGTTATTTATCTATGTAAGAGACTGGTTTCTGCGCGTATACAAACAAATATAAAAATCTCATGTCACCTTTTCATATAACTTTACAAATGGGTAATACAAATTGGCAATATCCACTGATATAGGTTCACAAATAGCTTGTTTTTAATTAAGATTTTTCATCAACATAGGCTCCATTCAACTATAGATAATAGAGATTTTTAGTTATGCACTATTTATTTCTCAATTGTTATCTATTGTTCTTAAGTAAAATAAAGTAAAGGCGCACAATCACAACATACTCTGTGTTCATTCCCATAATTTTAATTTCCGAGATTAACATTTCCAAGATCTGATTCTAGTTAAGTGCATTTTTATAGGTATTTACTAAATTTTTTTGTCCGCTTTTTACTGTTGAAATTGTTATAATTTATTATTTATATTGAAAATTGTGTGTTTGTCTACTTTTCTACGTTTTCATAATTGACATAATAATTATCATAGTCTGCAATACCATGATGATGTACTTAATAGGTACACGAATTTATAAATAAGAATACAAAGTACTAGTGTACTTTAAATGGAATAAATAATTTTATATCTTATTTAGTTATTTATTTACACTGATACACTTAAGACCAATGATATTATATTATCTTTTTATTGTAACATCATTGCTTAAGACTATTATCCCCAAAGTGTTAGCCAGACACTAGATGACTAGACCAATGTCAAGTCATGACTTCATTTTATTCATTAAACTCAAGTGGCCAGCCAGCAACCAATACCTAACTACTTAAAGGAGATTGCTAACCTTAATGATAGAATAAAGATTTATCTAAGTAGAAATACTTTAGTATAGTTCGTATAGTAGGTACTTGGCAAAAAATAATGAAAAAAAGAGACAATGATAACGTGTTAACTAATAACAAATTAGAGTAACAAAAAATAAGTCTTTCAAAAGCGGGATTACAACTTATATTTTGAACATGACTGTCCTTCTTCTGCCCTAACACGAATCTGCCTTAAAAAGAATCTGCCATAACCAGAATCTGTCCTTAACCGAACGAAGGTAAAGCACTGCCTTTCCACAGTCCACGGCACTAAATAACAACGGCGCATGTGCAGAATGCTCAGCGTTGTAGGTGGTGAGCTCATCGCCGCTTATGCTGTTGGATGTGTGCAGTGCTTAGTCCGTTAGTCGCCTTTTACGCACCCAAGGGAAAAGATGAGTTGGCAGTATTCCTTGTGAGCGTCAAGTTGGCAGGCACACCACGGAATTAGACGGTTTTGACTATGTCAAAAAATTGTGTATAAATAGTGATAAATAGTGACGTATAGCATATAAAAACCATGGCAGAATCATCTCAGTAACGTCCTATGTATTATATATTATGTAGTTTATGTAGGTATATTTATATATTTGTATAATTATTTATTTATTTGTGAATTTGTATATGTATGTTTATTTTTAGTATGTTATTTAATAGTTAAAAATTACTTTCACGCTCTCTTCCACTTTTTGTAACCGTAAATAAATGCACCTACCATGTTATCTCTGCACCACCCTAAGGTTGACTGGTAGAAAATGCCTCAGGCATTAAGTCCGCCATGTAATATTATAATGTTGCAAAAGTTTAAATAAATAAATAAAAAATAAATAAATAGTGATACTATGGTTCAAAAGATATTTGAGTATCTTGGTGTGCCTGCTAACTTGACGTCAAGATAGCAGGCACCATAAGAAATACAGTTCGTATCAATGTGATTTATATGTCAAAAAACTGTGCATAAATAGTGAATCGTATACGCAAAATTTCAACAATTGTACTTCAATACAAACCGAGATATTACGGTCTCTAAGTGGGCTGCCAACTTGACGATTCTTGCGATGGCGATTCCAGAGAAACGGGTTGAAGTTTTAAACAAATAAATACATGAAAAAATTGTGTGTGAAATTGTGAATCTTTCAATATCAATAAAAAAAGTATTCTTCTTTGCTATTTTCCAAAAATCTAATGTAAGCTACTACCATACATTAGATTTTAAGTACAATCGTGCACAATTTTATTTATTGACTTGAGACACTGACATAAAGTCTAAAAATTTTTAATTCAAGTCATAAAATTACATTTAAATCTACCGTTGTAATATCAGTTTCACGTTATTTCTATGGAAACTTATGTCAAGCCATTTGTAATTTTAGTAACCCGAATTAAAAGTCTCGGGTAGTGGTGGACGAGCGAGTGTCGCGAACGACCGAGAGATGGCGTGACTTTGTTTACGTGTGGTGAGCCGGTGACACGGGAATGGTGCGCAAAAAGTTTTTTTTGTTTGTGTTGAAATTGGTAAGCAGTGAGTACATTTGCATCAGCAGTGAAAGTGTTTAAATCGTTTAATAACAACCTAAATTTTTATAGGTACGCAGCTTATTTTCTATTATGGTATTTACAAAAAAGATATACCTAGGTACGTTCGAGGTCACCGTCGCTTTACCACTTTGCAGCAATTTTCGTGTGAAGCGCACCGACCGCCCGGGTACCTACTTGCCCGTACCAAATAGACGACGCGGTGTGCAAGGGATTTTTACCTTTAGACTGGTAAAGCAACGGAGTCCGCCATTGTACCTAATGTGAGGTAGCTTATTCTTTGTTTATTAGTCATAAAAGACTAGGCATGTAACTTTAAAATTTAATGCACTAGGAATATACTTGACCCTAGTTTTTACGAAAGATTAGCTTGTTAAGTACTTACCTACTATGAAGTGATACGTATTAGTCGACCAACATAAATAGGCGCATGTCAGCTAGACGTTTATCACAGTTGTTCAATAATTTGCAAACTAAACGTATATTCTTCGATATTCTATTTTAAAATCTGACCACTCAGCATGTGCAAAATAATTGAAGTGCAATATATTTAGTTCGTTAATCATTGAACAAATGATAAACGTCTAGCTATAATGCGGTTAATTATGTTGGTCGTGTAGTAAATATGAAAAGTTTTGAACAGCGATATATACGTTACACTAGATAGGCCCTTCCGAACATGCATTATGTTTCACTCATCTGCGGAGTCGACTCGGCACCTTGCTTTAGTGTGGCTTTGACATTCGCGCGTGCGGAGCGGCGAAAATAATTCTTTATTTTTACTACAATTAAGTTGTCAAGTAAGGGAAATTAATTGTTATTCTAGTCATTATTTTGTAGTTATATCGTATTATTAGAAAAGAAAAGATACTTTTTCAATTATTGTTATTGACAATCTATTTGGGACGCCATCTTGATACACATTATTAAAAAAACGACAAATTATACGTTGTCTTTGACCGATCTGGCGCTGCGGCGCTGCGATGTCTGTCTGTTGATTAGACGACATTTAAATGTTTAAGCGCTGCAGCGAACTTTAGGTCTCTCATTCCAGAATTTGAACAAATGGTTTGTATGAACGTTCTTGTCTATACTTTTAGGTCAATGGTTTTGAATGACTGAGAAAATATCTACCTCACATTAGGTAGGTACCTAGGTATATCTATTTTGTAAATACCATAATAGAAAATAAGCTGCGTACCTATAAAAATGTAGGTTGTTATTTAACGATTTAAACAATTTCATTTCATCTCTCTCAGTCGTTCGCGACACTCCCTCGTCCACCACTACCCGAGACTTTAATTCGATCCACTAAAATTACAAATTGCTTGACATAAGTTTCCATAGAAATAACGTGAAACTGATATTACAACGGTAGATTTAAGTGTAATTTTATAACTTGAATTAAAAATAATTAGACTTTATGTCAGTATCTTAAGTCAATAAATGAAATTGTGCACGATTGTACTTAAAATCTAATGTATGGTAGAAGTTTACATTAGATTTTTGGAAAATAGCAAAAAAGAATTCTTCTTCTATTGATATTGAAAGATTCACAATTTCACACACAATTTTTTAATGTATTTATTTGTTTAAAACTTCAACCCGTTTCTCTGGAATCGCCACCGCAAGAATCGTCAAGTTGGCAGCCCACTTAGAGACCGTAATATCTCGGTTTGTAAATATTTTCATGTAAGAATTATTGTTTCATGCGTAAAATTAAGAAAGTTGTCAAATAAAAATGTTTTTAGGTGTCATTATTTATGTATTGTTTGTTATTGTTTTAAGAATTTGTTTCAAATTTCAACCAGGCCACTACCTTGTGCAATGATCAGGCTAACTTACGTTAGTTCTTTTAATGTATTTAACTAATTACTATTAAGACCTTATTTGTTTACAGTGAACAATAAATAACTATTCTATTCTATTCTAATTCAGCGCATAGTACAAGTAACTTAAAAATACGTAAATTTTCACAATTTCGTGCAGGATCCCCTTAAATTAATATTTAAGTGTTCGCTAAATAGTTATTTAACCCCGTAGCTGGTAATGTCAATATAGATGCCACCACAATTTGAACCTTGTAATAGGGTGGAAAAGTCCCCCGCCACTGTGATCTGCGCCGGTGCTGAACGTCTCACAGCGCCGCAGACGTCCCTGAGGAAACGGGCACAGCATGTTTAAATTTTTCATTGGTTTTCGACCTTTTCTCAATTGTATAAAGTTATAAATATGGTGGTAATAATATATATACCATTGTCCTCTTAAGGGTAAAGGGTATCGAGCGTTGACATAAGTCAAATCCCACACATTTATCAGTCTATTCCATTTGTCATTATGCCACTTGTCTAGGCCCCCCAGAGGGAAAGCACCTACCCTAAGTTGAAGATAGAAAAGGTCAACGATAAGGATAAAATCTTTCCAATAAACATTACGGCGATATGCAATTATTTGCGTATGCTGAATCACGGTAATGTTAAATGTAAAGAAATAACGTTAGAATGCAATTTTAAAATAAGTTTATAACGTATATTTAATCATTATTATTCATTACATTACATAGCTATAAATAAGTCTCGCTTACTTTATAATAATATACCGTTAACTCTATATACAAACAATAATTTATTAGATAAGTACATACATAAGTGAAAAATCGAAAACAAATTGTTTTTACTAGTTTCAAGATTTGTCAATAGATCACGGTGTTAGGCGGCTCGAGGATAAATAAATGCACCTTAAGAACGCCTGGAGCGGGAAATACCTATTCCTTTTGATTTCCTTCATTGTCACTAGACCCGCACAGCCGGCACCTATACGCACTAATCCGCACGCAGGCGGCAAGAGCACTTCCTAATCAGTCAACAATTATTCAAGACCGTCTTTTCTCAGGGTCAACGCCATCTATTGAGAAATCTAGGAACCGCAACAAAATTCCATCGCCCAAAACATCACTTTTAGAATCGGAATGTTTCTAGTCCTCCATGTAATTTTAAAGTCTTTAAAAAAACATAATAATCGATAAAACAAAAGCTAATACTTCGCTTTAATGACTAGTTAAATTCAGATAAAATTGCGGCCAAGCGAAGCGACGACTACGAAATACGATACAAACACGTCAGACAATAAAATATGTATAATAAACTTATGAAAAACTAATCAGAAAAGTTCTTACATCGAAACTGTACAACATTTAAACGTTGAATCTCATGCGTAACTGTACACTTCACGTTAACATTAATTAAATATTATTAAAATAAAATAAAAAACAACTCATTGCGAGTATGTAGTACCTAAGATACGATACAGATCGAGTAACTAGTGTTTACAATAACAAGCACCTAGAACAGCGTTCAGTTCTAACAGATTGGTCCAAAAATACATGTACTATACATAACATCTAAATAAAGGCAGTGTCTGGACGGACAACCGTGTGATGTAAATAGCCAACCGTGCATCGCTCACACAAAAACGTTTCATACAAAAACTAGAACATTCTCTTTACATTCTATCTAAACTTTGATATTCAACAGTGTGATGTCCGATTGTGATTCAATATGTGCAATGATGATGATAAGGATCCCCTCATTATATTTTAATCTGAAATAGAGGTGGCTGACGAAATTCGTTAGACGGAACTAAATCGTCACCGAAAAATTGATTATCTTGCTGTGTTTAGATTGACCGCCTCTAGGGAAAATGCAGGGTTATCAAACGCATCTTACATCTGCGGACTATTCTCAGCACTTTGGTCGCGGAGATCTCGCGAGACAATAAGGAAAGTATAAGCAATATCACGCACTAGTGCAGACGTGGATGGTTGTTATTGTGTGACAGTTAGTGTCTATTTTCAAGTGTTCCGCTTCTGTCTGAAGTGTCATACAAGGGCATAGTCATAAGCACTATTGTAGTCGATGAAACTTGTAAAGGCACCGGTAGTCATTCAAGTCTCCACTTCTGTCTGAAGTATCATAATACAGGATTTTTTTTTATATGTGCTCATAATTTTTTATGTCATTCAGTAACGTTAAATAGACATTATTTTTTTTTAATATTTCTTTATTATTCATTATTTATTTAATTTGTCCGGCACAAAAAAAAATTAACTCGTGGATACCGGGCGAACAAAGGGTCATGTGTAACGTAACGGTAACCTAACCTAGGTATCCTGTGGTATCGTAATGTGTCAGAGTTCAATTGCGCGGTCCCAGTCGATTGACCATGATTTACGGTATTTTGTGGATATGTTTGATCAATTTTAGTTTCCATCCGAGCATTCCGAGACTAGTTGATTTTTTTTCTAGTAAACATATTATCCTATATCTATATAGCATTGTGAATGCAAAATTTCAGTAATAAAGACAATTTTAGTTTCTTTATTTTTAACTTTAAAAAAATAAAATAAAATCTGTAGCTCTAGATTAAATTACTCTATAATTTAAAAAATTGGTTGCCTGTAAAGTCGGTATACGGGCGAAAGTTTTACGTGACAACGACTTTGAGTGGTAAAATAATTTTAATGTGAATATTCATTCGTATAGTAGGAAGAAGGATGAAATAATAGTAACAATTTAAAACATTTATTTATACAAAGAATTATATTTAAAACATTCACTTTTTATGTCTGTCTCTCTCGCTCTTAGGCGGGCTAACCATGCCCGAGTGGAAGGGACGCGTGCCTCTCACTCGCTCTCATTGTGAGCGCATAACGTGAGCGGAGCGTAACGCAGTTTCTTGAAGTGTCACCCGGCAAACCAATTTATAAGACGTTGTCACGTCAAAAAATATGAGCACAGATAAAAAAAAACTCTTGTATATCGCAAGGGCATAGTGTAAAGGACTATTGCAGGCGAGGGAGGGAAGGGACATTTTAAAATGACCGTTGGCAGTTCAAGCCTTCCGCTTCTGGCCCAGGTAGGTGGCGGAGAGCGCGAGCAGCCGGTAGCGCTGGCGCAGGTTGCGCGCGCGCACGTGCGGGGACGCGATCTCGGCCGTGTAGGCGCCGGGGAACCAGCCCGCCTCGCCGTCGCGCGTGCGCTCGCCGTAGTACCAACCTGGGTGAGTGCGTGTTCATTAATAAAACATTAGGTAGGTAGGTAGATTAGCTTTTAAGATTTAACTACACGTTAGTTAACTGTTATTTTTGTTTTTGTCGTCAATAAGTGCCTGCGAAGGTTTATCATTACATATTATAAAATAAAGTCGCCGTTTTGCTCTGTCTGTGGCACCGCACTATTCTCCTAAACCCCGCAATGGATTTTTATGCGGTTTTCACTAAAATATAGAGCGATAACTGATGATGGGTTTTGTATATGTTTAGTTGATATATTTTTTTAAATGGCTGAAGTATGACAACTTTTCTAAGTTAGCATGGACGAAGGCGCGGGCGGGCCGCTAGTGTTGAATAAATGATTTTAATTTTGAATCATAAAATTTTACATTGTCACTGGAAATTTATTAAAAATTCAAAAAATTCTAAATTAAAAATTATTTATTCAATTTAGGCTATAAGAATTGAGCACTTATGAATGTCGCAATGCCATCGGTTCGTAAGTCCTGTAACTATGAGGCGTGCGGGAGCCTTACTGAGAAGAACCGGCATGAAACTCAGCAAGGGCATTTCTTTTCTCCCTTTCTTTTACAGCGTCAATACAAATTGGAAAATGCCCTCCCTATCATAGAAGGACATTTTCCATTACAACATAAAAAAAACATTTACTTACTACAATTACAAGAAAACACTACACATGCAAAAGAATATCCAAAAAAAAGTACTGCTCAATTTAAAATAAAATGAACAACGTCTTTGAAACAAGAGAAAAAAAACTATTTCTACTACAAATAAAAATATGATTGCAAGAACAGAGCAGCCATTTTAGCTCCATACTAGGCTGATTCTTGAGACTGACCTCTTAAACCCTTTTTTTCATTACAACAATTACTTTAAGGGTATAAAATTATATTATGTTTATAATTTTGCACAACTTTTACTATCGAATCTAGTCGAACTCTGAATTAATTTTGTTACTTATATCTAACTAGATAAAAATTTGTAAAACAACCTTTTTCATGATTGGTTATAGGGAGTTTGTCTCAAAGTAAACTTACATACATATAATCACGACTATTATCCCCGAAGGGTTAGTCACAGACTAGGCAATGAGGACCGCAAAAGCAGTCCTCTACCATAGTCCACTTTTCACCAAATAGCGACTGCACATGTGCTCAGCGTGACAGGTAGTGAGCCCATCGCCGCTCTATTCTGTTGGATGTATGTGCAGTCTTTAGTCCGGGTGGTAGTGCTCTTTCACCGCTACGGTACACGGTCACCGTGTACCGTTAAGCGTGGGTCAAACCAGATGCGTTGCGTAGCATCACAGCACAGCGCGGCGCAGCTTATGACGTTGTAATATATGCATTATTATGAGACATGACCTTAGATTAAAACAAAAAGGGAAGATACGGCATGCTCTTACTTGTAGTCATTCAAAATATAGTCCTACTCAACTACTTTAGCAAACACTCACACACGCACACCTATAAAGTGTAAATCGAGCGAGCGAGACAAAGCGGTAAGTTTCAACGTCAGCGCGAGGGAGTCAGCGAGTAGCGCGTTGACGTCTCGGTCGCTTCGCAACAGACGAGTACGTACGACCGATTCCGACGCCACTGCGGAGTAGCGTCTTTCTCTTTTTCACACAGTAGAATATCTGCAATAGTGCGATGTAGCCTGTTCGCTCGGCAAATTGTGACTGAAGTGAAATTGTGCCTTTAGGCCTAATTTTGGCGGCTCACTCACGAGACGCTAATGCCGTATCTTCCCTTTTTGTTTTAATCTAAGGGCATGACACACCAAGCGCGCGTAGCTGCACAGCGCTGCGCAGCTACGCGCGTCCCCGCGCATCACGCCACGCAGGGACAAACCGAGCCGAACGCAGCGGGCGGTTTGGCAACATAGCGCGCACTACGTGCCATGATGACGTTGTATTATATGGCTTTCCTTAGTGGACGTCACACCGCGGACGACTACGCGCGTAGACGTGTAGCGCCGTGCAGCAGGAAAACGGTGGTTTGTATTTAAATACAAAAATGGATGCAGGAGTTAAGAAAAATTAATAGAATTAGTTTTGAAACACAAAAGTATATGTGCCGAAAGACAAGAACTACAAAAACACGCATAATAAAACTTTATTTTGGCAAAACATTGGAAGGCAGCTGAATATTGATGGTAAGTCACACACAACGTTGTAAAATGGGTTATTTTTTACAGAATCTTATTTTTCACTGATTAAAGTATGAAACAATTTTTTTTATTTATGTCATGCACCCATATTCTTTTATTTCTTCCGACCTGATGGATCGTGAGAAGCAGCAGTTCTTCATCAGATGAGCTACTAAGTACCCAACTATCCTTCGTCAGAATACTCAGAAATGCTCACACTATCTTCCATTTCTCAAATGATAATGACCGATGTGCAGAGCGTTGCAGCACAGCGCGTTGCGTAGCGTAGCGGCCACTTGCGACTGGCCGCGCGGCCGGTGTGACCTTGCTACGCAACGCGCTGCGCTGCAACGTGCTGTGCTGCAACGTGCTGTGCTGCAACGCAAACGCATCTGGTTTGACCCACGCTTTAACCGTGCCGCGTAGCTTACCCGTAGTGAATATATACAATGTGATAGAAGTGGTACTTCTAACCCCTACAAAAAATATAATATGGGAGTCCTACCCCCTCCCCATATAATTTATGACCATTTTTACTTTATGCGATATCAAAGGTTTCATACGTCGGAGAAACATAAAAAAAATAGCAAACGGTAGCTAATGACACTGGGTAACTAAATTACTTTGTTTCGTATGTTTGAGATTATTTTGGTGAGAAAAAAAATCAGTACTTAATCATTTTGTGATTTAAAATCACTTTTTTTAAGTCCATATTATATTTTTGTCGATGAATTTAGATGTAGTACTTAGCCTTAACATGTTAGAAGTACCACCCCTATCACATTGTATAAATAAACTTTCCTACACTCACACCAATTATTTAGCCCAAGAGAAGCTTCGTTATAAAAAAAGAGAAACTTGCTAAATAGTTACTAGACAACGGATAAACATACTTAAAATACTTAAATACATACTTATTATACATAGAAAACACCCAGACCCGAGACAATTTAGAAAAACAATAATTTCTAAATTGACCCAACCGCGGATCGAACCAGGGATCTCAGAGATGGCGACACCATGAAAACCGGTGTACAAACCACTCGACCAAGGAGGTAGTCACAATTAAAAAAAAACAGTCCCAAGCAATCCTCACCCTCCTGCGTCTTCCTGGTGACGTTGATGACGTCCCCCTCGGCCAGCGGCAGCTCGTCGGGCTGCGCGGGGCGGTAGGCGTACAGCGCCGCAACCTGCGGGCAGTCCCAGCCCGCGTACACCGCCTCCCCCGCGCCCCCGCCCGCGCCGCACACGGGCGACAGCGCCTCCGACCAGCGGGACATGTCTGTCTCGCTCGAGCACGACATCAGCTGCGAGTAGGATACGGTTCAATGTAAACACGCGAGCTGATATCAACCTTTATATTATACAAGCGGCCGCTCGCGGTTTCACCCGCGTGGTTCCCGTTCCCGTGGAATATCGGGATAAAAAGTGTCCTATGTGTTAATCCACGTTATAAACTATCTGTATGCCGAATTTCATCCGAATCCATTCAGTAGTGTTTACGTGAAATAGTAACAAACATCCATCCATACGTTCCTGTGGGAATATCGGGAAAAAGTATCCTATGTGTTAATCCAGGTTATAAACTATCTGTATGCCGAATTTCATCCAAATCCATTCAGTAGTTTTTACGTGAAAGAGTAACAAATATCCATACATACAAACATTCGCGTTTATAATATTAGTAGGATATATATTTTTTTAATTTATTTCGTGATTTGGATACTAGTCCTTTAGTCGTAATAATAGAGTTAAAACGCAAGCTGATATCAACCTATCCAAATTTTTTTTTTAATATATGACGTGACCATGGATACAAGTCCTTCAGTCTTAATAATAGAGAATGTGTCGTAGTAATGCTTAAAGTTGATGATAATGAGTGATGATAATATGAACGTTTAATGTTAAATGATATTCGCCCCCAAACCACTTGAGTTCTAGTAAAGATGTGGGATTTTACTGACATCTCGCACGAACTTCTTGAGAGAATTTAAAAGGTGATGTTGCACTGTTTTGTTTTATTTGCCTACACTCATGCGCGTTCACGAACACTTAACGGTTAATAATCCACCATTATTTTACAATATTCAACAAAATACAAATTATAGAAAATAAAACAAAACTGCAGACATGACGATTCACTTTCCCGCCAAAAACTCCGTATTATTATCATTTAAAAAAAAAAAATTATTTCGTGACCATGGATACTAGTCCTTCAGTCGTAATATTAGACTTCATGGTTTACGCTTAAACTGATGATAATGAGTGATGATATTATGAACGTTTAATGCTAAATGATATTCCCCCCAAAACCCTTGAGTTCCAGTAAAGATGTAGGACTTTACTGAGATCTCGCACGGACTTCTTGAGAGAATTTGAAAAGTGATGTTGCACTGCTTTGTTTTATTTACCAACACTCATGCACGTTCACGAACACTTCACAGTAAATAATCCACCATTATTTCACATTAAAATTCGACAAAACACAAATTATAGAAAATAAAACAAAACTCCAGACATGACGCTTCACTTTCCCGCCAAGAAGTCGTATATTATCAATACAAATAGTGTTACCAACTTAAGGCGGGTCTCCTGCGACACTGTTTTGTGTTTTCTAACACCTAACATCAAACATCTAACAAATATGGGCGTGGCCTACGTACATATTTAGACATATTTTGTTAGATGTTTGATGTTAAATGTTAGAAAACACAAAACAGTGTCGCAGGAGACCCAGCTTTAGATAACACGAATACGTATAAAACATTGGCAACTTGACCTAGAATAGGAATACTTTGAACGTATCTACGAAAACTGCAAGATGCCACAGCAGTGTCAATTTGACCATTACGTTTATTATTGTGGAATGTGAAATTCAATGTTTTCTACAGAAATAACTAGTGAAAGATATTGGTGAATAAATTGTCCTCCTAAACAAATTACGAAATGTTAAAGAAGTCTCAGGTAGACTTCTTTTAAGTTATTTTGCTTTAAACATAATTTTGCATGCGTGTCTACATATGTGCGTGTGTGGTGTCACAAGTTATACAAATGACTGTAATACGAATTGGGATGGGCCTTAATATATGTATTTATGGTGATATTACACCGGCGTGTGCTCACCATTTCCTGCGTGCGGCCCTCATGGTTCTCGAGCAGCGTGATGAGCAGCGCGTGACGAGCCGCCGCGTCGCCCGCGCACACCTCCAGCAGCGAGCGCGCGCAGTGATCCACCGCCACGTAACACTGCTCACTGCACATATATGATACACGATACAGCACACGCATCATATATTATCACAATACAGCACACGCATCACACATCATCACGATACAACACACGCACCATACATCATCACGATACACCATCACAATACAGCACACGCACCATACATCATCATAATAATACATCACACGCATTATACATCATTACAATGACGTAAGTGACCCTTATGACCCTATACGCCCCTGATACTGATGATGAGTAACAGCCCTGCCTGCAAGCACTCGCCACGCTTAATGACGTGAGTGACCCTTATGACCCTATACGCCCCTGATATTAATGATAAGTACTAGCCGTGCGTGCAAGCGCTCGCCACGCTTAATGACGTGAGTGACCCTTATGACCCTATACGCCTCTGATACTGATGATGAGTACCAGCCCTGCATGCAAGCACTCGCCACGCTTAATGACGTGAGTGACCCTTATGACCCTATACGCCCCTGATATTAATGATAAGTACTAGCCCTGCGTGCAAGCGCCCGTCACGCTTAATGACGTGAGTGACCCTTATGACCCTATACGCCTCTGATACTGATGATGAGTACCAGCCCTGCGTGCAAGCGCTCGCACGCTTAATGACGTGAGTGACCCTTATGACCCTATACGCCCCTGATATTGATGATGAGTACTAGCCCTGCGTGCACGCGCTCGCCACGCTTAATGACGTGAGTGACCCTTATGACCCTAGACGCCCCTGATACTGATGATGAGTACCAGCCCTGCGCGCAAGCTCTCGCCACGCTTAATGACGTGAGTGCTTTTGACCCTCCAGCAACCTTTATAATGCAAAACGCTTAGTGGTAGAGGATTCTGAGTAAAATGCACTTCCGAATGCGTTTGTCCTTATCTATTACTAGCGGCCGCTCGCGGGTTCACCTGCGTGGTTCGTTCCCGTGGGAATATCGGGATAAAAAGTATCCTATGTGTTAATCCAGGTTATACACTGTCTGTATGCTAAATTTCATCCAAATCCCTTTAGTAGTTCGTACGTGAAAGAGTAACAAACATCGATCCATACATACAAACTTTCGCGTTTATAATATTAGTAGGAAGTAGGATTTGACAACGAAATATTTCTATGATTTTGTTACGACATTTCTTGTAAATGTTACTTCCTCAAAAAGCTATGGAGTCTCTTGAGCCTATTCTTCTCCACAGCTACAAAATATGTCCTAAAAATGATTTCGGACTATTCAAAAGTGCAAGTGAGTGCAATAAAAATATTTAATTTTAATTTTAACCAAGCTCTTTCGATTTACGAATAAAAAAAATCCCCCTCACCTTTTCTTCTTAGTGATGACGAGCAGGTCGTTGAACAGGAACAGGTGCAGCGGCACCTTGTGGTACTTGCGGCCGAAGGTCAGCTTGAGCTCGTCCGCCTTCCACACCAGCTGCGTCATCTCGCCCGACCGCACCAGCCAGCGCACCGGCCTGAGGAACCGCAAAAACGATGCATTAGGTACTAGACTTCAAATCTCACGATGCTCTCTACATTGCCACGGACTGAAACAAAATGGCGAACATCGTGATCGTGAGGGAGAATTGAGAAATATGACGCAAAGAGGAGGCCTCCTCCTCCTCTTTGCGTCATATTTCTCAATTAAAAACAGGTAAGCTGACACGAATACCTCTCTAAACACTATAATAATTAATCAAATGAATAAGGCACTAAATAAAGCCCTCAAGAGCGTAGTTATATTTTCGATAGGTCCCACTCGTGGGCGATGTATTGACGACCTCCGTGGTCGAGTGGTTAGCACGCGTCGTCGCGTACCTCTGAGTGGGAGGGGAGGGTGGGGGGTAGGAGGTTCAATTCCGGGGAAGGTCTGGGTGTTTTTTTATAATATTTATCCCTCATCTAGTTAAACCATGTTAACGAAGTTCAAAAGAAGCTTATCTTGGGCTAGATAATTGGTGTGAGCGTAGAAAGTTCCCAAAACGGATATCTAGGTATCTGCTCCAATGGACGGCCACAGAAAAAGTTTATGTAGACAGAGTTGATGAGTAAAAAAATGATTTTTTTTTAAAGTTCTTCATTTAGCCGCGACAGCCGTATCATCTCCTATAACACGTGTGGTGAGCACACCTCTTGTCGCGGCGCGAGCAGGCGGGCCCGAGCAGCGGCGCGTTGCGCACGGCGGGCGGCCACTCGATGAGTCGCGACAGCCGCATCATCTCCTCGATGCGCTCGGTGCTGCGCGCGCCCTCGTTGCACTGCGACACGAACTGCCCAACAAACACAATGGTGAATTCATAAAATGTAAGAAAGAAAGAAGAAATATTTATTTAGGACACAACACAACATTTAAGTACCTAGTTCATACAAATTTACAGAAAAAGGTATAAAATAATGTCCCAAAACGGTTCCGACTCAGCAAAATGCTGGCCTCGGTCAGAGCTGATCTTTCGTCGGAAGATTCGGTGAAGATGTCGGTGTAGATTGATTTAGGGTAAATGTTACCAAATATTGAATGGCGAGCGCTTGCACGCAGGGCTGGTACTCATCATTAGTATCAGGGGGTATAGGGTCATAAGGGTCACTCTCGTCATTAAGCGTGGCGAGCGCTTGCACGCAGGGCTGGTACTCATCATCAGTATCAGGTGCGTAAAGGGTCATAAAAGTGACTCACGTCATTAAGTGTGGCGAGCGCTTGCACGCAGAGCTGGTACTCATCATTAGTATCAGGGGCGTATAGTGTCATAGGGGTCACTCACATTAAGCGTGGCGAACGCTTGCACGCAGGTCTGGTACTCATCATCAGTATCACGGGCGTATAGGGTCATAAGGGTCACTCTCGTCATTAAGCGTGGCGAGCGCTTGCACGCAGGGCTGGTACCCATCATCAGTATCAGGTGCGTATAGGGTCATAAGGGTGACTCACGTCATTAAGTGTGGCGAGCGCTTGCACGCAGAGTCGGTACTCATCATCAGTATCAGGTGTATCTAGGGTCATAAGGGTCACTCACGCCATTAAGCGTGGCGAGCGCTTGCACGCAGGGCTGGTACTCATCATCAGTATCAGGGGCGTATAGGGTCATGAGGGTCACTCACGTCATTAAGCGTGGCGAGTGCTTGCACGCAGGGCTGGTACTCGGCGTCGTCGGCGCCGAGGTTCCGCAGCACGGCGTCCAGCAGCAGCGGCAGCCGCGTCACGCGCTGCATCGGCAGCATCAGGAACGAGTGCAGCGACAGGCTCTGGCAGGCAGGGTGGCTTTCCAGTCTGGGGGGAAATAGGATCGGTCAGTGTATGCAATACTTCTTGTTGAAAACTGTTGTAGAACAGTCCACGTTTCACCAAATGAAATCGCTACCGAGCCGCTACCAACACAGCACTCCGCAGTGCGCCATCGAGCTCCTCAATATCCTTCTAATACTATAAACGCGAATGTTTGTAAGTATAAATGGATGTTTGTTACTCTTTCACGTAAAAACTACTGAATGGATTTGGATGAAGTTCGGCATAACGATAGTTTATAACCTGGATCAACACATAGAATACTTTTTATCCCGATATTCCCACGGGAACGGGAACCACGCGGGTGAAACTGCGAGCGGCCGCTAGTAAATTATAATGTAATAATAGTCACCTCTTGAGTGCCGCCGCGAAGCTGGGCCGCTCCCTCAGCCGCTGCAGCGCCTTCACCATGAGCGCCTGGTGCTCGCAGTACTTGACGTACACGTGAAAGTGCTCGGCGGCGTGCCGGCACACGATGTCGCAGATACCCTGCAGCAGGATGTTGTCCTGCCAGCACTTCTCCAGCTCGTTCATCAGAAGTTGGGAGCATTTGCGCACTGAGGACAAATCGATGAGGTTAATAAGTTTGTCGATATTTTTATTATAGACTGGCAAATTATTAGGTGACAGTGCCATGTTCTGCGGGCGACGGGGAAGGGGGTACGAGTGTGGCGATGATTTTCCGAAAATCGTATTTTACTGCAAGCGATTTTTGCATTCGCATAATATCCCATTTTTTTATTTTCTGTGCGGTTTTTCCCGGGGGGTACATTTCTGAATATTTTTGTAATATATCCATTCTCAAATATTCCTAGTCACGTAATTTACACATTCGCTTACGTGATCACTACTAAAGATTACTAAGCAATTTTTCCTATCTAATTTCTATGCTATTTAAAAAAAAGTAGGAAACATTTAAAAAAAAATAAGTACTTAAGTACAACTTTTTTTTATCAACGTCCGGAATAAAAACTATCAGAAAAAGATTAGATTGGGAAATAATGCGAAAAGGAAAAAGCTTTTAACAAAATCAACCTCTGAAAAAAAAAATATATCAGAGAACAAGTCGATTGCGAAATTATGCGGATGCAAAAATCGCTTGCAGTAAAGTTCGATTTTCGGAAAATCATCGCCACACTCGTCCCGCAAACCATGGGACTGTCATTATGAATTTGTATATATACAGGATGTTTCTTGTAAGGTGTCAAACCGATGCGTGGTGATAGGGGACTACCATACCTATATTGAAACCCCATGTATGTTCAGCGTTTTTAAGAAGTTTTTGAGCTATAATGTTTTTTCTATTCTAAGTATTCTATAACATCAGTTTTAAATTATTTTTTTGTAAATTGTGTTGATATTAGGAAGATAATTACTTAGTTAAAGAAAAAAGTGCACAGAAATGTCTACGCAAAAAAAGATACTTACTTAAAAAAATAAAGTCATTCGTCATAAAATACTTAAAAAACACCCAGTATATATATAGTATTCGCGATGAACGTAATTATCTAGGTCTCTGAGGTCCCGAGTTCGATTCCCGGTCGGATCAATTTAGAAAAAAAACTGTTTTTCTATATTGATTTTGGGTCTGGGTGTATTCTATGTTTATGTATGTAACATCCGTTATCTAGTTAACCATTTAAACAAGTTTCAAAAGAAGCTTATTATAATAAAGAGCGAAGAAAGTTAGTATTATTATTATAATAGTTTTTACCGGGCAGTATGGTAGAGAACAGCGCGTCCCAATCATCGCGGGGCAGCACGTGCGACTCGCGGAAGGCGGGGTGCGCCGCGAAGTGCGTCTCCAGCACGTTCAGGGAGTTCAGGTAGGACGCCTCTGACGTCAGCAGCTCGAACTTGGCTTCCTGGAGGCGCTTCTGTGCGGGCGCGAGTGAACCTGGGGAAAACGGTGAAATTAAAGTAAAGGTGACTGATGCTACGTCTTTTTGACGCTGCCGCCAGTTGTCGTTGCGCCTGGAATCCATTTCTACCTGATGTTACGTCATAGTTATTCCTCAGGGTAATTTTTAAAGTACATTTAGTATTGTACGGTAGATTGAAATACAATGGAGTCTCACATCACAACACGTGTAGTTGCAAAAAGAACACGGGAGAAACTCCGTGTGATTCTTTATTACACAGCGCTTTATGTTCATATCACATGATGGTCAGTAATGATAAGGAGACAACAAAATAACATAAGCGCACTACACACTGCTAACTTCAGCCGTAAAACATACTAAAACATTTTATGTGACTAGTGTTGGGACATACGGCCATGGATTGTCCAAAGTACTATTCTAGTGGGGTACAAAAATAAAACTCACTGAGAACAGCTGAGGCGATCATTTCAAGCACTTCGCACCACAAAGTGCGCGCGGGCCCGCGGGGGGCCACCAGCGCCATGGCAGATAGGCGCGCGGGGAAGTCATAGCATCATAATATAGCAGAAAGACATAACACAAATACTCACTGAGCACAGCTGAGGCGAGCACTTCTGGCACTTCGCACCACAAAGTACGCGCGGGCCCGCGGGGGGCCACCAGCGCCATGGCGGAGGGGCGCGCGGGGGGCTCGGGGGGGCCGCGCGGGCTCGCCCCGCTCTCGTAAGTTTCGGAGTCAGAGTCGCCCGTCTCGCGGCACACGGACTGGGGGGAAAGCAACCTTGTTACTATCACTGTAAGGTATAACACGTTTGAAGGTGATGCACGAGGGCAGTATGGCAACTCAATGACTTTAAGAAGAAATGAAATAATAGTAGATTGTTATACAAGGGGCTAAAATGACCCATTATATACGAGGTAGAAACCGAGTTTTAATGGGTTTTTAGCGCCGTGTGTTACACTCTGATTTTCACTACGAATGCGAGAAAATAAAACAATCCAATACAATATGGATTGGTTTATTTTATTAAAAATTAACCCGTTAGTTGCTTTAACGACACCCAAGGGAAGAGAAGGGTTGGTAGTAATATTTTGATGAGCCCATCGCCGCTCTATGCTGTTGGATAGTAGGTATGTGCAGTCTTTCCATCTCTTCCCTTGGGTGTCGTAAAAGGCGACTAACGGACTAATGACTGCACATACATCCTACAGCATAAAGCGGCGATAGGCTCATCAAAATAATACTACCAACCCCTCTCTTCCCTTCGGTGTCGTTAAAGGCGACTAACGGACTAAAGTCTGCGCATACATCCAACAGCATTGAGCGGCGATGGGCTCATCAAAATAATACTACCAACCCCTTTCTTCCCTTGGGTGTCGTAAAATGCGACTAACGGACTAAAGACTGTACATACATCCAACAGCATAGAGCGGCGATGGGCTCATCAAAATAATACTACCAACTCTCTCTTCCCTTCGGTGTCGTAAAAGGCGACTAACAGACTAAAGACTGCACATACATCCAACAGCATAGAGCAACGATGGGCTCATCAAAATAATATTACCAACCCTTCACTTTTCTTCAATGTCGTAAAAGGGGACTAACGGACTAAAGACTGCACATACATCCAACAGCATAGAGCGACGATAGGCTCATTAAAATAATACTACCAACCCCTCCCTTCCCTTGGGTCTCGTAAAAGGCGACTAATGGACTAAAGACTGCACATACATACAACAGCATAGAGCGGCGTTGGGCTCATCAAAATAATACTACCAACCCTCTCTTCCGTTGGGTGTCGTAAAAGCGACTAACGGGCTAAAGGCTCACCACTTAAGCACATGTGCAGATTGTGCAGTTGTTTCTTGCTGAAGCGTGGACTGTGTGGGCGTGGTCTGTGTTGTCCATAGATTCAAATAATTACTAATTTTACAATAAACTTTAATAATAACTATTTAAAAAAGGTGTTGATCTAAGTAAACAGTACTAAGTCGAGTCTTTAATCAATATTATTCTACTTATGACTAAATACTTTTTCGTTTTTGTAGGCGTATTGTCATGTGACAGACAAAAATTAAAAAAAAAAAAACTATTTTCCCTAGGGCAAGAATAGTTATTTGTTATACAAGAGTGCACTTGCTTTTTAACCGCGTGCTCAATTTTGATGACCGAGCAAGCGAAGGATTCTAAAATTGAATCACGAGCGCAGCGAGTGATTCAAAAATTAGAATCCTGAGCGTTACCGAGGGAATCAAAAGAGCACGAGGTGAAAAATCTTTGCACTCGAGTGCAACACGTAACTTTTCATCCCACCTCAACGAGGAAATTACCAACCAAATTAAAAAAGTAGGTACACCAAAAAGGTTCCGAGCCTGAGTTTTTAACAATTTAAAAAGGTCGTATGATAAATCGGCACCATGGAGGAAGAAGAAAATAGGTTTAATGATGTTTTGAATACACATACTAAGTGCACACGATGTTATAAATTCAATTTACTTTGTCCTCTAGCGGGTAAAAACGGCTTTTGCACTCAGATATCGAAGAGTAAAAATACTCTTTCCGAGATGGGGGGATGAAAAAGCTATTTTAGCCTCGCTCTAGAACGCTACAATGACGGTCTTTTTGAGCAAGAGGAGTGAAAAACTTTTTTAATATTTTTTTGTCTCTTAATTGGAAATCACTACGAAGCGCATGCATTGAGTTATTATGTACTACGTACTAGAGAAGACATCTCAACTAAATTGTTTGTAACACGCGTTAGAGCCAGCTCGCTCCAACTGTAAGTAGTCTGTGGCAGGCGCTAGACGCAACAATTAATGTATATTCTGTGTTCTATTTTATTAAAATATACCTATATGTGTGCTAAACAACTCAGGAAAAACAAATAAAACCAAAGGAATCACTTTTCACTTGGAAATACGTACTAAATTATCGATGTAACATGCATTTGACTAATTATTTTATCAAATCGCCGAGACATGAAGCGGCGGCCATGTTTCGGTAAAATGCATATAGAGTAACAATATTTCTGTTTTGTGCAGAAGTGACACTTTTAACGCTTTATGTGAAATAATTACTAGGGTTAAGATTATGGTGGCAGTTTGATTGGGGATTTCGTTATAATTAATAAACTTACCTAAAATACTTTTTTATTAATGAACTTGACTGTTTTTTTCGAGATCATTAGATACTATATTAATAAATATTAGATATTTACTTTCAGGGTATCACAGGATTTACACGGCGTGGAAAATGATTTTATTCTTTAGCTCCGATGATACTTGTACCGTGGTGCGGGGCTTACCTAGTTGTCATAGAAATGTCTAAGCGCAGATGCGACACACTGTTCATACAGATTTATTACAGAGTTGTGAAGTTGTAAGTTAATGTTGTTTAAAAACTAATATGTTAGTTTTTATATTTTTTGATTGTTTTAATTGTAATATTGAAATGAAAAAAAAGTAAATTAATGCCAAAAATAAAAATAAGTAAATAATTTAGTTAATACATATTTCATAAAAATAATAAAAATCTCCGCCCGGAATGCGGAAGGTGTATTCGTGGTTCGATTCCCGCCTGAGGTTGTCGTCTTTTTTCAGTGTTTAAAAAAAATACTTAAGTATATTTAAGCTTAATAGAACGCTAAAATATAAAACATTATTAAAAAAAAATTTAATAAAAATCTTTTTCAATTATATTGGAAAAATATTTATTTAAGTAGGTACGTGTAAAAATATTACTGAGTATCAAATATTCAGATGCTCAAATTTTTCAAGCATTATTGAGATGAGATTAAAAATCGTATTTGAGTCCTGCCCGCTTCATCTGAATTACTTTAGTTTAATTACTCACAGCCATAAAGTAAAATAAAAAAGTCGCGTTCCAATTTTTATTTAAAATTAGGACACGACTTTTTGGAAAAAATTGTCCTAGACTCCTATTATTCACAATTATATAGGCAACGTAATAGCTGGGAAGTGACTAAACAGCGTTTCGCCCGTGTTCTTTTAGCAACAACACGTGTTGTGAGACTCCATTTTTATTTCTATCTACCGTACAATAATAAATAAACTTTAAAAAAAATTAAACACTTGAAATTGGCTTAATGCTACACGCGATAGCCATTAATTAAGATATAATACTATGTGACTAAACAAGGTGTAGCAAGTAAAGACTAAACAGGTCTTCCTTGTTTATTGCACCTTAATGGTTAGTAACCTCTACGTGTTTTCGTGACAGACAATGTGAGTGAAATTGTGTATTATTTGACAAAATATTACTTTTTAACCATATACAATTAACAGCGCTAGACCGCTTCTAGAGTGTTGTTTTCTCGCGGCCAAAAGTTCAAAAGCGCCGCCATTTGCACGGCGCGCTTACGCGTTTTGTTCAACCATATTCAACAGATAATAGATTTTACACTGCAGAACGGACATAGTTGTTGTGCATGTTTTCTACCTACCTTTCATTAGAATTCAATCTTTATTACATTTTATTATTTCAGATTAAACCACAGATAATACTATGGTTTGATAAAATGAAAGAAACTCTTTGCGTTTATTTATGACAAAATACATTTATATACATACGTACTATATCTTCTGCCTAGGTAGTAGGTACTAAAATATAAATAAAATATCACAGAAACGATGCATCGGAGCTAAAGAATAAATTCATTTTAAACGCCGTGTAAATCCTGTGATACCCTGAAAGTAAATATCTAATATTTATTAATATATCTAATGATCTCGAAAAAAACGGTCAAGTTCATTAATAAAAAAGTATTTTAGGTAAGTTTATTAATTATAACGAAATCCCCAATCAAACTGCCACCATAATCTTAACCATAGTAATTATTTCACATAAAGCGTTAAAAGTGTCACTTCTGCACAAAACAGAAATATTGTTACTCTATATGCATTTTACCGAAACATGGCCGCCGCTTCATGTCTCGGCGATTTGATAAAATAATTAGTCAAATGCATGTTACATCGATAATTTAGTACGTATTTCCAAGTGAAAAGTGATTCCTTTGGTTTTATTTGTATTTCCTGAGTTGTTTAGCACACATATAGGTATATTTTAATAAAATAGAACACATAATACACATTAATTGTTGCGTCTAGCGCCTGCCACAGACTACTTACAGTTGGAGCGAGCTGGCTCTAACGCGTGTTACAAACAATCTAGTTGAGATGTCTTTTGAAAACTGTTGTTGAAAACTGTTTGCTCGGCTGGTAAAGTGATGGGCCACAGTCTTTTGGGACGGCCAAGGGGTTATATCCATCGATTTTTTGGATAAAGGCAAGACAATAACCGGAGCTTACTATGCTGCATTGTTAGATAGATTCAATAAAAAGTTGATCAAGAAACGACTGCATCTAGCAAAGAAAAAAAAATCTATTTTAACAGGATTATGCACCGGCCCACTCGTCTGCAATCGCGACATTAAAAATTGTCGAATTAGGATACGAATTATTGCCACACCCTCCGTATTCACCAGATTTAGCCCCCTGTGACTATTTCCTCTTCCCAAACATGAAGAAATGGCTTGGTGGGCAAAGGCCTATTTTTCAGGGTTTGACAAAAAATATTTTTTTTAAGGGTTGAAGAGGTTGGAACATCGCTGGACTAAGTACGTAAAGATGAAAGGAGTTTAGATAGAAAAATAAAGAAATATATATGTGAAAAGAGTGCTTCTTCTTTCCAAAGTCATGGACTTATCAAACCGCCCCTCGTATTGCCATAAAATGTTGTATTTTATGCATTTGAAAGAAGATTGAACGGCAACGAAGAATTGCAACTATAATCAATATAAATAAAAATCAAACGCCTAAATGTTTTTCACATACACTAAAAATAATCATTGTCAGGAAAAATTCACTATTAAATGTTTGCAGCGACATTGAAGTCAGCAAAGGTTCACTGACCGTACTATGGCACACGTGTGCACATGGCCTAATAATGTTTTACCTATGTGTGACTCAATCAATAATAGACTCAGTATAAAATCCAAATTATTTCTCTTCACCCGTGGTCTCCACTCGAATATAACTGTTGTTCACCATCGTCAGCCTATAAACGTTCCTCAAATTCATATACATACATACATACATAAGTACATAGATTCACTACATTTATCCCCAAAGGGTTTTTCTTTATAAAAGAAGGAGGCAAACTAGCAGGCGGATCACCTGATGGAGAGTATAATCACCGCCGCCCATGGACACCCGCAAAATCAGAGGAATCGCAGACACGTTGCGCGTCGCCGGCCTTAAAGGAAGGAAGAGGTTTATATTACTGTCACCTTTTCTGTTTTTATAAAGGTTGTTTTTCGGTAGTTGATATTTAGAGCTCACTTTGACAACTTCTGACAAGACACTGGGTGAAGTCAGAGACAAGAGCAATTCACTATGTTGCCATGATTATAATCTACTTTCTACTACAAAAGACGAAATCGATAGAAATAGAATAGTTTGATTTTTCTTTTCAAATGAGCTTATTTTTGGTTCAGCGTGCTAAATATCCATACGTGGCAAAATTGAATGGTTTTACGGTATATGGGCCATAGAAGTCTGAAATAAAGTTTTCTATTCTATTCTAAGGAAGGAATAGGAATTGTGAAAGGGGGGTGGGGGGCTCCGGAACTCTCACTCGCCGGACTAGTCAGAGACTAGGCAATGAAGACCGCAAAGTGACATGTAATGGGCCCTCCGCCGCCTTACTCTGTTGGATCTATGTGCAGTCTGTCTCAGTACATTATACACGGCTCCTCAAATTCATAACATAAATAAATACCCCATGATAGTACTAAGTGGTTGATTCCAGTAAATATGCGTTTAGTTGTGACGATCAACCGCCTTCTGAGTACATTGTCTAGCTATTGCGGTGACAGTCCAACCGCGCGTGTCGGCAGACAAAGACAAATCGGCCATTGTTGGGCAACAACGCCGCCGCCGCCGGTAATCTTTGAAGGAGAAACGCCGTCACGCATGCTCTTAATAACATCTGTCTGTTTCAGTCATTGTAAAGTATGAAAAACATGGCAACACGTGACACATGACAATACGTGTTGGTTTGGGACGATGTAATAATATCTCATTTTTTTAAACATACATAAGGGCATTATAGGTCAGGGTCTATTCTCCTCTCCAGCCACGAATAGTTTGATGGGGGAAGGGGTCCCATTAAAACCCTACGTCCCTTCTTTGCCACGGGAATGGCTTGAGACCAAGACGAAATACCGAGTTCCACACCCGCAAACAAAACTACCTCACGACTTTGTGTCCCAGTACCAAATGTCATGAGATTTAGTTTATTAACATTAATGATCGTCGGAATGGTCATCGGAATATCTGAGTGTACTGGCGGAGCACGGACTTGTCCCTGGCGTAGACCGAGCTACCCATGACAAGACTTGCATAGACCATATTTTTGTGTCTTCGAAAAGCTATGCGGAATCTTTCGTCAGTTCAAATGATCTCACCGATCATGACATAACCGCGTTGGGAATCATGCTCAAGTCGTAGAATCAACAGAAATCGAAACCGTCTCGCTCTAAAGTGAAGGTAGACATTGACTCGGTTATATCTGAGCTGGAACAGGTTAACTGGTCCCCTGTTCTGACCAGTGATTCTTTGACTGACTCGGTTAGGTTTTTCTCTAACACCGTCGCGGAGTCAGTTTCGAAACATTCCAAAATTGTAACCATTAGTCGCTCTCAAATTATCTTGCAACCCTGGATGACTCCAGGTCTCATCAGATGCTCTAAGCATCGGGACAAATTGCATACTCAACTTCGTAAAGACCCCCATAATCCTGTTAAAAAGCTCGTGTACACTCGATACAGAAACTTTTACATTAGTCTAATTCGGAAACTAAAAGTTGAACACTATAGTAAAGAAATAAATGATCACAAATCCACTCCTAAAAAGCTCTGGACTACAATCAAACACATTACTAATACTGAGCGTGTCGTGTCCTCGAATCAAGTACTGACTAACATTAAGACAACCGCAGGGGAATCTCTAGATTTTTGTAACTCTTACTTCGCCACGATTGGTAACACGCTGGCAAGTTCGATCATGTCAGAGCTAAATGAAACTCAGGAATCTCTTGCTAGCAAAGTCCACATTCCCGATCCTCTCCCTCAGAACTCCTTCTTCATGGAACCCACTGACCCGCATGAAGTTATGAATTTCATTCTCTGTCTTGACGCAAATAGTGCTCCGGGAATTGATGGGGTTACTAATAAACTACTTAAATCCCTTGCTCATGTAATTTCCGAGCCCTTGTCAGCAATTTTTAACTTGAGCATATCTTCAAGTGTCTTTCCTAGTGAATGGAAAACAGCTGCAGTACTTCGCATCCACAAGTCAGGAACCAAAGATGATCCTTGTAATTACCGCCCCATATCTTTACTTAGTGGGTATTCTAAGCTTCTAGAACGAGTAGTCAATAGGCGCTTGGTCAAATTTTTGGAAGACAATTGTATAATCTCTGATCGCCAATTTGGTTTCCGCCAAGGTAAATCAACGGAGGATGCAGTTACTCTCCTAACCGACAAAATTGTATCTCACCTTGATCAAGATCGATGCTGTGTCGGTGTTTTTCTTGATCTGACAAAGGCGTTTGACACAGTATCGATTCCCATCTTAATTAAAAAAACTCCGTTTGTACGGGATTCGAGGTTGCGCGCTTAATTGGTTTACCAGCTACCTGTCAGAAAGAGGGCAATGTGTCAAGGTTGGTGATCTTATAAGCGAGGTCCAGTCTGTAAATTTTGGCGTCCCTCAGGGAAGCATCTTGGGACCCTCCCTATTTGTCTCATATATAAATGACATAATGTCTGTTCAACTCCAGAACAGTGACGTAGTCTGTTACGCTGATGATACAGCCATTATTTTTTACGGTCAGACCTGGCGTGAGGCCCACCTTTATGCCGTATTAGGTATGCAGAAAATACAGAAATGGGTAAATCATAACATTCTAACTCTTAACGCAAGCAAAACTAAATTTCTGTGCTTTCATAAAACGGCAGCATCGCAGCCTCCTCCATTACTTTTTAAAAGTATTCCAGTTCACAAGTCTAACTGTACAGCTATGGAAACTGGTTCCGCAAACCCAAATTGTAATTGTAGTAATATAGAGAGCCCCTTTTTTAAAATATCTTGGTATAACACTTGACGAGAACCTAAACTTTAAAAAACATATCTCAGTTACCTCAGCCAGGGTACGTAAACTAATCCACATAATGAAACAGTTAAGAGAGATCACTGATGGAAATGTTCTCAGGTCAGTGTATCTGGCATTGTGCCAATCCGTGATTAACTATTGTATACTTGCATGGGGAGGTATTGCCCCTTCCGTATTGATAGTATTAGAAAGAGCACAAAGAGCGGTTCTGAAGGTGGCTCTGGGAAGACCAAGGCGATACCCCACATCGGATGTTTACAAAGAAACCCAAGTCTAAGTGTCCGTAGATTGTTTTTATTAAGAGCTTCAATGTATATGCACTAACAAGTTGTAAGTTTACCAAGGTATAATGAGCTACTTAGAAAGAGAACTTTCAAGGTCCCCACAACTAAAGTGAAAACCACATTTGCACAAAGATTTAGAGAATTTATTTTTCCTCGCCTCTACAATAAATTGGTCAACATTTGCGATTTAAAGCATTGTCTATACCAACAAGCCAAATCTAAGGTTCTGTCCCTATTATTAACTTGGGATAACGCGCAATCCGAGGAAATTATTAAGGTTACGGCATAACAAGGCCTTCCAACTGGTAATGGACAGCCGTGGCAGTCTTGTCGCTGCTGTCCGATCCCAAGAGTCAATCGCAGGGTTACCCATTCGCGCTTTGCATGGTCCAGTTTATATATATGATTATTGTATAATGTTGTACTTGTTTTTGTATACTATTATTGTTCATGACGAATATCCACTATTCAGATACATTGCTTTGTAAAATAATTGACTCCCACGAGTCAGGCCTAGCCTTGTGTGGGAGTCACTGATCAATCTTGTATCTCGGCTTAAGTTATGTTTTTTGTTAAATAAACATTTTTCATTTTTCATTTCATTTTCATTTTCATTCATTTTCATTTTCATTTTTCATTTCATTTCATTTTCATGATGTTAATAAAAACTTATTATTAAGTTCAAGTAGTAGGTATATCCCATTCCAAAACTGTATTCAAAAACACAGAATATTCGTAGGATTAATTTTAACATTATTCTGGTTTTCCATACTAAAAATACAAAGTACCATTGTTTGTTATTGTTATCGACCGCACAACGATTCCACTATAATTTTAGTGAGATAACACGCGTCAAAATAAACAATTTAGCAGCAGGTCGCCGAAGGTCGGCCCAATTATTCCTAATTAGTGGGACAATTACGGGTTCACAGGCCGGTGCAAGATTAGCGGGCTTGTTTACTCCACGGCTCTGTGTCATTCGGCAGAATTGGCAGAGCGTTATGTGTGGGTACCGGATCGGTATTGAGTTAAGGTCTTCTCAGTTGAAAGCTCTCTCAAAATAATTGTTTAATAAATATTACACTACATAATATAAGATTTAACTGTTGGGGGGTTAGGGGGTGAAAACGGAAAAAAAAATTCTGTTTTCTAATAGCTGTTATTAAAAATGTTTTAAATATTTCGCACTGAAAGTTTCTATATGTAGGTATTACAGAACGTATGTGTGAGGGGATGACTGTTTCCAAAACACAAATGGAATCATTTTGCTCGATAGAAAAAAATCCTGAAGTTACCTCTACAATTTCATATAAATGCACATTACGACCGTGTTTTACAATAATAATACCTATAAAATCATAAACACAGGTTTTTCTTTTCGATTTCTTTAATGTATTGGATTTCCAAAAAACAAAATTTTTTATTAACTTTTTGATAAAAAACTGTGAAGCGCGAAACCCGCACCGTGCAACAACCGCGAGGGCCCAGAATTTTCGCTGACCACCTAACCCCACTTCTTATCTTATCTTAGTGGGCCCTGCAGAGGTCTCCCTCTCGCAGCACCCCGTCGACCCATTGGGATCTTTTGTGCAATAAACCCCCTTATAGTTTAACAATATTTTAGTCAACATTATATTATTGGTTGCGACTTGTGGCCAAATGCGCTCTTGGGGTATAGCCAGTTGCGACTCTTCAATTTCTCTAACCCAAATGGGATATTAGCGGTAGTGGGATAGTCGCAACGACTTTTATCAGCCGAGGGATGCTTTTAGCATATAAGCGCATGTATGTAAGCACAGAGATAGCACCATAACTTCCTACATAGACCAAAACGGGTTGGTAGGTTTGAACGATTGTTAATTTGTCATCTTACGACAACATCAGACACTAACGAACTAGAGATTTTTTTCTTCGGTCACCCATCTTATTACGGCATTGCGAAACTTTCTTAACTTGGAAGATTGTAATGCGAATACGCAACTGCGCTACCGAGCTCTTCGAAAGCATAGTAGGCATTATTTCGTCACATAAGGTTAAACCTAGATTGGTGGGTGTTAACGACCGTAGCTCATGACAATTGTCAGCCGGAACGAAGACTTCCGTATCATTTGGAGCAAGGAAGAGTTCAAACCAATTACGTTGGGTCACCCATCAGTGCACCGGGCGATTGCGAAAGTGGCTTGGCTTTCACGTGAATTACGCTTATGCGAATGAGCAGCCACACTTACAATGCAGTCATAATCCAATAACGTCTGTACAGACAGGGTATTTTTTGTTAAATAAAAGTTTCTTAGAATCAAATAAAATGATGATTAATTTGCAGTACTTAGAATGTGGTGATATCCGGCAGTCCGCAATGGAATATTGAAGTATTCCATTGCGTCACATCAGCCTGATTTCATTTTATTATTATAAGCAAAAATTAGAGCAGAATATGTCTAGCTAGGTGGCTGGGCTGACGTCATACCTATTTCATACCTATTTCTGCCGCAATTCAGTAATTGTCTTGATTGAAATATAATGTTAGGTTAGCGGATGGGTTACCAAACGCGGCTTGCACTTTACTAGAATTTCTGTTCACAGTGTTCAGTGGCTATGCTCCCCATTTTTCCTCGACTTGGCATTTTCTTAGGCTTGTCACCGACGAAGGTACGACACGGGACGGGGAGAGCCCCCCCCCCCCCCCTTATACCTTTAGTGGAAAGCTGCCTTTCCACTAAAGGTATGCGGTATATTTGAGGTGGCTAAGCGGTGCGAGCGAGAATATCCACCAATAGATATCATTATTTGTATTGCCTTTTGTAGTCCTTCAAACGAGGCCTGAAAGAGGCAACTTGTGGGGCGACTGACCTTGAGTCATTTTAACGCTGCACCAGTTATGATTGCGCTTGGACTCCATTTCATCTTAACATCAGGTGGAGGTCATTTTCCGGACTAATTATAAAAATAAAATTGCCAGGCGGTGTAAAAGAAAGTAACTCTACAGATTGATTATGACGGTCGAGTGGTTTGTACACCGGTTTTCATGGTGTCGCCATCTCTGAGGTCCCGGGTTCGATCCCTGGTCGAGTCAAATTAGAAATTATTGTTTTTCTAAATTGTCTTGGGTCTGGGTGTTTCTATGTATAATAAGTATGTATTTAAGTATGTTTATCTGTTGCCTAGTAACCATTTAACGAGTTTCATAACGAAGCTTCTCTTGGGCTAGATAATTGGTGTGAGTGTAGGAAAGTTTTTTATTATTATTATTACTTCTGGCACAGCTCCGGTGGTAAGTCACACATTCTGGTTGATGTTGAACGATGGACTCACCTCGACTTTAGCGGCGTTGTAGAACTGGTAGAGCGGCTCGTGCGTGAACAGCGAGCGGGGCAGCGGCGAGGCGGGGTGCGAGCCCGAGGAGGCGCCCGACGACGACGACACGTGGCCGGCGGGGGACAGCCCGGCCTCCGCGTACCTGACAGGATATTACTAATTAATTTCACATGAAAAAGACAGCCAATACACCCTTAATTTTTATTAGTTTTAAAGAAATTAAGGGCGAGTTCCACCCATGAAACTGAACAACTTTCCCCAAGAAACCTATGTGCAAAAATGACAAAAACTTTTCGACCTCCCATACTAAACTGTTCGATCAGCTGACGACAATAGTATGGGAGGTCGAAATTTTTTTTGTCATTTTTGTATATAGGTTTCTTGGGGAAATTATAAATAGGTTTCAGTGTTGGCAATTAAAAATAAATACTTATTGCAACATCACTTATCAAATTCTCTCAATAAGTCCGTTTGAGATCTCAGTAAACTCCTACATCTTTACTTAAACTCCATCATTATCATCTACGTTACGCTTAGAAAATATTAACTATTATCTTTTTTACTTGACATTGGCTAAATATGCTAACCGCACCAAGCCATTATTTAAGAAAAACATGTGAAAAATTGTTGTTGTTGCTGAGTCAGTTGTCTGAGCAAAAAGCTTTACTTACTGAGTTTGCACCGCATTTCCTTCACGGAACCAATAGGCGTGATAATTCACTAATCTGACATTAACTTCAAATGGATTGTTATCTTATGACCAGGTAAGTAGGATTGATTTTGCCTCGGCATATTTTTTTTCAATTTGACTGTCGGCAATGAAAGTTTTTGTTATTATATAATTATTTATTTAGATTGGCGTAGTTAGAGTGCCAATCCGTTATAAGCATTTAAGGAGGAATTGGCTGTTGTCCGCCTATACGGCATAGTACTATTTACTGTTAGTTTTTGAGATTATGTTAAGGGAATTAAGTTCAAATTATGGTGTTCAATTATTAGACAGAGCCTTAGAAAGGGTAAGCTGTAATGACCGAACAATCTCAGGAGGTTTACTTTTAACAGTTTCCGAGGCGCTCGAGTCAGATGACGAGAGCGGAATACCCTAGGGCTCCTCTAAATGTTAGGACCTCGAAACCTCCCAAAGTTATCCAAGTAAGTATTTGATAATGTTACCCAACTAAGTACCTGATAGTGATTACATGTTTTTTTAAACTATTGTACTAGAAGAAAGTTTGTGTAAGACACAGCACAAAAGTGCCTTGCCTAGTTTCTTGCGGCTTGCTCTCTGTACAAGGTACAAGTATGGTACAATTATGGTTTACGAAGTCATGGCTTATTTTAAACTGCCGCATGCCGTTAAAAAAATACTTTGTAAGAATGTTCATGTTGAGTTCATGTTGAATAAAAATGACAAATTTCCAAAAATTATTTATAAGTAATACAAAAGGTTTGTTGAAAATTTAACAATTAAAAGCACACCAAAAAAAGAATTAGTTAAAATATTAGAAAATATGAAAAGAAAAATAGCCGAGTTTTGCGCTTAGCAACACATTTGGCGATTTATTTATATTTATATAGAAGAAGAAGATTTATTTATTTACTGATCCTTAGCCTTCATTGCCGACTGTACCGTACATTATTGCAGAAAGCCACCTACTCGCGACTTTGATGGACGAAGGCCATTAGTCCGCCGGATGCGCATAGGCTGCCCACGCACCGCACGCGTTTATTGCAATTAGTAAATGTTAAAATGTGTTTCCATTGCCGCAGCACCCACCACTGTAGGCAGATCTATTGTAGAGCAAAATTGTATTACACTATAGCTAATTTATTAGGTAGATAATCTTGAATAAGTACTTATATTAGATAATGCGAATGTTAAATTTTTAATAAAATAAGCAATAACATAATTATGTAAGTACTTAGTGTTTATTTCCTAAAGCATGATTAATTATGAAGAGAATGCTATCTTTGTTGTAAAAAAAGAAATTTGGACGCCATGAGGCAGGCTCTACCAGCCGAGTAGAGGTAGGTTCACTGGGAAAGATACTTAATCCACCAAAATTATTATAAAATAAAAGTTTGCAGTTAGTAAAACTTCTATATATTTTTTATTATCTAAAATGTATTCCTTTTATTTTTTATTATCTAAAACGGAATAGTTATGTGTTCTTGATAGTGTCAAACATTAAAGGTCGAATGAATTCGTCGATAACATTTTGATAATAGGAGCAGACAGGGTAGTGGGCCAGTGGGTCAAGGTTCCTACAGTTGGTGAAGGCATATAATTTAACTTAACAATCGTCCTTCAGACGTTACGAATTCAACTAATAACTCTTTAAACATATAAAATTACTAACGGACCGCTCGCGACTTCGTCCGCGTGAACCCTGTACCCCGTGACGATTTTTTTAAAATATTATATAGCCTATGTCACCCGGAGAAAGCATAGCTTCCTAACGGTGAAAGAATTTTTCAAATCTGTCTAGTAGTTTCGGAGCCTATTCAATGCAAACAAACAATCAAATCTTTCCTCTTTATAATATTAGTATAGATTGTTTTCAGATATAAGTAAACATGAAATGATTCAGGCATTTGCCTGTACACCACGTACTGAAAAACATACATACAGCCCCCTGAGCACGGATCTTTTATCGACCGATAAAGTGACATTAGACGATAAAATTTGACAGTTAAAGTACTGCCGATATCAATTTGTCGACGTCTAATGTCACTTTATCGGTCGATAAAAGATCCGTGCTCGCACTGCAGGTTTCACAGATTAGACAATGAACACCACAACAGCTGTCACTGCCACAGTCCACATTTGACTAAATAACAATTGCACATGTGATAGGTGGTCAACCCATCGCCGCTTCATGCTGTTGAATGTAGTGCAGTCTTCAGTCCGTTAGTCGCCTTTTACAAAAGGGAAGAGATAGGTTAGTAATATTCTTCCAATAATGAACACAGCTCATGATAACAATAAAAAAATCAAAGGTACTACTCACGGAAAATTAAACTAAGTGCAGGTGCCACCTAGGGAAGTTAAACACTTCTAATGGCGATACAAAGTTATAGCGACGCAGCCTCTTAACACATTAACAATATCCACTTTTCCACGAGGTTTTCTTCATCAGAAAACATAATTATAATTAAAAAAATTAAATTATTTCACATACAAGTTTAACTAAGTACTAACCACAACAATCACTCCTTTTATGAAAACACTTCACTTTGATGACCTTACAAGTGTTTCGTAATATTCGAGTTTAAACGCACGGCAATACGTCCACTTGGCTGCGCTTGCGCATTCGGAATAGCAAGGATAATACCTGTTTTAATGTGTATGGGACAAGTTACGAGCAACTTTGACCTCAAAAGTTTTAAGCTACACTATAAATTAATAATAAATGCTTTTACGTAAAGTTCGATGGTGCAGCGCGTTCAGGTTGCTTTCTTGCAAGTAAAGCAACTTTTGCAATGCTGTTTCACCGGATGGGTGCACAAATTATAATATTTCGAAGTACTTCGTTCTTAGATGCTCTCCTTATTGTTTATCTGGGTAAGCTTTAGTCCAGTAATGTAACAACTCTATAGAGCTTTTTTTATTTGGCAATCTACATTCTGAATATTAAAATCAGTAATCGCAAATAACATTACAAGGTATCACGTGCCCAACTGCCCAGTATAATAGAAAGTTAATTAAAGAGGATGTTCATATTGACGATATATCGGTTTGTTTGTAAATATGTAACAATGAATGATGAGCAGCATTAATTAGACGCATGATAGGTAGTTGTCGAGAAACAAAACGTCAAAGTCTCTATGAGTAATGAATGACTAATAAAATAACAATCAATAAAAGGTCATTTTGACTAGAGCCAGTGTTAGTAAACAATGTGTTACAATTAGAAACTAAAAACAAACAAAAATTAAGTATGTAAGTATTTTCAATTGGAGCAGTTATAATTAATAAAAGTTAATATTTAACAAAACTTTATCCTGACTTTTCGAACCAAATTGCCCACTGTGACAATATATCATGCAAAGCGCAGCGTCCGCGTAAAACTTAATAACAATAAGTAAAACTGTAACTGTAATCAATATATGACAATTACCTACCAAATTTATTTAATGAGAAGTCGCCTAATTCAACACGTCAAACACACATTTGTTACCATGACGACAACACGCACCCCGCTCGCGCCTATGAACTGGGCCAAAGCTAACGGTCGTCGGGAAACTGGCTTGCTTGCGAGCTTGTGAGTCAGCGGCGCGGTAACAGCCCAACGTCATGCGCATGCGCAGCGCCCCGCTGACTAATGCCTGATAAGCGCGTCGTTAGGCGTCACGGGAGTGTAGAGCAAATCATAAGACATTCGGGAAGTTTACTGTTTAAGATGTTTCTTAATGAGAGGTAAACAGAATGCTTTAGTTTTCCAAAGTTAACGCGAACACTACAATAGTTTAGTCACGTTTCGGATAAAATAATTTGTAAAATAAACGCGAGTACCTAAGTAGGTAGTAGTAAATTAATAATAATAACTTTCCTTCATTTATATTATACCAACGATCTAGTCCGAATTAGGTTTCCGAATTGCCAATCTTTTTTATAGGCGTGATAAAAGTATTTGAAAATAAGTCCATTTTTGCGTTGATAGGTTTTTTGAAGGTACCCAGTGCGTTAAGGGGGTCCTGCACGAAATTGTGAATGTTTGCGTATTTTTAAGTCACTTGTACTATGCGCTGAATTAGTTAAATACATTAAAAAAAACTTATGTAAGTTAGCCTGATCATTGCACAAGGTCATGGCCTTGTTGAAATTTGAAACAAATTCTTTAAACAATGACAAACAATACATAAATCTAATTACTCCTAAAAACATATTTCTTCGACAACTTTCTTAATTTTACGCATAATTCTTACATGAAAATATTTGTACTAATATTCCGCAGGGCACCCCCTTCTTCAAAAAGTAAATTCTAGTTTTTAACTCAAGCACGTGATGTTTTTGCATATTTCGCAGAATAGAAAAATTTGCTCTAATTAAATTACTAGGTCTGAAACTTCAAAGCAGAATTGTTCTAATTATGAATATCAATATGATTGATTTTGCTTTGAAGTTTACTAAGAGACTTATGTCAGTTTTGCGATCGCGCGGCAATTTGCGAATAAACCACCCCCTTAACCCATCTCTTTCCGTAATACCAGACACAATAGAAAATATATTGTCTATGGCACGAGAATATGTCATGCGGTAATCAAAAGGTTAAGATGTTATCCCCCGTTATTTAGCAGTTATCTAATCGTTCCTAAGGTTACTAATACGAAATTAATGTCATTAAATATTGACTTTCTTATCTTCTCGAGCGTCGACTTGCCGACTATCGGATCGGGTGTTACCAGACCAATCGAGAGATCGTCGATCGAGGGCATTGATCGATGTTAGAATGGATTAGTCGACGTCGATCGATAGTTTCTACCAGACCTATCGATAGATCGTCGATCGACGACATCAATCAATGGTAAAATGGATTAGTCGACTTCGATCGATAGTTTCTACCAGACCAATGGATCGATGGTCAATGGATTAGTCGACGTCGATCGAGCTGTTTGATTAGACGCGCCGGCCCCTTCACATAGTACGAGCAACATCGTACTGGCCAAGAACAACGCGTCCTCTTCTGAATAAATTTCGAAAGAAACTGATGGATGGAATATACCGATGGGTTAATCGATTAACGTCGATCGATTGGTTAGTCGAACGGTAACCGTCGATCAATTAAAGCTACCTGACCTATCCATCGATCAACGTCTACCGATGGAATCGATCGATTGGTAAGTCGAACGTTATCCGTCGATCAATTAAAGCTACCAGAACAGTCGATCAACCTCGATCGACATTGATCGATCTGGTAACACCATTACGTTTTTTAAACATTAAATTCTAGCAGAATTTATCTTTTCAATTGTAGATGACTTGATTTCAACAATGTAAGTCTATGACCAGCAGTGGGACAGAATAAAGATTACTTTATACTTTACTTTTACAATCTCCTACCATAAATACAAAGTCTCAACCTGTGCTAAGTGCTTACCACTAGTGTTTGATCAAAAATGTAATCATTCTATTTGTCAAACAATTTATCAATGTCTTTGTTTACAAATACTTTATATTCGAACACTAAAGAGTGTTGCACACGAATATATAATTTTTCACGAGATTCTTTGACATGATATCATAAGAAAATGATGTCATGACACTGATTGCTTACAAGAAAATTGTTCTATAATTGCAAGGATACCAAGTCGTTAGTGCGATTTTCCTTGTTTATCTACAACCAACAGAACTCGTTAAACTCGTTAAAACCATTCTCATTGCATGATTTAATCCGCTGCAGAATAATAAGATCGGAAACATTAAATCCTAGACATACCTACTAAAAATGATATGATTTTAACCTATACTAAACAAAAATTCGTATAAAAGACAAGACCTAAGAATATATTTAGCCATTCTGGGCTCTTATTCTGTAACGATTCCTTAAAACCACGTTAATTCCTTAAAAAGTTACGATATCTTCCTAAAAACGTATGCGTTTGCCGTTTGTGCGCGGTAAGGTTTAGGTGTGGAATCTATAGATTGCGATAGATTGCGATTAGAATCAGGGCCCTGAAAAGCTTATGGAATTACCCGTGTTGGGGTTGACTCGCTCTTTCTCAAGACAGTAAATGACAGTAATGTAAACTAAATGTTAACGTCAGAATTATACTAAGCTAAGTGTATTTTTTTTCAAAATAATCCATTTACTATGTAGGCTTCCTTTAATACAAATCCAAACGCGTTCTTCTCGTTTACTTAAGAATATAAAAATGTAACATAGATCACTATGGTGCAGACGCTATTACTGGCGTTGTTGGTAGTTGACCTAGGCCAACTTACCCAAAACTGACAATGACATTTTGGGGTAAGGCTTGTTTCACACGTACCGCAACCACACCACACCACCGCGACAAAAGGCGGTCCAGCTGTGGTTACATGTGAATAGTGTCGCTGCGGCTTCTTGCAGTTGCGTTGTGTTACCTACAAAATGTGGATGTTGTTGCGTTGTCGCTAGTGGTTGCGATGTGGTTGCGTTACGTAGCGCTATCAGACAGAGGGGGGAGGGCGCGGGCATGCGCGTAGTATCGTAGCGTCAACGCAACGTTGTGTTTGAGACGTGGCCAGCCGCTAGTTCGCGGTGTCTCTGGTGGTTGCGTTGTGGCTGCGATGTAGTCGGTATCACACACGCGGTCGATAGCTGACGGCAAAATGTGGTCCGTGTGAATTCAGCTATTAAATTTTTATACAAATTAGCGCCCGCCCACGTGTTTTGCCTGCAGTGTGGTTGTGGTACGTGTGAACACACACTTAGTTGAGCAGTAGGCGTCTGTACTATCGTTGTCAAATGTATGGGCGTACTCACCAGGAGGTGTTGGAGGTGTTGGAGGCGTGCGAGGGCGCCACCGAGGCGGTGTCGGAGCCGCACTCCGCGTACCAGGAGGTGCGCGTGCGCGGGCTGCGCTCCTTGCGCGACAGAGTCGGCAACAGCCGCTTCAGCTCTAAGGGGGAAAGAGAAAGATGATGTAGAACCAGTTAAGTCATTTTACAGACGACAGCATTATTCTGAGCTACCACCAGAGGGCTAATTGTCTAACTTCAACACTTGCTAGTTTGCTTATATAACACTAATTTTAAAATAATCAAACTAGCGAAGCAATGTACTTCAGTCGACGGTCCCGACGAATAACGTCATACTCGTATCTGCAAGATAGTTGTATCGCAGATATGACGTTAATCTTCGGGACTGTCGCTCTTTTTGAAATGTATTGCGATGGATGTTGAATTTATAAAATAAGCTCCCAGAACTTCGCGAGGTAAACTTCCATCAAGAACTTCATCATCAGCCGAAGGACGTCCACTGTTTGACAATTGCTTCCCCACCGACCAGTCTTGTGCTGCTCGCATTCAGCAATATGACAATTTTATTTTACTGGTTGCTCTGATCTGGTGTGTTAGAATAAAGTAAATCTATTGTTGGATTTTTTACCTCGCGCTCGAGCTATTTCGCACAACTCTGGTGAAAAGGCATACTTATGTCAATCATTCCATTGCCTAGCAAGTATAAAACAAATATCTGGTAATGTACAACATTGTATGGATTCAAAATGTTAGTACTGGTTTCCAACCATTTAATATTTTGGTACGATCGATGTGTGAAATTACGTCATTGCTTTACGATAAAAGAAACGATTGTTAACTTGCTACGACAAGGGTAAAAATATTTGTATGCATAACTTTGCAATCCAGATTAAGATTTTATGATTCTTTAATGTAAAAGTGACTCACTAGACAAGGAATGAGTTGTTATTAAAAACACATAAAATGTGTTAACTGTTCAATGCTGTTGTCTGTACTTAAAATAAAAAATATTGCAAGTAACAGATTAAACATGCTTGTGCCAGTGCTGTCAGAAAACTAGATAATAAGATTTAGTATAACAGTGGATTAAGAAAAAAGTAAAAATTTATCGCCGTGCATTAACATTATGATAATAATAAATGCGCTGACCTTTAATCATTTAAGCACAAAAAATTACTTTTATTCACAACATTCAAGACAACTAACAATGGCCACCTTGTTTTAATATGAAAAATGACATCACGCATCACTACAAACATTTAAAAAATACAAACAAAAATCGAATAGCACTTTGTTGTTATGAAACAAAAGACTCCGAATGAATTTGTTAGAGGACAAAACTTAAACATGCATTTTTAAACACCAACCCTTTTATTAATAAACGCGTCTTAAAGTACGATTTGTTAAACCATATTTTGTTCTGTCAAAATATCACTTATGGATAGAAAGAGATTCACAAAGGAATACATTATCACTATTCCGTGTTCATTAAAAAGGGGGGTGAAAGAAGATAAAGACACTCACGACGCATAAAGGAGGCGCATATCACTTTGAAAAGAATAAAGTAAATAGGCACAGAAGGTCAGCGTGTTGTGACCGCCGCTGCCTCGCGGGTAATGAGAAACAATCTTACACACAAGATGACGTGTCCTACGCAGCTACCACTATTGCAATCCATTATTGTATGGAGCTAACAATGGCTTATTCTTTACATGAAAAAAAGCCTTGATATGTCGCAGACATCTTTTTTAATCAGCCTGTTGATTGAACGGCTAGTAAATAGATATAGGACGTTAAGCCAAATCGTTAATGCAACCTAATATAAATATATTTAATTACCCGCCTGCTTTTATTCAGCCGTCTCTAAAGGACTCTAGCTATCAATCAGACAATTCGTTAAACGTTGACTGACCTTGGTCCTCTAAACGATCCGAATAGCTAGGCATTCATTGATTGCTGCATCTAATGTACGGGATAGCCATTCAAAAAACGGGCTTATTGAACCAGATGACTGCAGTATATGATGTCAATATGCAACATAAAATTGATCTAATAAAAACATTGTATATGATGTTTTTAAAGTGATAATGAAGAGAAGAAATAACAGAACAAAGACAGTGCATACTATGGACATTCAGGTGAAGATTATAATATGAAGGACCCATAACCACAGTGCCGCTTGTTCGAAATAACTGTTCTTTTTGAGTAAAACTAAAACTAATTAATATAAAAGAAATCGTTTTAAGAACACGCAAAGGGCAACTGCTAAATCATACGTATTCTGTAAACCGCAATAAAAATTTAACTTGGTTTCTCTACAATATTGAAGGCGCTGCAGAATGTATAATTTACTACAATAACCATAACTCGAACCGTTTCGAGTTACTGATAAGCTTATTTTGTACAAGCTTCGCAGCTTATATTTATCAAGCGCTGTTGCGTAGATGTGTAATTAATTGTTAGATTAATAATAATATAGGAAGTTGTTTTAAGAAACTATAATAAATTACGTAACCATTTTATATTTGAACTAAGTATAGCTCAGTGTACAATTAAAATTGTGTACTAGGTACACCAGCAATTGCGATATCGATAGCAATATCAAACGAGAAAAAGAGAAAATAAAACATAATATGCGTTTGTTTTCGGTTACGCTGTAAAGTTTAAATGTGGCCAACAGCTACAGGTATACCTTAAAGTGAAAACTGCGACTTCCTTTGTAGAGTTTTAGAAAAACTTTAAATTGATTTAAGTATTTTTTTTTTCTGTGACATTAAAACAATAGGAACAGTTATTCGTCCACAAGCGGCCGGGACTGACTGACCTCCGTTTAGCGCTGTCTTCGCTTCCACTCGGTACAAACTAATTCAATATTCATATCAATAATTATACGATACGGACAGACGTCAACTGAAATAATTGAACAGTTTGTAGATTGAGAATTACGAAGACAATCAAAAATTATTGAGAATTTTCACTTATAAATAATTGTTTTTTGTACGGTTGCTTGTTACCATTGGTTTGATAATAATTAGTATAGGTTTATGATAGGTATTTTAAAGTCAAGGTTCCTTCCGCACTTTTCTCTAAAAAGTGTAGCAATTAACAGGGCTAGAACACGTTAATGCCGGTATACATAAAATAATAAATTTCTTAAACAAATCAAATATCACAAAAACCAATATTTTAATATCATCAATTAAATTTAAACACCCTGATTAGTAAACACTATAGAAGATACATTTTTTTAGGATAAAATGTTTACTAGAAAAAAAATCAACCAGTCTCAGGAAAGCTCGAATGGGATTCGAACCCATGACCTTTGGATTGCCCGTTCACTGCTCTTACCTATATCTATATTTTATCCTATATCTAGGTATATAGCACTGTGAATGCAAAAAATTCCATGGAAAAATATATTTTTAATAAATATTTAATTATCTTTAAATACTTTGTCTATTACTAAACTTAACTGTTGTTAGACATTATTATTGAAGGTGTGTACCTATTTAAATTAATTAAAATCCATTTCCGAAATGTTTGTACGCGCATCACTTCAGAACGACTGCGCCTATTTGGGTAATTCTGTTTTTGTTGTGTTCGTAATAGTCAGGAGTAGGACTAGGTTTGTGTGAAATATTTTTTTTGGAAATTCGTCACGGGACAGCAGGCTGTTCACGCAGACGAAAGTCGCAGACGGGCCGCTAGCTATGTGTAAGTAATAACTCTTCTTTTTAACTTTAGTATAATTGTAAATACTTAAACTATATAAACTTAATTATTCGAAACATTTGATTATTTGCGTTATAAAACGCTCAAATAAACTCAAAGATAACGAAACGTTGAAAAAAATGTCTACCCTTAGGCGGGAATCGAACCCGCGTCCTCTGCAAGGTAGAGCAGCTGCGTTGACCACTCCGCCACCGAGGTATTGGTTAGACCGACGAAATTTTTTTTTCTTAACTATACTAAAAAAAAAGAGCTCCAATTGCTTCGATCAACAATACAACTAGATGTCAGGTCGGCGTTAAAAATGTGTCTCGGTAAATAAGAGCGCACTTGAGAAGTGAGCTCTTAGTTTCTCGCAAGGCAACAGGAAAAAGTACTTTATTTGTTGCCACTTGAAGTTGATTTCACCACTAAATGTTATTGACGTGTTTTCTTTTTTAAGTGACAGGAGTAATTTATTGCTTTGAAAAAGTATTTATTCACGTGGACAGAATTTAGCTTTGATTTTGTACGTGACGCGTTATCTAGTTGGTATTGTTCGTCGAAGTCCAATTGTATATATATGCACGAGTAGCAAAGGGTGCGGAGAGTTACATACATACGTCATATAATGACGACTATCACTCATACCGATACACGATACTCACAACTTCGGGGATGACCCCGAACGGCTAGTCCGAGACTAGGCAATGAGGACAGTTAAAGCAGTCCTCTACCATAGTCCACTTTTCACCAAAGAGCGACTGCACATGTGCTCAGCGAGACAGGTGGTGAGCTCGTCGCCTCTCCTGTTGTTGTTTAGTCCGTTAGTGGCCTTTTACGACACCCAAGGGAAGAGAGGGGGTAGTATTCTTTCACCGCTACCCGACACGGTTGGTTGTTGCTGAGAGTTACAGGTGATAAAAAGTTGTTGAACAGAACCTTATAGCCTACTCTTGTGTACTTTGTATGTGTAAATAGCCTGGAATTTACTACGGCGGCTACTAAAACGGTGATCAAAGTATATAATTAGCAAATGTTAGAACTATTGTTAAAAAGGGACAGCTTCTGTTATAACCCTTGTCCAATTTTGACATCGTTTGACATGAAATCGTTGCACACTACACAAAAAAAAATAGAGATATAGTTATGTATCTAAACGAATAGAAACATAAGAATTTCGGGCCAGTATTTTTGTAAAATTAATTTATTCTACCTATGTTAGTTGTCATCAAACTACTGTTACTTTTTAAGTATTATTTTTAACAGTTAGTAAAAGCATAAATCCATTAAATGAAAACCTATTAAATAATTAACTGCTGCAGGTATATTTTACCTTCCCTGATAAATATGGCAACGGTATTTGTACTGAGTTAATTGTGTTTCTCTAACCATTTGAACGAAAAAAGTTAACTAAAAATTGTATGAGATCGAAGTAGCGCCATCTAGTAACGAACGATGTAACCAACTTGTATCTGCTTCAATATCATAAAAATTATTCTAGTTTACGCTAACTCAGTGGAATGACGAATTAAACTCGAACTAGACACTCCAATGAATTTCGTAGGGATATTATTGCTCGGCCACGACCATCGGCGGTTTGTGGCGCGACGCGCAATTTTTTTGCTCAATGCGTTCTTCATATTATCGCAGACGACTACTTCCGTTGCATAACGCGCAACGAAATAGAAAGTCGCTTGCCGCACCCCGTGCTGTGCATACGTAGACACCGTTGATAACACGGGACACCATCACACAAAAACGCGGTTGCAGTGTCCGGTAGCGGCAACTGAACGCACTGAAAATCGTGTTTTCGTATGTTGGCAGGTATCCCGTGTCGGCAACAGAAATACGTGTCTACGCTTACGCAGCAAAACCGAACGCGAAACCGTCCCTAATGCTAATTTTTAGTTTAAATTATCAAGCAAAGTGTGTATCCAGTTGACGCCTGCACGTTACCTTCGTTGACAGCGCTAAGGTCGGTCTGGGGCGCAGCCACCACAGCCACCGTCGGGGGCGGCGGGGGCGGCGCGCGGGGGCGCTGCAGGGGCGCGGCGGGGGCGGGGGCGGGGGCGGCTGTGGGGGCGGGGGCGGGCGCGAGGCAGGGCGAGGACTCCGCCCAGGCGGGGCGCAGGCGCATACCGTCGCGGCGGCGCGCGCTGCCCGAGAGCGTCTCCGTGCTGCCCGCTTGCCCGCTGTCGCTGCTGCCGGACACGACACGGTATTAGCATTGACTTGTAGGTGGTAGGTAGGTGACATAATCTTCATCAACATGTAAGAGACCCCCCACACTGGCGTCTTTCGAGCGTCAGCGTCATGCCGGCGTCTACGCGGCGCGCGAGCTCTGCACTGACGCCGCGAGTACGCCGGCTCGACGCCGACGTCGAAAGACGCCAGTGTGGGGGGTCTCTTAGAGCTCAGCCGCCGTAATACTAGACACAATAGAAATTCAATTGTTAGCAATCTCTAAGGCCCTTCGTACACAAGGCTACGCCAATCTGCGATACTAATGTTGTATACTACATTAGTATCAAGTCGCGAGTATCGAGTAGCGCACAGTCCGTACACAAGGCTACGCAAATCTCCGATACTAATGTTGTATTTATAGGCAAGGATATTTCTCCACCTCAGAAACAAATTTAATATTTAATGATTGCTCTGCCATCTTGGAAATCGCTGCGACTTAAGTAGCGGAGATCTCGACCGGCAAGTAGCGCGCGACTGGCGCGACGCGAGTCGCGAGACAAATGTCGGCGACGCGACTAGTGTACGAACCTCAATGGATTTGTATGGCGGGAGTCGCTTGGAGACTAAAATCGTCGAGTATCGGAGATTTGCGTAGCCTTGTGTACGAAGGGGCTAAGGCTCTAGGAGTCTTCGTGACAGACAATAAGATAAGGCTTTAGACAGACGGACTACCATAGATATAACTCCATTAATTTATACTTCAAGATACATAAGTAGTAATCAAGCAAATTTCTCAGAATATACCTAGTCTTGCCATAAATTATGTACTTCATATAAACAGTCTATAGTAGAGAAAAAAAAAGAAATGAAATTTTAAAAGCATATATTTTATACGTTTAACGGTGTAGATTACCACAAATATTTAAACTATTCAAAATTACCACCTTCAGCTTTTATACATTTCTCCAAACGTCCTGGTCATTCATCTTTGTCCGCACATACCACATTCAATGGTGTCGAGGCGGCTGTCTTCATTAAGTCTGCTTTTAACGGCTCGATATTTCGATGAAGTTTAGAGCAGGCTTTCTCCTCAAAAATAATCCAAAGGCTAGCCGCACACACACAATAATATTGTCAATACGAGATTGTCAATAATATTGATCAGTGGACCGGCAATCCAAAGGTCGTGGGTTCGAATCCCACTCGAGCTTCCTGAGACTGGTTGATTTTTTTCTAGTAAACATTTTATCCAATATTAATCAACTTATGGTACCGCACACACTACGCAATATTATTGTCAATTTTTACTCAGTCGCTCTGCAACTTCATACGTGTAGGTACAATGGCGGACTATATATATTTTTATGTAAAATTTTGTAATCTAGGAAATAATATGAAAAGTACAAATACGTTTTTGCCCAGATTCCTTTGTGATGACCCTTATTTGGTTTGTTTAAATTCTTTCTCGAGTTTGGCTGGAGTACCTATAGGCTATCGCGAGAATAGGTACAATGGCGGACTCCGTCGCTTTACATCCCTTGCACACCGTGTCGTCTATTTGGTACGGGCACGTAACCGGGCGGGCGGTGCGCTTCTTACGAAAATCGCTGCAAAGTGATAAAGCGACGGTGACCCACACCGTACGCACGGTTTTAAAATGGACAGAAAGAAAAAAGTCGTTGCATTGATTATTGCACTTATTTTAAGTTATAAAAAAACAAGGAAGAAGCGATGGATTAAAGCCTGGATGAGAAAAAAACTGAGTTAAATCATTTGAATCTAATGTACCTATGAACTACGACTTACAGAAGAGCATGATTTTAAAAATTACATGAGAATGAGAGATAGCAGTTTTCAAAAACTATTATCTTTATTATCACGATGGATGTTTTCCATAGCTCTGGATAAGTTTCCCATGTATTCATAATAACAAATATCGCTTTTCTGTGAGATTAGTAATATTATTCACACTATTTTTGTCCTTTTGGTGCGTAAACGTGAACAAAAAACTAACGTCCGCCTGTCTTGAAATCTTTTTTTCAACTAAAATATTGCCGCGCTCACGCACACGTCAATATTATTGTCAATATTCCTGGCTCCGCCCAATATTGATGTGCCCGTGATCAGAATTTCTGGAAATCCACAATAATATTGATCAATACCGCAATACACACACAATATTATTGACAATATGCACTTTATTGACAATATTATTGCGTGTGTGCGGCTAGCTAAAGGGTTAAGAGGCCTATTACATCTCGACTGTGATTTGTGCGTGAATTGGTCAATTTTGGCGTTATGGATCTCAGAAACAAAAATACATTAACAATTATGACTTATTGAATAGTGTAGAATAGCTATTGGAATAGTGCGTAGCAGCCTCGCTTTTTGTAAATTTTGCTTAACTTTTTAATTAAACCCAAAATTGCAGAGAAAGATTTTCATAAAGTGCGCGAAGGCACTTTTTTGAGCTCATCGATTGAACTACTGTTTTGAACAAGTGAAATAAAATAATTATAATGTTGTCTCTTATATAGTCGAATAGTGCGTAGCGGCCTCGGAATTTTAAGATATCATTAATTTTATATAGAAAAAAAATCTTATTCTAAACCAAAAAACTTCGAAAATTGCTATAAGTTAACTGTGAATATCTCCTATCTACGATAATATTATTGAGCAAAATTTATACCAGAGTAATTGTTACTTCATGAGGAATAAAGATTTTATAATTAATTTATTATCCTATTTCGATAAAAACGATAAATACAACTGCAAAATTACTACATAATGCGATGCGCCGGCCGTCCGAATTCAACTTATGCTCACAGAATGGAGATTTGTAATATTATGCACAAATTTATTATCCTATTTCGATAAAAACGATAAATACAACTGCAAAATTACTACAAAATGCGAAAATGGGCATTTTACGCAAAAATCACATTCAAAATGTAATAGGCCTCTTAAGGGGATCAGGACTTGCGAAGGGCCGCCAATCTTCACAGGCAATGAAATCCGTTAAATTCACGTCTAGCCAGCGCTGGGTTGATTTCGCTTTGTGCGCTGGTGCTGAGTCTTGTTGAAATATTCATTGTTTACCAGCTAGCACAGTGTTACTTAGTGGCTTAACCACCTTCTCTAAATTATCGCTTTGGTAGTTAGTTGCTCGTGCTTTCCCCCTTGCTCACAAAAATGGAGCCTTTTCACGGCTTCGTAGGACACGCCCCACCAAACCATCATAGATGCTGGGTGGTGGCCTCTTTCGACCTTCGGAATTTTATCAGTAGCTCCTTGGAAGCTGTGTGCATACACCCTATCGTTTTGACGGTTTAACTTCTCTTCAACCTAAAAAAAAACATCCGTAAAGAGAATGGTCCGGTGGCCACCGTCTGCGTGTTTCTGCAACAACTTCTTGGCTCTCACGATTCTCTGTGGTACCCCACTCCATGTTTACACAGGAATGTGTTAGATCAAAATTAATAGTATAAAACCTACTTAATATAATGATATCTAATAATAGTACTACCGTCATATTATTTATCTAAAAATACCTTCATTTAAGTTGGAACAGTACTTTTGGCAAGACTAGGTACTTGTAATGTAGGTGCTATAATCATCATCAGCCTATGAGGCAGACGGACTACTGTAGAACTCCATTAATTTAAACTTCAAAGTACTTAAGTAGTATTCGAGGAAATTTTACAGAATGTACAGACTGGAGCAAGTCAAACTACCACAAAATGTCAAAAAATTTTTTTTTTAACATTAACTATGTCAAATTTGTTAAAAAAAAATTTTAACTTTAGCATTTGGGTTTAAAGATTAAAGTTGATTAAAGACATTTGACAGTTTTGGACAGGTTGGCGTGCAGGCGTGTGCACACGTGTTTTTCGGGCGCTCGTTAACACGCGCTCTGAGTAGTGAAGTAGTTTATGAGGGTTTACGCATTTCGGTTTTCCATACAAACTTCCAAGTCGAAATTTTTAAAAACCACTAAGCCAATTTTATTTAACTTTGCATGCTAAAGTAAAATACAGAGAACTAAATAGTTTATTTAAAGTGAGATAATGCGATTTAAAACTTTCTATAGTGGACTTTAAATCGCAATAACTCAGCTAAATAAATGTTTTTTTTTAAATGTTTTCAACAAACTATTTCGATCCCTGTATTTTACTTTAGCATGCAAAGTTTCATTACATTTGGCATAGCGGTTTTTAAAAATGTCGACTTGGAAGTTTGTATGGGAAACCGAAATGCGGAAACCCTCTTAAATGGAACAGTTGAAACTGCATTAGGACTGCACGTCGACCTTGCAGCTGGCTTGCAGTTAGTGTGCAGTCGTTGGAACTGCACTGAAAGTGCACAACGACTGCAATCAGGCTGCACGGTTGGTAGACAGTTTAATTGCAATCCTGCTAACTTCATTTAAACTGCAATTTGGCGCACAAGAAGTGCAGTCCGTCTCTCTAGAGCCTCAACGTCCCACTGCTGGGCACACGCCTTCCCACGTAAACAATAGCACACGGGAAGATTGGGCCATTATCCACCACGCTGATACAATAGTGTTTGCTGGGTTTAACGACTACCATCTTACAACAACAACCGGGACCAACGGTTATACGTACTTTTCAAAGCAGGAAGAAATATATTAAACATACATCATCATCATCATCAGCCCATAAACGTCCCACTGCTAGGCACAGGCCTCCCACGTGGACAATGGGGCACGTGGGGATATTGGGCCGTAACCCACCACGCTGGCCCAATGCGGGTTGGTGGGTTTTAAGACTGCCATCTTACGACGACAACCGGGACCAACGGCTTTACGTGCCTTCCGAAGCACGGAGGAGCTCGAGATGTTTTTTTTTATTTGGTCACTCATCTAGCGACCCGCCATTGCGAAAGTTGCTTAGCGGGCAAGATCGCCAACCAAACACGCTAGCCGCTGCGCCATCGAACTCCTCATTAAACATACATATGTACATATAATCATGACAAACAGTTAATACCTTAAGTAGAGCATTAAAAGCATATTTGATTGAATCACCAATGTCATAGCCTAGTAATTGATTTTAATCGTGCTGTACATTGAGGCGGTGAACCCTGTCATTGTTATTAAGTTATGTTTTTTGCTTTGTTTTAATCTCATTGTTTTTCCTTATAGCTGCATTGCCACTATGTATGTAAATCCTGTTTTTGTTTTATTTTTATGTAAAATTAGTTGTATTGCAATTGATTGTGCGCCTACTTTCTTTTTTAAATGTGTTTGTCAGTGTCACTGTCAGTGTCATGTGGTCATATGTCAGTCGGTCAGTTTGTTCCGAATTTCCGGTCCGTGTTGCGTTTTAATGTTTTTGTTTGTTTTTTTTTGTATGCCCGTTTTCTTTTTGTGGGTTTGATGTTGTTTTTAATATATACCTAAGTTGGTTTAATGCTCTAAGACCTAACTAGTTATGTACTAGTAACTTGTATTTATAAAAAAAATCTTTTTTCATAAATGTCGTACCGTGATGTCACTACTGTGTACAGCAAAATACAAGTGCAACAGGCCCCGCATGCTGCATATACTGAGTTGTGCACAGTGTTGGCATTACACAAAACAACAGAACAACTATTATCCCCGAAGAGTTAGTCAGAGACTAAACAATGAGGACCGCAAAAGCAGTCCTCTGCCATAGTCCACTTTTCAAGAAATAGCGACTGCATATGTGCTCAGCGTCACAGGTGGTGAGCCCATCGCCGCTCTATGCTAATGGATGTATGTGCAATTTTTAGTCCGTTAGTCGTCTTTAACGACACCCAAAGGAAAGGAGGGGTGGTAGTATTCTTTCACCGCTACGCGACATGGGTAATACATAGTCATAAAAATAATACCCACCAGTTGCTGAACCCAGAATCGCCATCCATAGAGTCGGTCAGGTAGAAAGTTGAATTGGTAATCTTGAGCGCGCTAGGGATCTCCGCGTTGATGTCCACCGCCATAGACGTAGCTCTCCTGAAGCGGGACTTGAATGAGAAGTAGGCTTTTCTGGAGAGGGTTCCGCTGTCCTTCTTGCTGTCAGTTGGCGTCCTCGGTGTCTCGGGAGGGGGTTTATCCGGCAAAGGAGGCGGGACGTCTCCGTTACTTAGCCTCTTTTCTCCGATGACAGTCTTCAACTCCTCTTTAAACCCGTATGGACTTTCAGTCTTGCTGAGTAAGTTGGTGTCGTTGAAGGTTATGGTGCTGTATGGGTGCTGGATCTCAGGCCTCTCGTAGTTCTCGTAAATGGGCGATTTGGGCTTGCTCTTTGGTGTATCGTAAGTGCCGTTCGGTTGAGACTTGCTGAACGGCTTGCCGTCCATGGCCACTGTTGATGAAACAATTAAATGAATAAATAAAAAGTAATTTATTTCTTGTCATAAATATTAGGTACTGTACCGGACTTCATCGCTTTACCAGTCTTAAGGCTTATACCCTTCACAACGCAAGTGTCCGGGTCCCCCAACGTGTTACGCGTCAAAATAAAAAAATATGAATTGATAGCAATTTTTTTAAACGCTTTTCTTTTAAATTGGTATTCAAAAATTTAAGACATGAAGAACATCCGATATGGTCTAGTGGCTAGGATACCTGGCTCTCACCCAGGAGGCTCGGGTTCGATTCCCGGTATCGGAAAAGTACTTTTTTTACTTTATCCATTCTCATAATTTTCTTTAACTTTTATTAGGAGTATTTTACTTTTTAAGTTTTTTTTTAAAATAATTTGACATAGTTCTTATATTCATAGTTCAGATTTTTCGAGTTTGTTATTATTATACTCCCCGCTTTCCGTCTGGAAGTGATTATTTTTGTGTAAGTACTTACTTAAATATTATAATAATATTTGACTTTATTTTCTCTTATACATTTTTGTAAAAATGTTATTTACGAGTTTGTACACATTTCCGTAATTATTTTATGGCTATAGCAACATTATGAATTTGGAAGGTTGTATAGTGTACCGAAATGAGTAAACCCTCTTATGGGGGTTTACGCATTTCGGTTTCCCATACAAATTTCCAAGTTGAAATTTGTAAAAACCAGTAAGCCAATTTCGATGATACTCGGCATGCTGAAGTAAAATATAGAGATCTAAATAGTTTGTTGAAAACATTTCTAAAAAACTTTTTTTAACTGAGTTATGGCGATTTTAAACTTTCTATAGTGGACTTTAATCGCAATAACTCAGCCAAGTAAACCTTTTTTAAAAATGTTTTCAACAAACTATTTAGATCTCTGTATTTTACTTTAGCATGCAAAGTTTCAATAAAATTGGCTTATTGGTCTTTAAAAATGTCGACTTGGAAAATTGTATGGGAAACCGAAATACGTAAACCCTCTTAATAGTAAAAATACAATGAGAAAGTTACCGCTGTATCTCTTCGTGAGGTTCCGCTTGATCTGGCGCATCTTGCGCTGAAAGTCCCTGGTGATCTAGGTGAAAGTGTACAACCCACCGCTAGAGGGCGTAATAGCCGGGCACAGGTGGGGACTAGGCTTAATAGTATAGTGAGATAGTTACCACTGTATCGTTTGGTGAGGTTCCGCTTGATCTGGCGCATCTTGCGCTGAAAGTCCCTGCCGATCTAGTTAAAAATGTACAACCAACTAGAGGCCGTAGCAGCCGGGCACAGGTGCGGACGAGGCTTAATAGTAGAGTGAGATAGTTACCGCTGTATCGCTTAGTGAGGTTCCGCTTGATCTGGCGCATCTTGCGCTGAAAGTCCCTGGCAATCTAGTTGAAAGTGTACAACCAACTAGAGGCCGTAGCAGCCGGGCACAGGTGCGGACTAGGCTTAATAGTAGAGTGAGATAGTTACCGCTGTATCGCTTGGTGAGATTCCGCTTGATCTGGCGCATCTTGCGCTGAGCGGCGCTGGCGATCTTGGTGAGGGTGTACTGGCCGCCGCTAGGGGGCGTGGGCAGCCGGGAGGCGGGCAGCGGCCGCGCCTGCGCACTCTGCAAGCACAACAGTCATTTATTTAGATAGATACAACGCTTTATTGCATACACAAAAATAAAAAAAGCAAACACAAAGAGAAAGCATTTAAAAAAAAGCAAAGGCGGTCTTATCGCTTAAAGCGATCTCTTCCAGACAACCTTTGTGGTATAGGACCACAGAAAAAGAGCGACAGGCAGTGCACCAGAACAAGAAAATATGAGATTTTTTTTTTTTAATAAAAGAAGGAGGCAAACTTGCAGGCGGGTCACCTGATGGCGAGTAATCACCATCACCGCTTATGGACACTCGCAAAAACCAGAGGAATCGCAGGCGTGTCGCAGTTTATTTTTTTTGAAATTTTGAATTTTGAATTTTGAATGGCGGCAATAAAAACAGAATTCAAATACTTAATTTTTAGTTTTTATTTATTTAGTTATATCGAAAAACTCACAAGGTGTAAGCGGTTGGTATTTGGTAGATCTATTTTACGAACTGTTATCATTATCATCAGGCCATCGCAGTCCACTGCTGGATATAGCCCTATGCTGTTGGGCCCGGTCTAAACTGTCATACACAGCCGGAAATCGAAACCAGTCTAATTGATTAAAAATATATTTAAGTTTACTGTCAGTCAGAAAATGTGGACGTAAATAGAAGAATCAAAGGCCAAACCACATCCACTCTCATGACAGTATACAGGGTTCTCCCCACCAAAAGTAAATATGGGGTAAAAAAGTAATAATAGAATATTTGACGTACACGACGTCTGCTTTTTATATCCTATAGTTCTAGCGCGTGCGTGTGCGATAGACCGGCGCGCGCTAGGTGACAATATTTTTTTAAGGAAAAGTTGAGACAATAATGTCAAAAAAAAAATGTTTTTTTTATTCATAATTTCGTTGTAGTGTAGTGTGTAGGTACTGTACCTTCATCAAATAATGAAATAAAAAACCATTTTTTTGACATTATTGTCTTTTGCTATAGGATCACGTAAATAAATTTGCCCGGGGGGTCCAAAAGTAACCATGTATATTGCAACCATTCGAAGTGCGCCATACCTTATCGGGGTCCTCGCAGTCGGTGTCGCTGTCGAACGAGTCGATGTCGTCGTGCGCGGGCGGCGGGGGCGGGGCGGCGCGCGCCGGGTACGCGTGCGCGTGCGCCGGCGCCGGCTCCAGCGACTCGTACAGGTGGCCGGAGTCGCTGCTGTCGCACTCTGAGCCAAATACATATTACGTCAATTGAGAATCGACAAACAAAATGTATCTACAGACTATATACCTACGCGTAAACCAAATCGGCTAGTATTGGAAACCACTCTGAAGACAGCACGGTATACAAGGAATAGTTATGCTATGTGTATAGAAATATTCAATAAGATTCCTGACCATTTTAAGGAGAATATTTCAATCAGTCGTTTTAAATTCCTATTGCGTAAATGGTTATTGGTACAGGCTTTTTACTCGACAAAGGAATTTTTGGAACACTAACTCCATGTCATTATTGTGTCACATTTATTTCATTACATTTGTATATTTCATTGTACACACGGCGTCAGAACAACCTACCCTAAACTGTCAAATTTCTCCAATGAATATTAATCCTTAAATCTAGACAATAAAATTAAAATTGATTGTATAAATTTGACAGTTTTGGGTAGGTTTATCTGACGCCGTGTGTAAACGACAAAGGAATTTTTGGAACACTAACTCCATGTCATTATTGTGTCACATTTATTTCATTACATTTGTATATTTCATTGTACACACGGCGTCAGAACAACCTACCCTAAACTGTCAAATTTCTCCAATGAATATTGATCCTTAAATCTAGACAATAAAATTAAAATTGATTGTATAAATTTGACAGTTTTGGGTACGTTTATCTGACGCCGTGTGTACTCATTGACATTTTTGACACAATTTATTCTTGACAATTTATTAGTTTGTTTCAATAATTAATTTGTGTTGTGCTATTTTGGACATTTTTATTAGTGGACGTTTTTATTTTTGGACATTCTTATTTTTGGACGTTTTTTAGTTTTTGGACAATGTTAATTTTGAACATTATTATGATTTGAATATTAGTTAGTATTGCAAACTATGTGATTTAATGCGAAGTTTAATGTTAAATTTGGTTGGAATTCTGAATATTTGCATGCTATGTTATATGGCTAAATAGGTTTAAGTCCCATTTTTATTTTTAGAACATCAAAATGTAATTACCTTAATTAAAGCAAATAAAGTCATTTGCATTTGTATAAACTGTCCCACTGCTGGCAAAGGACTCTATCCTTGAAATCAAGTAATCATTACAATTTATGAATATTGGCTTTACACCACTTGCCAAATGTGGGCTACGCATCGTAAAATATGAAGCACACTTAGCCCAACCTGGGGATTTAACTACGGGCTTTTACTAATCTGTGTCACGGGCCCTACCTAGGCCATATATTTACCACTCAGCTACCGAGGTGTAAGTCATTAAAAATATATATAGTTTTATGATAAGTTACAACTTAGCTATTATGAATATTTAAACGTGTGAATGAAAATAATGAATAGGTGTAAAGCGGGTCGGCGCGGTGTTACGTAATTTTACAGTGACAGACGTTGAATAAAAACATATTACGTGAAAAATCAAGCTTAAATTAAGTCTAGATAACACGCAAGCGTTGTCAGGCCACAGATTATCGACAAAAGAAGTGAAAGTTGTCTGACGACTAAACGTAGCTCTACGTAGCTGTGTGGCTCTTTCCGAAAAGTTTTTGTTACACAGAATGTTTGAGGCTAAATAAAAAGGGGAGGTAAGTTCCCAGACTAAACGTACCGTTGATAGCTCGCCGCCATTCACGAAGTTATTGTACTGATACAGATAAGGATGATAAAATTATCGCATTTTGTCTTTATGCAGTTAATGACTGCTAAAGATGATTTCCATAAAAGCAAAATTTCAATATTATATTTATATTATATTTCACTTCACGACTTCCTTATGTTTATATATGTAAGTAAGATTTTTTTTTACTTTAATATGTAAGTAGGCAATCGTTCTTCAGCGAATTAATTTTACATAGGAACATGGGAAAACAATGGGAAAATTATTGTTTTGAGAAATGCCATCGCTAAAGAGGCAAGAAATTGCTAATATCTACTTGTAATACTTTAGTATGTACTTACATCACACGCTTTTATACAAATAGTAAACGATATCGCGCACTGTCGCTTTCATTAGCGTCAGAAAAGGCGTGGTATAAGCGATTACTTTTTTACTATTCAAACGGGTAAAGTTAATTATAATTTGTATGACGATTTGTATGGGACAGTAGCAGCGCCACCTTGTGTCAAACTTGCATATCTAACCAACCAGTAACAGTTTCGATGCCATACACATTTTAGTTTCATTCACATACACAATGGTGAAGAAACTCGCATAGGCACTACAAACTTGTGTAACTAACTTGTTTCCCAAAACATTTCTACCTAAATAAGCGCTGCCATTTCCTTCTTAGTTCCCTTAAAATCTCTCCGTTCTCCTGAAGGGCAGGAGTATAGGCAGAGAGGCCATTTGCTACATTCGAGATACACCTCTCTTGACTCTCTTAAAATTCTAGCAAGCTCCGAGAGTTTTGTTTCTCAATGCCGTCGTCGTCGTATATTTCTCATCTACATTCCGATAGTACATTCCGATGTTTTGCCTACTAAAGATAGAAAGGAGAATGACCATACCAGCCTATTCGATATCTATTGCGTCTTAATCATTCACATATCAAAAGTGTTCTCTTAAGTTATAATGATTTCTGTTAAAACCGGTTTTCTATAGAACGCCGCGTTAAGAGTCAAGTGATAAATAAATGCTGAACTGAGCTGATAGTCATACGATAACAGTTGTCATAACCTCAAAATACCTAAAAAGTCTTAACCTAAAAATGAAGATAGTTTCAAACTCCCGCATGATATTGTAATGTAATTTTTTCTACATAATGCAGAGCATTGCTGCTATTGATTACTATTTGCTTCATTAAAGCGCTGCTAACTAGCCTAACTCCCATAGTAAAATAGTAATTCTTCTTTGACCTAAGTTAAGCTTATCGATCGAGCTGATCAGTGCTCAGTGCCGATCAGTGCTCACTCAATAAATATATTTCTGCTGTGTCTATTAGTGGCGCCGCGTTTTAAGTGTCAATAAAACTAGCACTAAATATTAGGCATTCTGATCTAAATAGGTGAGCGGAAGGCCAAGGCCCCCTACGTAAGGCCTACGGCCGGTCAGGCGCACCTGCCGAGCCGGTGAGTGAGGCAACCGAATACGCGAGGTGCCGACGATGATGGTGGCGTGCGTCGCTGTCGGTTTCATAACACAATGTGTCATACATACCATGCAGTACACTCATGGCGCGCCGACATATAACTTTCCCGGTGTTGCAGTTTAGATTCAATTGAAGTATTATAAAACTTTTGTCTAATAATTATTAATATCGGTATCGACTATTGGTATATATGTCGCAATCATATGATAAAAACAGAGATTTGGTTAATTCCCTAAGTGATTTGATCAAATCACGAGGATATTAAAATAACAACACGATTTCATCATTTCCCTAAACAAATCTAGGGATTTGAACACCACTAGAACATAAATTGCCCTACTCCTGTAGGTCACGTGATAGGTTAGAAAGTTATTTTTTATTAGACAACAGAAATACAAGCTGCCCTACTCCTGTAGGTCACATGTTTTTGGTCATTTCACGGAACCAGTTCTGGTATTTGTTCTAATCTCTAGATTTGTTTAGGGAAATAATAGAATCGTGTTGTTATTTTAACATCCTCGTGATTTGATCAAATCACTTAGGGAATTAACCAAATCTATGTTTTTATCATATCCCTGCGACACATACAATAATATAGAGTGTTTGATAATAGGTAGTTGGGTATATCTGATTCCTGCACTTGCCCAAGCGACCAGGTACGCTACCAGGTTACTACGAAGAAGTTATTGTAATACAATTTTATTATTAAGCGGTATTGTTACTGATGATGGTGCACTATATTAAAATCGAGACAAATAATGTGAAACGTTCTTATTCAAGTAAATTATATGCATTTAGAATAAAAGAAAATATTTACCTATCTGATACGCGTAATGTGTATAGTTATCTGATACGCGTATGTCAATAGTTGTTTAAGATTTAGACAATTAGAAATTCCTCCACAGTTCGGGAAGGCAGTTTCATATCGAGACGAGATGCAGTACCTAAGTGCTATCTTGGAACATTCAAATATTTGCTTAATTGTATGTGCCACAACGCATAAAGCGAAAGCTCAGAAGGCGTAGACAAATATACATACATTCACATACATACATATAATCACGACTATTATCCCCGAAGGGTTAATCAGAGACTATAGGCAATGAGGACCGCAAAAGCAGTCCTCTACCATAGTTCACTTTTCACCAAATAGCGACTGCACATGTGCTCAGCGTGACAGGTGGTAAGCCCATCTCCGCTCATCTACATGCTGTTGGATGTATGTGCAGTATTTAGTCCGTCGTTAGTCGCCTTTTTCGACACCCAAGGGAATAGAGGGGGTGGTAGTATTCTTTTATTTTTATGAAAAAACGGGATTTTACCATGTCTGAGTGGTTGGTTTTGAGTCCCCGATATTTCGGCGCGTTGCATGCACCATGATCACGGAGTAACTCATGTTACCATGAAAGTTAAAAAAATTAAAAATTAAAATTGTAGTAATTAATTAAAATTAGTAATTAAAATTAAAATTGTAGTATTCTTTCACCGCCACGCGACACGGTAAGGCAGATATTACCATTATTAATTAGCAAGTTGGAGAACACCTGCTATTGTAAAGTATTTACTTTTAGAAAATTTACCTGTGACCATGGCTGATGCTACTCGGCCGAAATGTCGAGTACCTACCTACCTCTATACCATACCATAGACAAATTGTCTATACCAAGTAAGTACTTACTTTTTTTTTTAGAAATTGATTTTTTTTATTATTAGTAAATATACTAAAATGTTTATTTTGATGGCGATATGTGCAAAAGTTAGGTAGGCACACTCCGTGGGCACTCTCATCTAACACGAGCTAGGTATACCGTTAGGAAACGTCTATGATGGGTAGAGCACTTTCGAACATTTTTGACGCGATTAAAAAGAATGGATTAGTTTAACTTTAATTGTATTTTAAAAACTACTTACATTAACCTTGTCTGTGAGATTTCTATTGTGTCTGGGTTTACGACTGAGCTGACTGGTTCAGTTTATTGCAATGACTTTGCAATCAACTAAACTAAATTTAAAACCACTTCATTCATTCATTTCTGATGTTAAGCAATTACAATTAATAATAATGATAAGAATTTTCATTTTACATAATATCATTTATTTACACTATATTGAAGATGTCGTTGATGTCTCTTGTAAAGCGGACAGATAGCAGTTGTTCTAAAAAAACTTAACGTATTTGTCTATGGTAGCAAATTCATATATTTTTTTCAAGTGTTTTTTTTTAAGTAAAAAATGATATTGGACGATTCAAAAGTGCTAAGCACTTTTAAATCGTCAAGCCTACCACGTACGTAATACATAATACGTTATCATATCACCAGCATCTATTGCCGTGACGGATGCATTTTCACTAGATCTTATGCGATTGAAAGCGATACCTGTCCTGTATGACTGCACAGCAGGTGCCGAGTATGGCGAGTCAGCGAGTGGCGAGCGTGTTACAGAGAAACTATGGGCACGTGACGGACTAGGCAGTTACAAATATACGTTAGTGTAACTATAATTTGTTTACGTACGTACTTTTTTATATATTTGATTCCTCATGGCCTCCATCTATAGTTTCGACTCTGTATACTTATTAAATTTATTTTATTATGGAAGACTTGTATATTTAAACATAAATCCGTATCCGTACAGTATCTTAAAACATGAAAGTTATTACGAAACGAGGATTCATTTAAAACCTGGTTTAAAACTGATGTTGTCTCTTAATTGTGTTTATAAGATTAATTTTTTCATAAATGTAAGAATTTTTGACAGAAATTCTATCTTCCCTAGTGTGATTAAAGTTCTGAATAGATTATCTCACACTTCAATCGTGTAAATTATAAAAAAAATTACGTCAAAACAATAAAACAAAATTGAGGAAACTGTTTAATAGTTTTAGCACCTATAAAGAAAATCAAGTAACATAATTTATCACTCATTAAAATAATAAGGTTCAATATTGTGTGGCAACGGCAAGCCAACCACCACCAGTTCATTTGTATTGAGACCATTAGCACTCGTCTAATCATCACGAAAACGATTTGGCAATGTATAACATGAGTTGCCTTATTCTTTGTATTGCTCGGGCGTATTATTATGCACAACAATATCATAATTTGAAGACAAGTCACGCAAATAACTGAATTATAATAGTGAAAGGTCAAGGTCACGTGAGTTAGCAAATCGGAATGTCTTTTATTTCTTTCCATTAACATTTTTGTGACTAGAAAAATAAAATACTCCTAATAAAAGCGAAACGAAATTCAGCAGATGAACATTTTTAGATAATCGATTAAAGTTAGAACCATTTGAAGTAGCACAATGCCTCTACGCCCAAGCAAGATATTTATAGAAGCTCTGATATTGATTCTGGTCATGCTACGGATAAAAAAAATAGCTTCGAATGAGTTAGTGCCTACTGGCGTTTAGCCTCCGTAAAGTAGTAATAAGCAAACGGATAGATCAATTTACCGACAATAGCGAACTAGAAAGTTGGTAAAAGTGCACATTTATGATCGGGTTGCCCATAACAGACACGATATTTTGCTTTATACATGCCGAGCGGGCAGGCATGCCATATCCGATGTTGAAACCTGCGGCAACGTATTGGTAAACACACTAAATATTCCCACATTCAAGCGCAACGGAGCGTAAACATTTATACTTATAAGATAAGACAAAATAAAGTTTGGTATGTCAATTGTTTTCACCGTCAACTGCTGACGAATTTTCTTTGGACATTATTTACATTCATAACCGTCTTTCACAGCACTCTGTGAAAAATCGGCCACCGACTGCGATCGACAAAAGTCGGCGAAAGGTCACAAATCGGTGACTGATTAAAAACGGTTGTCTGCGCTGCGGATTTTTGGTCATCTATAATGTTAACATTCAGAGTTTTGAATAAGTGAATTACCAATAAATGCAATGAGATCCTGTATTTCGATTTCTCCATGTCTCAGCACGGTCCTGATGCTGAGCCAGCACTTGTGCTCCAGCGCCTCGATCAGGTCCACCGCGTCCGCAGCCTCAGCCTTCCCGTGCGGGGAGCGCTTGGCGTCTTCGTCGTTCTGGCTGTAGTAAGGGCACTTCACGCTCGTGTCGATGTACACCGTCGATGGCGACGTTATGAAAACTACAAACAAGGGCGAATAAGGCGCTGCAGGCAATCACATTCTCAGATTCATAATCGTGAGAGCATGTGAACCATTATAGAAAATATCTCACAACGCTGAGCAATGCGTGATATGATAAAGGAAAACTCTTCTGCCTTTGGATACATTGTAGCGTCACAGAAGTTAACTTTTTCTACAAAGTATAATGAATGACAGAAAACATTGTCGCCTCACGACTTTAGATATTGAGCAAATGCAACCAGCGGCGGCGTAAAGGCACGCGACATTCTAATAGCATAAATTACACTGGGTTCTGCATTTGTTAGCATAAGAATTATGATGCACATATTAATAGCATTTGCTCAGTTTTGGAGACAAGATAGCGTTGAAGCCTAGAGCACCTTGATCGCCGATGTTCCTCCGAAAAGTCCGCGGCCTCAGCGGCGGGCCGACCCCGCCGTTCACCGGAGGCCTTTCCGATACCATTTTTCATCATCACTTATTTTCACTTTATCACTCCACTTCTCACGAGAGAATTCACTTAGACACAAATCCACTTCCTAATCGAGTTTTGGTTACTGTAAATTAGATTGTATTGTTGAAGATGCAAGTTGATTGCACAAAAGACGTATTAGCACTTACATTTTAAAGATTGATTTCCTTATCTCGGCCGGTTACGCGGTCGGGTTATAGAAAAAAACGAATCAAGTCACCGGCAGCTGTGAGACTCGTCGGCTCAGGGTCGACTGGTGCCTCGAGAGTGGTATATTTTTCACAGTTTCAATGCTAAACGCGAGTTGTTGCAAACGTACCGAGTAATCACAGTTCAGATAATTATTTGACATTGGCTCTGGTTAATGCACTCCATTTTTAGATAGTTATGCTTTAGCAAGGTTTGGTCTAGTTTCGTTAATGTTCGAGAATCATCATTGCCTTTGCCATTTATCTATTTATTACTAAGACGCCTTTTTGATTAGGTACATGTTTTAAAAATATGGTGGCTACCCGAATTATTCTACTTGCAGATACTTAAATTGTATTACACTATTAAGTTTATGACTAACCAATCAATTATGGTCTTTGTCAAATTCAGGAACTTAGATTGAGTTATACCGAACCTTGATCATATTGAGACATATATCGAGTTAATTCACAGCATTGACACGGTTCCACACAAATATGTTCGCCGCAATTTATCAGTTTACATAGAACCGTTTATGGTGCAGTTGCAAAACGAGATACAAGCGTGTTTGTATATGGCGTTGCAATCAGAGCATTGCGGCTTGCGAAACAATGAACGCGTAGCGAATAATTTGTTCCGCGGAAGGATAACTTCACCGATCAATTACCTGGAGTTGAAATGCAATGAAATTCACGGACCGGTATAACTAAAAAAGGTTAGGCTACAAACTACTAGACAGTCGAAATTGGTTGATATCTATTACTTTTATAATAAGTATTAAAAACGCAAGAGCCAAATGCTGTTTTCAATAAAATTTTGGTATATAACGCAAAGATAATCTAGAGATGATTTAACTGTAATACGAGTATTACGGTATGCAGATACTGAAGATAATGGTGATGATCGAAAAACAAGAAATGCATTATGTGTCCCGTTATGAAGTCACTACACCGTACTACACCGAACAGAAGTTTAAGCATTGCTTGGGCATGATACTGATTTCGGAAATAACAAATCAACAATGAGATGACTAACACCTCAGTCTCCCTGTGACCACGGACACTGTAAAAGGGTTCGTAACGTCAGGATAATATAAAAACTATGTAAATAGTAAATTAAACGCGAGTTAATCCGTAAAAACGTGTTTCATTTCAATGTGTAGTGCTCGCTTAAACCTCAGAAAACAATAACAGATTCGAACTTACCAATCGCAATATCAAGTTTTTAAACAGGAAATTTCCCAAAACACTAATTGAATTGCCTAAATATAATATAATGGATGCATTAACTGATGTGATTTACCGTTTACGCACGACACCTTTGCTAACTATGTTGAACTTATTAGAACACAGTTTTGTTTTTATATTGATTCAGGTAAAATGGATTGTTTTAGCTATTCCTAAACCCCGATTTACATATATTACTTATATCTGTAATACTGACTTTTGACAAAGACTTATCACAACTCATGAATGAATAAATAAGAATTACACTGACTCATTTTTGTTTGATAGAACATTATTTGAGAGGAAACATTATGTCAAATAACGATGAGTTGTGCATCGGCAATGTTAACATCAGTCGTATTGAGCACAAGTAAGGGCTATTAGCGGCACAAGGTGGCTTTGTGTTGTAAATTCCGCGCCTGTGTCGCGGCGGTCGGTGCCGGCTGCTGGCTGGGCACGAGCGCTCGCGGATCTGCCTATCTCTACATCAATTAAGGCCTTGATCATGTTATGCAAACAGACGATACCACATTCAGCTAACATCCTCTACTTTCTAAACAATTTTGACTAAGAAACAACTCAATGAAATAACAAAGCAATGGAAAATGTAACATTTACACACATTGTCTAAAAGTATAATCTTTGTTTTTGAATGCATTAATTACTGATATCACAGAGTTAGCTAAGCACATCACCAACCACTTTTATGTATCGAAGCAGACCGTGACGAAAGATAAAGTGTAAACTAACAATACAGAACTAGTAGTTAGAAAGCAAATACAAAAACAGTTTTATGTCAACATATTTGCTGGAGTTGAGCCACTTTTGGTAGTTGTAACTTTTCACAAACACACAATAAGGAGAGCAGCGTAACCGGCCGGTTAAACCACAAAAGCACAGAAACTTGCAAAATTCAACAATACGATTTTCAACTGACATTTGGTAGGTGTCAGTGAAGGTTTCATTACGGATCGCACAATTAAACCGATGAGTTTTTATCGGTGTGTATTGTTAATTGTGTGTAAGCACGAACACAGCACTTTCACAGCCGGCGACGGCAGCGCGCGCGTCCACTCGAGTGCGCGGGCGCAGGGCTAACTCGCGAGCGCGCGGCGTTTACCCCGCGCCGTCCCTCTCCGAAGCGAGCCTTGCCTTGTGTGACCACGAAACGAGTGGGTGTACCAGAATTTCCATTTAAGCATCATCCCTCACGTCACGTCATATTTTAAATGCACGAACAACATTTTACGCCGTCATAGCACTAGTGTGACGAATATTATCGTAATATTTTTGACTTTGCAAATAAATGTGTATTTTCGAGATTAATGCCAAATCTTAATTATTAAGTTTTTTTTGTTTGTCCGGCTTCACTTTTTTAAGCTACTTATAGGTTTTTGCTACAATGAGCGGATAGTGCAACGGGAACAATTTCAAATAATGTTAAGTCTAATTTATCTTCAAAAATGTCGAAAGCCCGATAGTCGGAAACAAACCAATTCGACCAGAACCACATTTTACAGAACTGGTCCAGCGAGACTACTGAAATCTAGGTCGATTTGTAATCAATTAAGCTATAGATCATAAGTAAAATAGGCTAAGACAGGCATCTGTCGAGATAGGAAATAATAATACCGTGGAAGGGTAAAATGCACTTAATTTGCTAATTGTAATGCTGCATGAATTTGGAACGCTGCTCTCAATCTACTAGTGACATAATGTCGACAGTTAGCTACCAATCGATCCCACGTTCGACTTCATCGTAGATTTTGACTGCGACTGTGGCACAAGTGATTTGACTTGCAAAGTCTCAGAGATTTAGTGCACTTGGTTGCGCACAAAATCCGCTTGCATTCCGTTCAGGCTTCACTTATAGCTTTCGTGACAGGCTTTGCGTGAGGTTGTTCAATGAAGGTTACAAATGAAATGTTTCGTATATTAACTTCCTCATGACTCTGATGAGAACCCTATTTTGTATCTGTCTGTGGCTGTCTCTATGAATTTCAGTACATTACTAACAATTGACTGTTTATAGTAAGCCACAATAGCAACCTTCGTAGCAGCGGCGACGTAACTAAGCTATTGTTACTGGACTTCAAATGCGTTTCTCATGATTATGTCTTTATCCGCCATTAGGCAAAATTATTTAGCGAAAGTCATAACATTTCTGTCCTGTCCTAATAGGAGGAATTGTTTACATGTATTATTATTAATAATTTGAAAGTTACGTCACTGTTTTCAGTTTGATCTCATGGAGAAATAAAACACTGTCTCAAGAGATCAATTTCTCGCGTTCCAACAAAAGTTTACAAGTTTTTGCAATAACATTGTCTCACTTGTTTAAGACATTATTTCATTTAGCGTATTGTCTGCAACGCAAAATACACACGTGAGAAAGCAGAAGCAGAAGCAGAAAGTAAATAATTTCGCATTGAGTTTAAAACGAAGCATTAGCAACATTTTATTACGATAACTTTTGAATTGCATAAATAGTAAGTAATTTTAATTGTATTAATTTAAGTATGAGAAAATGATAACTCTACGAAACATCTTAGATAATCTATAATTAATTTATATACTACATCATCGTAACATCATAATGTTCCGTCATATTTTCGGCGATGATTACTGTAAAGCTCCTAAAAGAGCAAGAACCAATTGACAGACCCAAAGATCTTTTAGGGTCAAGGATGAGTTATGTAAGGTAAATTTATACGAGTAGCGCCATTTCCAACTATGCTGCGAAGGTAAAAGGAATGATTCGTGTTGCATTTGCTAATCTGTCCGCTGTATGGACAAACAATGACAACGACGTGGTATGGGGTTAATTTTTAATGCTGTAAACACGAGGTACGTGTTACTGTAAAGAATTTGTACTTGTGTTTATACGCAATTGTCTTTAGATTTCTTTTAGTTTTCATAAGGCCATCGATTGTTTATTGAGAATTGAAGATAAAAGTAAATATACGAGTAGTATCAGTAGTTTTTAATTGGAATTTAAAAAAGGAAACAATATTAACTATGTTGCTTAATCTGCACAACTTATTTTTGTGTGTTACGAATACAAACATGCAATTAGACAAGTTTAATATGTGTTTCGTGCATCAAAATTGAGGAACAGCGAAGTGGAAACGAATAATGTTAATTTTTGTTTCCGCGGAGAAAATAAAAAAGATGTTCCACAAGTCGCGTTACATGATGCAAGCGAAATGTCTGCTGACTGACCGATGAGCAGGAAATGAAATGAGTTTTATTTACTAGAACATAGTGAATAGGGTGTTATAAAAACAGTTGAGGCGTATGTTCTGCCTTTCTGGCATGTAAATATACAATTAAATTAACATTATTCAATTGTTCACATAGAGCAAGTAAATTCAAATAACATCATATTAAATTAAAACTAAAAAATAAAATTAATATTTTTAAATTAAATTAACATAATTAAACTAAATTAGAATTATCAAATTAAATTAAATTAACAATATCGAATTATTAACATCAACAAACAAAATTAGATAAAATACAATAATTATTATTTTATTATTAAATATTATAAAATAAATTCATGTAATGAGTAATAGCATTTGTCCAATAAATATTTTAATAATTTTCTTTTAAATTGTGGCATTGGGAGGTCTTTTAAGTCCCTTGGCAGCTTGTTAAAGACTTTGATAGCCATACAGTAAGAATTGCCATTGTGAAGTTTTGTTCTAGTCAACGGTACATACAGTTTTTCATTATGCCTTGTAGATCTGTTATAGACCTCTCCGTGTTTTTTAAAATATGTAAGGTGCGCTCGAACAAATATGCAAATCTGTCTTATGTACATGCAAGGCAATGGCAAAATTTTTGTATGTTTAAATAGTGGTCTACAGGGTTCAAGGTAATGAGCTCTGCAAACTGCTCTTATACATTTTTTTTGCGACAAAAAAGCTTTATTCATCTCTACAGAATTTCCCCATATTAAGAGCCCATAACTTAATACTGAAGAAACATAGCCATAATAAGTTGTAATCGCTACTTCGACGGAAGTAATATTACTTAATCGTCTAAGAGCAAATACAAATTTATTGATTCTGGTGCAAACGTTATTGACGTGAATTTTCCAGTGGCAAAATGAGTCTAAATGTATACCCAAAAAAGTAGTTGATTGGACCGCTTCTATTTTTTCGTTGTTATATCTAACATCCAACTCTATTTCATTTGCTTGATATGTTTTAAATTGCATCATTTTAGTCTTCTTAATATTTATTTGTAAATTATTATTGTTCATCCAGTAAATTATTTCATTTATTGCCATATTAATGTCCTTGTTAAAATTCGCCATTTCGTTAGCCTTTATTAGTAACGTCGTGTCGTCAGCATACATTATACAGTCGTGCTTAATCGCATTAGGAAGGTCATTTATATATAGTAAAAAGAGTATCGGCCCTATAATACTGCCTTGTGGGACTCCGCAATTATTAAGTTTAAATTCAGATTGATGGGTTAATTGTACTTTATTTAAAATTGTTTGAATTTCTGTGCATTGGGTTCTATTGAACAAGTAGTTTTGTATCCAATCATATGCTTTACCTCTTATGCCATACTTGTCTAATTTACGAAGCAAGTTATTATGGTTAACAAAATCAAAAGCTTTGCTCATGTCTAGTAATATCGCACACACGGGTGTTTTTAAATCGATACTCTAGGAAGACAAAAAGCGCGAGACCGCACGAAGGTGAACCGGATTTTTAATGTTGTTTGGTGACGTACACAATTATTCTGTTAGTCATAATAATAGTTAATCACTTGAAAGTTCGGAGCTGTAACTAGAGGCTAGTCTAATGACATTAAAGATTTACGTCAAAAAAAAACGTTCGATAGAATTAGTTAGAGTTGGCTTCGAATGTATTAGCTACTTTTCATGTCTATGGGTAGCACGGCGGTATGCATTCGGTATAAATCTGTATATTTGTCTGAAACTATTGAAAAGGTTTCGGGAAAACAATTTGTAAAAAATATTTGTTGGTAATAGATCTAACAGCAATATTGCTCTTTGGTGAGCTGGTCTCCTTAAACGAGCCTTTCGAACGTCCACAAAATTTCCCTTAACGCTTGCGCCAGAAAAGTTGCCCCCAAGGTCACTGGTGCATAATAGTGCGACCTGCAACTATAATTGAGCAACATCCGGATTGGATGGGATGGATGGAGAATATCAATCATATGTGCCATGTCAATAATGTTAAATCTCAGAATATTTCAAATTCAAATTTATTCAATAAACTCAATTAATAAGTACCTTGAATCGTCCAAATATTTAACCTACCACCCATTCAGGACGTCATTTTTTAACTGTGGCAAAGAACGGGTGCAAGAAACCACAGCGACAATTTCAATTGAACAACTAACACTCCGAAGAGTCCGAAGCTTATAATTTAAGAGCTTAAACAGCGTCGATTACATATTTTATGTCTGTGAACCATTTATTAGCAATTTATTCTCACGACTGCTTTGACCCCAAAAAATAATGATCTAAGCAATCATTGGTACAGAATTTAGTATCAGAGGAGGGGTCTAGTTGGAAAGAAGATACTCGTTCATTGAACTTTATATTCAATCTAGCGCGATCAAATTTCTGCTGTGCAAGTCAAGCAACTTTCGCAACGAAGTCTTCGAATGGGTGAGCAATTTAGAAATATATTTTGGGCTCCTTTGTATACTGGAAGGAACTTGAACCTATTGCTCTTGCTTGTTATGACAGTCGATACCCAAACTCTTGCTTGTTATGACAGTCGATAACAACCAACATTGGGCGAGCATGGTGGTATATCCGATACCCAAACTCTTGCTTGTTATGACAGTCGATAACAACCAACATTGGGCGAGCATTGTGGTATATGATACCCAAACTCTTGCTTGTTATGACAGTCGATAACAACCAACATTGGGCGAGCATGGTGCTATATCCGATACCCAAACTCTTGCTTGTTATGACAGTCGATAACAACCAACATTGGGCGAGCATTGTGGTATATGATACCCAAACTCTTGCTTGTCATGACAGCCGATAACAACCAACGTTGGGCGAGCATGGTGGTATATCCGATACCCAAACTCTTGCTTGTTATGACAGTCGATAAAAACAAACATTGGGCGAGCATTGTGGTATATGATACCCAAACTCTTGCTTGTTATGACAGTCGATAACAACCCAACATTGGAAGAGCATGGTGGTATATCCGATACCCAAACCTAAGTCCTATTGTCCGTTTGGGATGTCTGAACAATGAGACGTTTATTGGTACAAGCTGATAGTGATTTTAAAATCCTACAGGTAAACATTTTTGGTCGATTCAATAATCTTGGGCTATTAAATTATTCAAAAAAATTTACGCAATTTATGAACCTAAAAAAATTGTTGTAACATCTTTTATGTACCAATGTTTCATGAATATAGAAATTTGTATTTGTAAGAGTACTACCTACATCTAGGTTAATTACATGCTTAATGTTCGTTGAAACGCAACGAACGCAAAGACAACAATAAAATTAGGTTTGTTAGGGTAATTTGATAAACTGCCTTCGCACAATCGGACAATTACATGGATGATGGAATAATGTAAGTTAAACGAACAAGTTTTAGCCTTGAACAATGAACAGGCGAGTGCGCTCGCAAATGTGCCTCTCGATAGAGTTCGACAGGGCTGTGAGATTTCGGCGGAGCGTGTGACCTAGACATAAATGTCGCAAGTCGAAGTTTTACTTCACCATCAGGTAAAGTGTACTTAAGTGCTGCTTTCAAAATAGGTTGAAACATTTATTAGAAGCTTAGCTATAGTGTAAAGAATATGTGAAGAACTTGTTTTCCAGAACAGTTTAGTTTTTGACAACTAGGTAATTAAACTGTTGTCGCACATAACAAAATTAAGAAATATCCAACTATTGGAAGAACTGGAAAAGTACAGCCCTAAACCGTGAAGAGTGGAAGAAGAATAGCCCTTTACCCAGCAGTGGGACAAGCCTAGCTGAATAATAATAATAATTGGGACTCCAATTTTAGCTTGTGTATTCAATCTTATGGATATCAGTGATTGTCATGAAACATTTCGATAGGCATTAAATAATATTTAAGAGTAACATTCCAAATGCTGGTTGAATTTTACAACAGCTAGTCACGGCGCGTGCGCAGCGCACCCATCGAGGAAGTCCACTCCGATTGGCGAGCACAATGCCTTATTATAACATAATGGCCCGCGTTATAACTTTGAAAAATTATCAGGAACCGACGCTGGTGATAGTTATGATTGTATTGACATAAACAATAATCATTATGTCCATATAATTTCTAAAACTCCTTAAGAATTTAATTACAATTATTGTGTGTGTTGCTGACGGCAAAGAATTTAAAAAGAATTGAAAAAATGAGCTGGCTAAAGTCTGGCTTGATATGCATGTAAAGTGTGTCTTACATTGCTGAATTCTAGTTCTAAGAGGATATTATCATCTCAATCGTTTACTATATTATCAATTGTAACATTAGATGGTTCAGTAAAATAAAATAAAAAAGTGTAAAAAAGTAAACGAAGAATGTATTTGAAAGTGAATAAAAACGAACAGGCGATTAGCCACTACGTATTTTTTGCATGTCTAACACCCCACAAGCTGTAAAATATTTCAAAGGAACTCTAGTTTCTAATAAAGAAAGAAATCAACATTACCACAAGAAAAGTGAATGTCAAACCAGACTTTTCCACTTCAGCCTTTATATTCACTACTCACAGTTATAGCGATTCACTAATTGCCACAAAAACTATAAGTAGGTACTTAAACGTAAAAAAATTAAAGTTCTCTAACACTTATACCTTTTTACTATAATATTTTCTAAAGTTTACGCTAGGAAACACTTTTGACGGATTAACTCGCGTTTATTATCTACATGTCGAACCCTTTGCATCACGGTTACAGGGTGACTGAGATGTAGCTCGTCTCATAATTAATTTGTAAGTTGGTTGCATACACAAACCGTTGCAAATACCGTTTTTTTATCGGGTTTATGTTTAAATGAAAGTTAATCCGTAAAAATTGTATGATCACTTTTACTAGTCAGGTGTAGTAGGAGTGTGACGCTCCATCCAAGAGTTAGCTGATATCTATGTAGGTCAGTAGTAATCGCAACAGCGGTATCACGACACGACCCGCGCAGCGAATCAATACTACCATTAATATGTAAAAACGATAGAAAAGTAAATGGCGGAACATTCAGGTACAACAAACAACCAACACGGTCCTTTCACTACGAATGACGGCAAAGAAATTGTAACACAAGTAATAAGCATTTATTTGACCAATCAAAGTATTTCTTTCTTCTCTTGCGATAAACTTAAAATATCATCTAGCTGCCATAATTATAATCGATCTTTATGTTGTTTTGCCTACTAAGAGTTAGAAATTTGACTTAAGTTCTATACAAATTATGTCAATTACCTAACTCTAGTATGCAAAACATCACATATATTTATTCCTAATTTCGGCCGTAAGTGAGTTTACAAAAGCATTTAACTATTACTTTCTTCGCAATTAGTGTCCTCAGTGAGTGTTTTTGAGGATCATCTGACATGGGCTCCAGAAATCGTAAATTCTGAAGCGTTTCGTTGAGACAAAATCCTTAAGTAATTAAGTAAGGGTTAGTAGTATTATCAATCATCAAACCGGTTGCGATTTCACCCAAAAAATTATACGAATCAGTTGCGTTTCACCCGAATATTTACGAGTGCAATTATTATTGGTAGAAAAATGGCATGTATTAATGCCATCTCGTCCTCCAGGGGTGGGAAAGCAGTTTAACTAGTAGGGAATGAGCTAATTGAACACTTGGTTTAACACAACCCAACCAGTAAAATATTTGGCTCAAGCCAGCAGCGTAAGGAATGGAATCCGGCAACGATTAGCCGCCCACAGGCTGCGCGCGCGCAGGTCCGTGAACAAAACGACCATTACTTAGCCAATTTGGACAATAATCTAAAGTAAATAAGCTATATTTTATGAATTGGTGATTAGAGTTATGTAATTATTGGAACTTAAGATGAGACATTACTACTATAGAAACTACTTACTATAGACTGCTGCTATAGAAAAAAACGTGAATTCCAACAGAAGGAGGGTTGCCATTTAGGAATTTGAAAAGTTCTGACAATAGCCAGACATATCGATTAAAGGCCGGACTTTTTAGTCACAAAATGTAAACATTACTTACTTTTCATGTTTTGTTTTTAGATAAATGAGAAGTTAATAATGATTAAAGACTTATTTGATATTACTTAAAATGTAGTTTTGTTATTCATATTCCAAAATCCGGACAAATTAAAGAGCCACACAAAGTCGGGAGTAGAGTCTAAAAGTCCGGACATGACTGGACTAATCCGGACGGATGGTTACCCTTAACAGAAGGCACTGTGATTCATGTACAAGAACAATTATTGTACAAGGAGGTAACATTTTGCAAACGATGATACACAAATGTCTTTCCAGATTTAAATCTAATACTAATTAATGACATATTATCGTAAGATCTAAAGAAGATTGGCAAAGTGACCACACGGCATGGTAGTTCGCAATGCTGCACAACGATTCTAATCGATGGAAGGCTGCATTCCAAACCGGTTAGTTGTCTCTAGAATCACTTGACTATCTAAAAATGTTTTTGAGAGTAAGATTTCAAAAATAATTCTTGATCATCAGCATATAAGCGTCCAACTGCTGCGCACAGGTCTTCTTACATGGACATGCGCATGGGCAGGTTGTGTCATACATAGGATGCAGCATAACTTTTAAAGTTTTAAAAACCATTTAGAAATGATCCTTAGAAATAATGACAATATACATACAGTCCTGGAAGTTCCCGCTAGACAACTTTTCGGCGATATTTGCTTGCGCTTCATTCCGACCGCGCTTACGAACCGTAGCGTGCGCGTAGATAGTGTGCAAGCGAATGTCGCCGATAAGGTTGACCGGGAACTTCCTCAACTGTACATATAATCACGACTACTTATTATCCTCGAACGGTTCGTCAGAGACTAGGCAATGAGGACCGCTTTAGTCCACTTTTCACCAAATAGCGACTGCACGTGTGCTCAGCTTGACAGGTGGTGAGCCCATCGCCGCTCTATGCTATTGGATGTATGTGCAGTCTTTAGTCCGTTAGTCGCCTTTTACGACAAAGGGAAGAGAGGGGGTAGTAGTACTCTTTCACCGCTACGTGACATGGTTAATACTATGAAATCTTCAAAAAAAAATACCTAGATGCGGAATGCAGGCGTAGGACGCCTGTCACTGCGCTTGCGCAAGTGGCGGCAAGCTGCGACTTTGCGTATTTGCAAACCGACCAACAGACCTCGCCGATATGTAAATAAACCACTTCATTCACTTACAAATGTTTATTTTAGAGGGGTTTGTATCTAAATATAGATTCAACGAAATAGGCGGCGCGTTGATACATTTCAAGAACGATATAATTTCTGCAAAATATACAGCCAAGCGTGAATAACCGGAAATTCGTCCAATTTGATATTACTCGTATTTATTTGTGATGTAAACTTTTTATTATTTAAATTTTTGATAATACAATAATTTGTAGAAACAGCACAGTAGCGCTATCTACGGTGATCTAACGGTAACCACTGCCAATACCGACTCAGCAGATACAGCTATATAAAACATAGTAGTGTTGCCCATTAAAAACAGATGGCGCTGCCTGTTATGTCTGATGGACGGTACGGTACGATACGGACTGATGTGGCATTGTGTAATAATGTTTTATTTTTATCGATGAGTGTTATGAATGCATAGACATTATATGTATTTATATAGGTAATATTAATATGTGACTAACCTTTGTCTTCTTCGCCTTTTGGTTTTGGTGACTTATGCCACTGGTGTCTCACTTTTTGCGACCAACTGACGGGGCTTTTCCTTCCTCGGCTTCTTTCGCGGACACTGTAACATGTTACTTCAATTTAATATAACAATTAAAATGCAAAAAAAACCTATTTGGCTTGTATTTAGTTTGTATGAAAGTTTTCCCCACTGACACACTAGAGCGCTGAGCTGAGTATCAAGCTCCGATAAGTATGTTTGCAAGTCTCTCAGGAAACTGTTATTGTTACTTATCAGTGATTATCTTATTTATATAATCACTAACCCTTACAAAACATTTTCTTATATAATATATTAGAATAAATTAAATTAAATAGAATTTATTATAAATTCTATTTTGTTCACACGAAACAACAAAAGAAAATTAGTTTACTATTACTTAACAGGTTGAATGACGGAATCCCCGCGCGGAGAGCTCAAAGAATAAAATGTCTATTGTGTCTAGTGGCGCACGCCTCGCTGGCCGAGTGGTCATGCACTCGGCTCGATATCCGGAGGTCCCGGTTTCAATACCCAGGTCGGGCAAAGTGTGTTTTCGAATTTTCCGGTGCACATCCCGGGTTTGAGATCACCAACCCGCATTTGGCAAGCGTGGCGATTAAGCCAATACTCATCTATTATAGCGATGGCTTGATTCCAATGATGGAGGAATTTGCCCAGCAGTGGGACAGTATACAGGCTGTACCTTACTTTACTTTGTTAAGGATTCCGGATATAGCGCTTTATTAACACTAAACATAAGGCGCATTAGGGTCACGCATTTTCTAATTTTGGATAGAAAGTACAAGAATATCTTAAATTATCTCTAAACGACATTTCTTCCAGTTCATCATAGCTGCAATCAACATGATGTGAAGGTCTATACTTTTATTCGCGTCGAATCGAAATCACGAAAACAAAGTCAAATAAGTCATGTGAAATAAAACCTACGTGACCAAAACATATGATATGAACCAGTTGATTTTACTTCGCGATTCTGCCGATTCAGTCCGAGAATAAAAGTTACTTGCTAAACTGGTTATTTTACCTCTTTTTGGGATATTACACTTTTTTCCAAACAACCTCTGAACATTACAATTAATTTACAGTTTACTCGAGATATCAAAATCGAAAACACGGCACAGTGATATAGGCATTTAAATTATGTTCATTTATTTACACTAACACTACAATCTTATGAGTAAATAAATAACACAATATTAACAGCTTCGTGCAACTGTTACTCTTCATTATAATTTTTCAAAGCTATAGAAGTAGAAAGAAGAACAATAGGAGCACCCAACAATAGATTGTTGTTTGTTACAGACTACGTATACAAAATTTTGTTTTCATTGAGTTAAGAATGTGACACTTACATTATGATTTTCTGTTCTTCGTTTTTCTCTTCGTCAGAAACGTCGACCCAATCATCGCTTCTGTCGCTCGCGCTCGTCTCGCTGCTCGGGACTTGGAAAGCGATCTCCTGCCCGTTGTAGCTCAGTACCGACCTCTGCCCGTAAATGCTGTTCGTCTTCTGCTCGCTAGACATCGTCGACTGACTAATGTTCGACACCGTGTCAAAGGATAACCGTTTCTGAACCGCCGATGCCAATTGCTTTTTCAAATTATTCCTCAATTTCACCATGCTCGGGCTATTTGGTATACTCTCGTAACAATGTGACAAAGACACACCGTCACCATGTTTAATTGTGTCGTAAATATTTTCTGTGTCATTGTACCCAGCGTAATCGGACGACACGAAGGAATGTCGACTACTGTAGCTAGGACTACTATCTTTGGACTTAGGAGGTCGAGGTGGAATCTTTTCATAGATTCTTTCAGAACCAATTTTTTCATAACTTACAGTAGACGTTCCACTGACAGATTTTGATATTGCATAATTTTTGTTGTTATTGTCGGACGAAGGACGGTAGTCTTCAGCGATTTGGATACCCGAGCTTGAGGTCAAGCAATATGGTTTAATAGGAGATTTGCAATATTCATAGCCGTCGTCACTGTCTCCGTCTCCTCGTGTTCTTTCTTCCAGCTTATCATTGCAAAGCTCATAATTATGCAAACTACTTTCATCACCTTCAGGATGAGATCTCATTTCTAACAAACATTGGTAAATATTCTCATTGATAGGACTTGTTTCCGAAGCTCCGAGAGATTTCTCTGTATTCTCTTTCGGAATTTCTGGTAACGGACAATTAATTTTAGAATTTCTATCTAAAGATCTAATAGGAATGATAACAACATTTTCCGTGTCTCTGGGCTCCAAGGGTTCGTAATCGTCTTCAATTACTGGTTTGTTTATTGGTTTAGATGTGTATCCGATAAGAACTTCCTTATTATAAGCTTCCACTAGGTTACTCTCAAAATCGGAGTTTGATTCACGCTTAGTTCCATCATTATTATCAACCTTATGAATATTTTGAGATTCACTAATTTTATCTTCTGTTATATGAGATTCTTCTTCAATAGGAATTTCAGAAGTCTCTCCAGTGCAAGAGATAGTGACTTCATTCATTGTAACACTCATAAAACTGTAAGGACTATCTGATACTGATCTTTCACTGTCAGAGTAAATTTGAGTGCTACTTTTTCGTCGCCATAAAAATGAATCGTTAGGAGTTATATTAGAGCCAATCTCTTGATAAGTCTTATCCTCTTCATTAAGTACGCTTGTGTCAATAAATGGTATTTCCAGTTCAGGGTTAAGTTCATTTGCGTCTTCTTGAATTATTTCAACCGCTTTAAGAGGCAGTTTATCAGAATGAATGTAGTTTGTTTTATATTTTTTCCGGTCATAAAGAGGCTCTTTCTTTTTAATATCTACATTTACACATTTTTCTACTTTTTGCAGTGTTTCGTTGATAGGCGGTTTGATAATTTTTATTCTCGGAACACCATCTCTTACCACGACGTTTTTAGTTAAAACTAACGATGATTTCTTTTCAGGTACTTTAGGTTTTTCTTTCATTGGAATTGTACTTTTCGTTTTGTCTGTTTGTCTTTTTATCGTATTATTGAAGTTTGATTGCGCTATAATTTCGCATTCGAATTTTTTAATTACATTTTTAACCACATTGTTTTCGGTTGAATTTTTGTTGCTAGATTCAGTGTTATTCACTTTCACTGGGCTTCCGTCTACAGAATCAGATCCACTTTGATTTTCACTAGAATCCTGTAACTTTAAACGTTTCTTTGGCGATTTCGGAATTTTTGTACCATCGGATTTTGATCGAATAACTTTAAATTTGGTTGATGTATTATCTGTTATTGTTAATTTTTCTATTGAATCCATGCTTGAACATCTTTTCTTGTGGTTTCGCTTTTTTGAATTTCGTTTTTGACGTAATACTATTTTTAAATTTGGGCTAGAACTGAGTGTCGATGAAGGGGTGGAACTATTGCTCGCTGAACACCGTGACGCTGTTTGTAAGTTTTCAATTGTTTTTGCGAGTCGAGATTGCTTCACTGATCCATTGTGAGATTCGACAACTAAATTATTAAACTTTTTTGTTAATTCTGAAACTTTGTTATTCGCTATAGTCATTGTAGTCTTGGTGGCCAATGGTGGACGTCTGTATGAAGTAGATGCATTTTTTATTTTAAAACTTACTTTTCTATGTTGATGTTGTTCAATTTTCTTTTTTAAATTGGGAGATATCGCAACAGGTACGTTATTTATTATTTTAGGTTTTACTGGAGATTCTTGTTTCTCCTCTTTCCCTCCACCTGTGCTTCTAGTGTCGTCACTCTCAGTCGTGATAGCTATCTGAGCGTAATAAATGTTTGTATCTAGTTTTTTTGCATCTTGCCTTGGTGCAGGCAATATGGGATCAACAGTGGAGTTTAAAAATGCTAACTTGGCTGCATTGATTGATTTTGTTCTATCGTTGATTGCTGGTACAGGAGGTTTGACGGGTATCGACTGCACATAATTGTTGCTGTCACCTTGGTTTTCTTTGATGGCCATTTTATCTGATTCTGGTAAAATAAAGGTTTTTAGCAACGCTTTAATAGTACCGTGGTCTTTCCCGTCACTGTTGAAATTTTTAATGGACGTGATCAGATTACTCGTCGTCATTGGTTCTCCTTCCATTAGTGTGTTTAATACCATTGGTGATGGATATCTCAAACCGTTTTTCTACGCCATCTGCAACAATAAAAAACCATCATTAGAGCGATTGTAGGAAATGATAACTTACTACGATATCTTATAATAACCAATCGATTTCGGTCAAGGAATTAATCTATGAACATTGCATCATACAAAAACAGTAATTGGCTTATTTGGTTTGAGAAGTAAACCATGCGGCTCGCGAAAGTGTGGCCGTGTTCCATTGTGCTTATGTGTTTACAGAATTTCCTGAGTCTAAATTGGCATATGGTATGGTATGACATTGTTTCCTACATTCCCATGGCTCTGTGCTTGCACATATCGTGTTAACCACACGACGACGACGAAGTGCAATGATTTCTTAAAGTCGTCAGTTAAATTGCGTGTACAAGTTCACATTGTGGAATTGCATCGTGACAAAATAATGTATTTTTATTACTATACAGTTAATGAACAAAGTTAATCAAGACATTGGCCTGTATAAGGTTGTGCAAGTGTCTTGATTTCGCTTCCTACGATCAATTATGTCACAGAATCCATCAGCTAAACCAAACCACGGCCTTCAGTGGCACAATGCCAATAAACAGGCACGATAACAATGTGCGTTAAAGAAATTTCTGCACGCCTGTTGCATATAAACGACTCCGACTTTAGTGGGAGTCACTATTGGACTGTGTAATTGAAAAGCGAATTTGAATGACAATAGTGTTTTGCTCGTTACATCTGCCGCCAATAACTATGGGGTACTTGGAAGAGCTCGATGGCACAGGAGTTTAATTATCTTACAAATTAATTAACTTTTGCAACGATATGTATGGGTGACCAAATAGGAATATTTCGACCTCCACCGTGTTTCGGATGACATAGGTATGTATACAGGGTCTAACAAAATCAATAAGAGAACGTTTAAGGGCGGTATCTATACATCATTCTGAGTACAATGACAAAAAATGGACTCCAGTTTTGTAGTGATTTTTCAAAGTTAGGTTTTCCTAACAAACTAAATCAATTAAAATAATGCACATCATGAAACATGCTGTATCTTTAATAACACGCACGCAAGCGACAATAAAAAGATAGCTCAGTGTGCTCCGAGTTTAGTGTGCATGTTCGGCTATCTTTGTGTGCGTGTAGTACAGCTGTACGGGTTTGGAAAGAGTGTATTTCTTGGTGAATTATGATAATGTTTGGTTGATTATCTCGGTAACGAGAATGTAGTTTTGGTACAAATTTGGTGAGCATGCTCAGTGTGATGTATAGATGCTCCCCTTAAACGTTCACTTATTGATATTGTTAGACCCTATAGAGCCGTTGCCGTTTGCCCCGATTGTTGTCGTAGTTAAAACCCAACCACTACTGAGCCAGCTTGGTGGGTTGTTGGGTAGCCTGAACTACCATGTGTTATTTTTCATGAGGGAAGGCTATCACCATGTGCTATTTTTCATGAAGGGTCCCTACGTTTATAGGCTGAAGATGATGATGATATTGATAATGGATGCACATTTTGTTTCAAATAAGCATAAGACAAGCCGAGGAAAACTTCGGGATTTCAAAATTATAGGATAAAATGTTCACTAGAAAAAAAACAACCCGTCTCGGGAAAGCTCGAACGGTATTCGAACCCCTTTAGATTGCCGGTCCACTGCTCTAACCGTTAAGCTACCGAGACCCCTAAGCTAAGAAGACTCTTTGAATTTTTTCCAGTAGTTGATACGCTGCAAGCCAGCGGTGAGGGTAGACTTCACAGTGACGTAATACCGCTATATCTATTTTATTCAAATTTATCCTACCTATATCTTTACAGCATTCTGAATGCAAAATTACAATAATAAAGATATTTCAAAATTATGTGCAGATCAACCTACCACGAAATTTCAAATTTCTACAATAAAGTTTAAACTTTAATGTTTTGTAACAAGGATCAATATCGGTTGGAGTAATTTGACAGTTTTGGATAGGTTGTTCTGCTGGCGTGTGTAGGTACTATAATTAGGGTTGCCACCTTATTTTAGGACGAATAAGTATTTTTTCCTTTTGTTAGAACAAAAATAAAGTTCATAGCATAAAAAAGAGTATTCATTTATTTGTCCTTAAAAACTTAATTATGTTGCTCTTTGCGACATTTAACAAATATTTGTCTTTTACGCAAATAGAGTATTTTAGCGTACTTTATTGGTGTCTTAGATTATAAAGTACGCCTACATGAAAAAAAAAGAGGACAATACTTTATTTTAGAGTACGGGTGGCATCCCTAACTAGTATAATCATCTCAAAATCATGACCCATTTATATATTATACTACACCAACGTGCTAAAGTTTCATATTTAGATACACGAGTACTGACTGGCGATACTGATCGTGGTCACGGCATATGCCAGTGAGTGGAATCGGCAGCATCTGGGGCCAGGTCAGGGCGTCTTGCCTTTCACCATGGGAAGGCTTTACGTGATATATAGTATTCATAGAGGAGAGGCTCCTAATGAAATTACCTTTGCGTGTTTAGCCATACATTTTTAATACAATCTATTCGAACGATGCGATCAAATAGGCAAACGATATGTAGATAATTACACGGGCACCTCATACAATAGCTTATTGGCTAAACAGCGTATAGTATTTTTCAATCTTTTTTTATCACCTCTGTGGTTAGACCACCGCACCGGTCCCAGACCCAAAGGTCTCGAGTTTGATTTCTAGCAGGTTACCTATGATCGTACTCTGTAATTTTACTGGTAGGACTTGTAATAAAACCGTGTCGCGTAGCGGTGAAAGAATACTACCACCCCCTAAAAAGGTGTCGTAAAAGGCGACTAACGGACTAAAGAGTGCACATACATCCAACAGCATAGAGCGGCGATGGGCTCACCACCTGATACGCTAAGCACACGTACAGTCGCTATTTGGTGAAAAGTGGACTATTGGTTATTAATTGCCTAGTCTCTGACTAACCCTTCGGGATAATAGTCTTGATTAAGTACATAAGTATGTATGATGTACTTGTAATAAGTTCGCCTAGTTAGTACCAACTTATCTTATTCTAATGTCCATAACAACAATGTTAGTAGAATTGCTGTGTTCCGACAGTTAAGAGATTTAATAACCAGCTCCTAAGCATATAAGGGTTCCGTAGTTCGCTACGAGCTTCATACTTATATAATATCTCTCAATGGCTTAATGGTTGGGGGTTAAAGTTACTCGAGTCGATAGGTTTACCCTTGAGACCCTACACGTGACCCCTGGGTGGTGCTAAATAAGTGACACTGACTGAGTGGTAGAGCCACGCTGCGTTGCAGCACGCATTGAGCCGGCTCGCCCGGGGTAATACCAATACCACCCTCTCACGAATATCCGGCGTGAAATAATGGCACTTGGTGCTGTTGTGTTTCGTCCGGCCAGTGAGAGTTCCGGAGGGCCTTTCCCCCCTCACAATCCTATTCCTTTCTTAACCCTATTCCTTTCTTAAAGGTCGGCAACACATCTGCGACTCCTTTGGTTTTGCGGGTATCCATGGGCGGCGGTGATTGCTCGCTATCAGGTGACCCGCCTGCTCGTTTGCCTCCTTCTAATATAAAAAAAGTTATGATGAGAAAGAATCGCTGTTTTCTTAACATTGTGAGTAACATGCTAATACTCACAGATATACCTACACAAACACATAAACACGCACACACTCACACACACACACACACACAAACAAACATACACACACACTACATAATTGTTAAGGTCATAATAATACCTTAGTTCAAGAATACTTAGATTAATATTATTTATTATCCTTAATCCGTCTGACAATAATTGCAAAAGGTTAATTTTTTTTTTCTTCAAACTCTAACTTATCTCAAAACTCTTATTTATCGCAATCTATAGATTCCACACCCTAAACCTTACCGCGCACAAACGTCAAACGCATACGTTTTTGGGAAGATATCGTAACTTTTTAAGGAATTAACGGGGTTTTGAAACAAGGAATCGTTACAGAATAAGGGCCCAGGTCAATTTAGAGGAAACTGTTTTTCTAAATTGATTTCGGGTCTGGGTGTTTTTTCTATGTTTATGTATACATCGAGGAGCTCGATGGCGCAGCGGATAGCGCGTTCGGCTTGCGATCTTGCCCGCTAAGCAACTTTCGCAATGCCGGGTCGCTGGATGGGTGACCAAATTGAAAAAAAATTAAAACATGTTGAGCTCCTCCGTGCTTCGGAAGGCACGTTAAGCCGTTGGGCCCGGTTGTTGTCGTAAGATGACAGTCGTTAAAATCCACCAACACGCTTTGGGCCAGCGTGGTGGGTTATGGCCCAATACCCCCACGTGCTATTGTCCACGTGGGGGTTCAGGCCCCCCTGTGCCCAGCAGTGGGACGTTTATAGGCTGATGAAGTTTTAAAAGAAGCTTATCTTGGTTTAGTTAATTGGTGGTGGTGGTGGTGGTGGTGCAGCCGTTCTGTCTGAAGTGATGTGCGTACAAATATTCGTGGCGATTGATTTTTTTTTATAGACAGATTATAAAGTTGGGGTTGCCATTGTGTAATCTCCCGTGCGGCGTTTTTTGGTAGTTAATTACGAATCAACAAAGCACGCGAAGCTCTAGAAAGTCGCTAAATTCGTGAATGGAAACTAATACGCGCGTGTCCACATTAGTCACACCGTGCTGCAACTGCAACTGCTAAGTTATATAACTAGTGTCAGTTATTAATTTAGAAATTGATTTCAGCGGTGGCGCCGTTAAACACTTAAATTGGAAGTTAAGCTCTTACGCAGTGAAACTAATTGGCTACGTGTTTGTTTTAAACGCGGCAATGAAAGGGAAGTGCTTCAGAGATAAACTATCGGCGCACGATCTTCTTGACGCGACCTTTTGCGAGCTCTCTCTCACTTTCAATATGCAAGAGCATGTCTTATTGAAGATGCTCGTTTAAGTGAAAACAGTGCGCGTCTAAAAAGTACGTAAACAAATCAAAAACAAAAGCTTTCATTCAGTCTCAAACACTGGCAACACACAAACCTATATTGAAACAAAAGAGCGCATTATTGAAATTCGAACGAAACGCGAAGGCCGAACTTTTCCAAGACGCAGCAAGTTTGTATAACTGTTGCCGGTAACGGCACTTGCGCCCGATGAATCGCAAACGGCTAAACGCCTGCGCATTTTACGCATCTTATCGGTGCCCAAGACATAAACGGCAGCGACTGGGAAGGCGATAGCTTGAAATAACTTTGAAGAAAACGTACACATATATAAGGAAATACGGAAGTTTGTTAATATGAAATGACTTCGGGAAGAGGAGATATCACATGCGGGTGTGGTCTCCATGTCTTAGAAAACAATTGGTAGACCCCTTTTTACATGGCTTGTAAAAGCGATTTGGCAACAATAACCTAATAATAAGTAACATTAAAATTACAGGTAAAAGATCATAAACTTAACAATAACCAATGATAACCAAGAGAAGTATGTGTAAAATACTATTTTAAGTATTTTGTAAAATCATAATAAAATTAAACTTTTTCAGTAAAATCTTTAAATTTTACTGAAAAAGTTTAATTTTATTATTTCCTCGTTCGCGTGTCTTACTTCGTGTTGACCGTAACCGTAGCTGTAGCGTAGAAACTCCTATTCAGAATCCCACAATTTCATATGCAAATAAGGTTCACTGTTCGTGCAACGTGTCCTGCAATGGAAAGCAGACAAACAACCAGACCCGTTGGAAACATCTTCGTTACCTGTAAGTAGTATTTCAAACACGCGGCAACGACATTCGATTTAGGATTAGGAACGAAACGCTTTATTTTGTGCCTGTCTTTCCGTCACTTACTTATGAACGTGAGTCACTTAATTATGCCACTAAAATAAATTTCTATTCAGTAGGTAAAATTAGCAAAATTTTAAGTCTTGTAACCGTTATCTTGGTAGTATTTTTTTAAGAGTTTTATCTTTTCATCTTATATACAATGCAAAATACTAGTTTAAGTATATGACAGATAACAGAAATACAATTTATTAATACTACCCGTACACTACCCCTAGGTATATAGCCTACTATATCATGTACATTTTGTAATTATCGAGAGTCCGCATTCCTATTACTTACACATATTTTAATTTCATTATTAATTATGAATTTTACGCGTTGTATGACGTAAACACTAAATAATATTAAGTTGTGAGTTCATAATTCTATGTAATTAAGTAGGTTGACGATTTAAGGTGAAAGTAGTTTAAAGTTTGTACTTACAAAACCTGCAATGGCGATAGCTGTCGCAGTGGTATGTAATAGTTTAATATTGTCTTATTGTGTGATATCAATATGCGCCAATACGCCTTTCATTATATTTGCGGGATGATGGGTTTTAACCTTAGAGCATGGTTGAATGCTCTAAGGTTTTAACCAAAGACTATATTCTGTCCTCCGTGGTTTTAACCTTTGATATGGCCGGAGCGTAGATCAACGTCACAACCACAGATATCAGAATCTGTATTCCGTGGTCACAACAATTTAATTTCAATTGTGTCTGATGTAACGGCAGCTTAAAGGGTTATCGACAGCCATCTTACGACGACAACAGCGACAAACATCCCGGAGTAAGGAAGGGCTCGAGATATTAAAATTAGGTCACAAGCAGAACGGCGCAGCGGGCGGCGCGATCAAGTTCTTAGATTCTTCCTCGATCAAATAAAATCTTGCAAATGAAATTCTACATTACATCATTCGGTATTATAATTATTTAAAAAAAACAATAAAGGGTAGTCGTAGAAAGTAGACAGGTGAGAATTTACTTTACAACTTGACAGTTACTTAACGTTGCTTTATTTCCATGAAACTAACTGCTTGGACTTAATTGTTATTTTTAATGACATGGGCTGACAGTAGTTTTTTTAATTACATAGTATTAAATGTACTTTCTACTTAGTCCTAACGCAGTCACGTACACCGGAAACTAATTCTAAAAGCCTTAATGTTTTTAAGAATAGCCATCAAAATAATAGTTCATTTACTACAAAAACAAGTTATAATAATCTTTGATGAAGCTTCTTCAGCAAAGGGAAAGTAAAGAAATAAAACGAAAAACGATTATTGTTATAAATATGCGAACAAGCACAGGAAGTTTTCCAAGATTTGAAATTTTTTTTCAAAAGTGTTTTATCAAGGTGCAGTGGTCGCGTTAACTTTTAGTTTATAGATAAAGTGTTTTATTTCATTTATTAATTGTTTGAACATCTTTAATCTGTTTCAGGGTATGAGTCTTTACCATTCACATCGGTCGGCCCAATTATCGCTGAATTCTTTAAAAAAGTATTAGTAGATTACTTTTTTTCATGATTTTTCAGAAATTATAAACTGACAGTATTTAGTTGAGAATGTGTTTTTGTTAACAACAACGACTATAACACGTGTTGACGTTGTGTGGACAATACGAAGTCTTTCATGTTGTACTTAGTTGTAGGAGAAACCCACGAAGCTACAAAGGGCCATAAACTGACAGCCATTGAGAAATAGTTGATTGGCTATGTAAATGGGAATTTTCTTTTTTTATTTGTATAAGACTTTCACTTTGGCTAAAATTCACATGACCACTTATAAGATTGACAACCTTCACTTGCATAACTGTACGTTAAAGCTTCTCTCGATCAAAAACAAGGTTGTAAATGGTCATAATAGTAGATAGAGACTGTAAGAAACATTAAGAAGATATATAATTTACAGAATAAAAGAACTCTGGTAAATATTTTCCTACTCTTATGATTAAACATACCTTTATACACAAGCAAACAAATAATTTGAGTAATCCTAAATTTTATGACACACATAAATCCCACAATGGGGTTTGCTCGCAGTGTCTTTCATATAAAAAATTGGAATATACAGGTCTATATGCGCGACTACATGATCCTCGTCTGATTTTCCTTAACCAGAAATTGATTGGTGACGTCACCCGACTAGTGACGGACGATGCATGGCTTGTTGAAGTAGTAAACATATAAGGCGACTGCTAGAACCGCAAGAAACTTCAAGGGCTGGTCAGGTCAAAATCAAATGACAAATAAGAAATTCGTGGTTTTTTCAATTTTAATTAAATAAATTATTTTGTGATTTTTAATTGGATTGTGTATCTAATTTATTTTAAAGCAATAAACATAAGAAAAATCAAATGAATAACAATTAAAAATTACGATTATATACAACGCGCGGGCAGCTGCCGGTCGTTGACCCCCAACCGTCTGTTGACCCGTCCGCATCAGCCGGACGGTAAGTACCTACGTTAGTTTAAATGAGACCCTATTTATTTTCCTATTACGTTACTGCTTTAAAATAAATTAGATACTCAAAGACTATCTAATTAAAATTCGCAAAAGGAATAATTTAATTAAAATTTAAAAAAAAACACTAATTTCATTTTTGTCATGTTTAAAACACTTGCCCTGACCAGCCCTTGAAGTTTTTTGCGGTTTTTAGCAGTCGCCTTATTTATTTCAATTCTTGACTTCATGAGAGTCAGTATACCACAAATTCAACAACTCATAAAATAGTTTTCCATAGAGAATAATTTACAAAAAACCTACTTTGTATATTTAAGAAGCTGTAAGCAGCATTTTCATGATTTCCGTTCTATGTTTTTAAAAATAATGTGCACACTCGAACACGCGAACCTTGAAAAAAGCTCAGCAGGCCACACACTTGCCAGTTACAAAACACACCAAGCGGATGTTTCATGAGTTTTTTTGTGTTATCATTTGCAAAAGTTATTTATAAAGCGCATACGGCGATGAACTGCGATGCAATGCAATTAAACAACATATTATTGTATTAACGTAATGATTACTAATGATACAAAGTTCACGAGTGATTCTTTATAATTTTAATTGTACTTGATATTTTATTGGGAAGCGAATCTGAATAGTAATAGTAATAAAAAGTATGTCTCAAATATGTTTGCGTGTAAAATTACATGTAGGTACTTATATCAATGTTATATAGAGTTTAACTCTACTAGAAAGCTGGTCCACTATCCTAATGTAATATATTATACCACTGACACAAAACATACTAATCTATATTATGTAGTACTCCTGGCGGAAAGTGATCACTGCAAGGTATATGTATAATACATATAGGCGGTACTAGCAACACCACATATTTACTCAAGTGCTAACACCATGAGTATGTAAATATCATAATTTCTCATATTAAAGTAAAAACATAATTCGTTTTAATTACAATAAGCTAAAAAGGTACCCTATTAGCGACAACGTATTGAATAGTTACATTCGAAGAAGGAAGACAATGGAAGGATGTTAGGTGCTCCTAACATAATATACCGATTGTTATAAATCGGTACGAGTCGATGATCTAATGTTTTGATTTCTTATACGATGTTGGTTACGGTCGTTGCCGCTTATACGGGTGCAATTGTCCCACAGATTAAGCACACGATGGATATGTGAACCAAAACTTACTATAAAAAGATGCAATGTAATAAAGTCTCTAAATAAGAATTAGGTATGTAGGAACTTGTTTTCAAGAAATAAAACAAAATAAAATAAAACAAGTCACAAATAAAACTTAACTTGAACTATATATCGATAAATCACCTTCGAGTTTAAGACCTAGAAAGAAAGTAGTCTAGATTAAAATGGAATTTGAGGCCCTCAAATTCCGATCGAGGGTAACATTTTTAATGAAGAATTTGGTTTGTTGACTTGAAAATCCACAAAGGTAAACAAACAAAACAATCTCATTTCACATAATACTAATAACAGTCGTAACTTCTAACTGAATACTACACGAAATACGATAGAGTAACAAAAATACTGCAAATAATAGATTTCGTGGGAAACATTTCTTCTATTGTAAGTAAACAATAGAGAACACTTAGTCATTTTAAATTCTCCAGATAAGGGAGCAGGTACAAAAACCCCAAAAGAACTAAATTAATCCCTTAACGACTTCAATGGAAAGTCAAAACAAAGCATAGCTTCCAAAAGAGAGTCAAGGTTATTATTACAAAGGCGCACAGACAGTCGCCGGATGAATGGCTTTTGTACAATACCGCATTGTTAACCAAAACAATGTTCTTAACAGATACTCCATACAGCCCGACGAAATTCATAGTGTAGTTTAGCTAGTTAGTAAGTACTGAGTACCTATTTATTACAAGTTTTTATTTAACTTGCACTGTTCATTATGTAAGTAAGTTTCCCGTCAAAATTTGCAAACCATTTATTTTTATGAAAATACGGGATTTCGACCATGTTTGAGTTGTTGGTTTTGAGTCCCCGATATTTCGGCGCAGTTAAGTACATGCACTATGATCACGGAATAAACATCGGGGACTCAAAACCAACAACTCAAACATGGTAAAAATCCCGTAATTTCATAACCAAATTTCATATCCAGTGACCATGAAAGTTTAAAATGTTTTAACATTTTCCGACCATCTGTTGGTATCCGATTAAGCTGAAATATTGCATACACCTTTTTATCTATTGCTTATTCGCTCGCTACACTGGTGAAACGGGAAGAGTTTGGCAATAAAGTAAACTCAAAAGCATGCATATTATAGCCGAGAATGCAATAGATTGGATACAGTTGTTTGAGCAGGTGAACATTAATTTGTGTACAGGTAAACACTAAACATCCGAGATATTCCCAAGCTCGCCTAGCTGCATCAATAATAGCCGCATTACAAGGGTAATAATAACAACTTGGGTAATGATTGCAAGCGTTCGCGCGTGACCATGCCAGCCGAACTCAAAATACTCTGATATTATGTGTACAAGAAACTCTATACGATGCTATAAAAATTATGGAAATACTAAATTACGAAGGTAGGATTAGATATATTCATATTTGTTGATTTAAAGTGTCCTTCTATGATACAAATATGAGGACATTGGGAATATTTCTGGTACTGCGTTGTATAAGATTCTTGCCGGTTTCTCTCAGTACTTACGGCGTAGTGAATTTTAAAAGATTTCAATTGTCGTATGAATGTATAAAAAAATGTACTTATATTATTGTATGATTTTAGTCTGTCAGATTTATATTGCTAGAAAAACAACATGACATTTCAAGGCATCTATGAAAATTAAGCAGATATAGAAATTTGTGATGTATTGAAATTGTTTAGTTAAATTGTTTGGACTGTTTTCCGTCTGACGTAGGAATACAACCTTAATTTTTCTTAATACAAAAACAATAAGGGGTGAGTTCCACCCATGAAACTGAACAACTTTCCCCAAGAAACCAATGTGCAAAAATGACAAAAAAAATTCTACCTCCCATACAAAACTGTCCGATCAGCTGACGACAATAGTATGGGAGATCGAAATATTTATGTCCTTTTTGCACATAGGTTTCTTGGGGAAAGTTATTCAGTTTCGTGGGTGGAACTCACCCTTAATTGTTTATGTATTAAGAAAAATTAAGGTTGTAGCTCGGCTACCGACGATGCCCAAAACTTATATTAATATATTTTCATTTATTTTCAAATATGTAAAAATGTTTTAATAGTCACTAATTAATGAAACAGATGCACAATAAAATTTGAATGTGTAAAAGTGCATTTTGATTTGCATGTTCTGGTATCATCATCATCAGTCCATAAATATTGTTCTGGTTGGCCCAGGCTGGGTACAAACACATATAGCATGGAAAAGCCCAAAAGACAGCTATTTGTTTACCTATCCGGAAACAGCATTGCGAAAGGTGTTTAACAAGCACGATCGCAATCCATCTCCTAGTACAGAATATTCATTTTATATGAGCTTAATAAGGCTTGACCCTTCTGAAAGGTTGATGTTATAAATAAGAAGCAGTTCGTTGACTCAGTCCTTATATGGAAAAGCTGATCATTTAAACAAGTCTATTCTCTTGAAATAAACAATACAATTGAAACTGGTATCGCTATCCGGGATTGTAGTAACTTTCATCGCAACTTGTGTTCACAAAGACACAATTATGAGTACCACGGGATATACCCGTAGGTACAAATCGAGTACTTTCATTGGTTAAGTAATCAATAAGTCGTTAAAGAACATAATATAGTTGAAATGGAAAGTCAATAATACATTGGAGAATCAATTTCGTTTTGACTAAACGCTAATTTGAAAGCTAATTTATTTGTTAATAAGGATTTCGTTCATAATGTTTGATAACCAAGATTCATTATCGTATAACTTGTCCAACAATGCAAAGTTTGCTTTGTAATGATAGGGGATAAATAAAACGTCGGCAGTAGAACGATTGTTATTCAAAACCATATCATTAAAGTAGTCGAAGACCTTGGTAGAATCGAAAGTATCTCTAAAGATGAAATATTAACAGCGCTCTGGTATCTTGCATTAATGGATTGAACTACAGCTTTGACTTTCTCTAGTTGATGTTTAACGAATAATTCATGTTGCGTATCTGTTCACGCGATTGATAATATTATTTCGAGAGCCTTCAGATACATATTCTTTCGTAGTAATTATAAAGTTTCCATACCTTTATCAGCGATGGCAATGGTAACATCCGATTAAGAACTGCACAAAACGAGCACGATATCACTGTTCACACACTGTAACATGGTCACTGACTGTTTGATGATGAATAGCGTTATTATTAGCGAATTATTAAAGTTCTCTGCGGGAGGGTATGAGCAGATGGGGCTCGGGCACGTGCACGCGCGAGAGCGGCCGAGGTGGCAGTGTTGTGTTGTCGGCTGAGGGCGCTGAGGCGTCTACAGCGTGGCTACGACCGACCTAGTGGGAATTGGGTGAAGCGGACTACCTGAATGAATTAGAAGCCTCTATCTCTTTGAACAGTTATGGATTGCTAATGAGTTATTCATTGGCGAATACTCATACTCATAGTCCCTCTCATTCCAACACATGGACTAAAGCTAAAGCTGTTTTTAAAACTGTTTCTGTTTTTGTTAATAGTCTAATATGGACAGCATATGCTTTCAATGGTGTTTAAAGCAGGCTACTAGTTTATATTCCGGAATAACAGGTATTAAGTTTGAGCAACAATGTTCACGACAGTTTTTTATATAAAAAAAAAACAAAGTTATAGCTACGAGGCCCAAGAACTTACACTTATTTCCAAAACCAAATAAATACACCTAAGTAAGTCTCAATCTATGTCTACAATGATTTACCGATTTTTTTTTTAATTAACTATACTTTTCAAAAGTTATTTATTTATAAGGCAAAATAGTTATTGATTACTGAAATCGATTGTAGCTTTTAAAAATGACAAAATAATTTAGGTATAATTCGTTGAATAATGGACAAAAGCAGGCTTTATCGGTGCCGGCCGGCGACAGGGCCGGTACATCCAATTACCGAAGAATGTGGGTCACTGTTGCTTGCCTCACATTCACGTTATAGTAGAACCTGTGTTGCCGCAGTGGCATTTGGACTCCACGCGATCTGATAAATCGTCTATTTGACGTCAGAGGTGACCTCTTACCGAGAAGGATGTATGAGAAGTAAGGCAGTAACTACAAACGGAAGGAAACGAATCTGGCAAGCTAGTACTTCACTAATTAATGTGGGTAATTATGACGGAGCATTCGAGGATAAAACAATTTTTTAAACGGTGCTGTCTCACTTTTGTGAATAAAGGCGGATAGAGATATTAACATTATCAGTTTAAAACCAGTCTTAATTTACTTCACATTTCGGTACAACATTACAAAACTCCAAAGTTTTATGTAAGGTCAATGTGGGGAAGTCCGTCTAGGAGGTAAGCCCGTCTAGCGGCAATAACTTGCATATTTGAACGGCTAGGTTCTTATGCCTCGGTCGGTAAATCAGTATTACGGAGCTAGTTCGAACTGAGAATCATAGATGTCGCTAACATCATTAGGTCGAAAGAAATCGGTAGACCGTTTTTTTTCGCGTTGTGTACTTGAAGTTGGAGTGTAACGTCTCTTCAAAAAACTAAAAAAAAAATAGAAAATCAAAGGAATTTTTGGAGTTTCCTTGGTTACGTAAGTCATTTAGAGATCCACATACTTATTTCTGGTGATGAATTCATTAATATCCCTTGAGTTTCGTAATTATTACCTGCAACAAATGTCTAAACTCAAAATGTAATAGTTGGGAAGTCCGTCTACATGCATAAGGAAAGTCCGTCATATGCCGGTCTTGCCTCGATTGCAGATATTGTCAACCTTTTCAGCTGCACGTATTTTATGTTACTATACGATTCTTTGTATTTGCTAGCTACTACTTAAAAGTAGTCGCCCAATGAAAACTATCATTAGGTACCTATTTATATTCAAGCTGTATTGTCTGTCTGGCTACAAGACAATTAGCAGGTGAGGAATGCTCAGTGGCGGGACTATCATTACTGTTATAGACTAGGATAGAAAATTTTGATTGTCTTAAGCAGATCTTGAAACGAGTTGCTAAGAAAGCTTTTCTCAGGTTTTACACATTTCCGAATTTTGTCATTTATTATTTTTCCTTATTAATAAATATATTATGTACCTACCTAAGTATTTACCTAATCTATTTATCTATCTAAGGTATCTCTATATCTCTTTAAAACAGGCAATTTTAGACAATTCGGTCCGGGTGTCGCAAAGGGGGTGCATAAAAAATACTCTAATTTTTTTTTACAATCTGACGAGAGATATTGCTTTCGGGAAGAGATGGAAAAATTAAAAAAAAAAGTTTTTATATTATCCTGGCGTTTCGAACCCTTTACAGGGTCCGTGGTCACAGGGAGACAGGTGGACACAGCGAGTTAATCCGTAAAAAAGTGTTTTATTTCAATGTATAGTGCTCGCTTAAACCTCAGAAAACAATATAAAAAAAAATATTTTTTTTAGGAAAAAAAAAATTTCAAAAAATCATTATATATTTTGTATTTCTGTTGTCTAATGCGGTAATTTAAAACAATCGCTACGCTGCGCTTCGCGATTGTCTTAAATTACCTGCATGAGTAGGGCAGTCATACATAAATGTTTCTAAGTCATACAAATTTTTTAAAGTGTCGGCTCCATATAAACTCAACAAAAAAAATTTAAGAGTTTTTTTTTTACAATTTTTTAAAACTTTTTCTATCTCTTTTTGATGGCAGTGTTTTTCGGCGGTTTGTGAAAAAAGTAAATTTTTGCTCGAAAATTTTCTAAGTCCTGCAACCTGCTAATGTCTAATACGGGTTGGAATCTTTTGGTATACCTGTCAAATTTCTTTGTTTTTTACCTCAAAACGGCGGCGTACAAGGGACAAATACTTAAACAAAGAAAATACAAATGTTGATTTTTATTAAAAAAAACCAAAGAAAGTTGACAGGTGTGCAAAAAATATAGTTAAAAAAATTCTGACCCCTTAAATGATAATGAGGGAAGGTATTTCTTCATTTTGTAGCACTACTTATAATGTTTAATAAGAAATAATGATTTATGTTTTTACTTAGTATTTTTTTTACAAAAAAGGAAATTCGTTGCTATTTTATTAAAAATGTTTGCAACCACTGTCACCAAAGATATGCCGGACTTGCCTTAAAATGAAATAAAGTAAATTATCATTGAAATTTAAACCTTGTGTACGAATTCATAAAACACACATTTCAACGCCAGTTGTACATCACTGCTACAAACTGTTTTCAAACATATTGCGTCACAAGTTTTGGTTATATTGCTACTAGACGGACTTACCTTAAACTGCACGGGAAGTCCGTCTACACGCCGAGTTTTAAAAAATATCATATAAATCTAAAGATTATTGCAATTCATGTGATTTTTAGACCAATATAAGTAAATAAATATATTACCTATAATTTCCGACGACACAAGTTACTTTATATAGCGTATCTCGATTCAATAAGTTCTGTTAAACTTAAATTTTAGAAAAGTATGCCGGACTTCCCCACATTGACCTTAGTGTACAAACAAGTAAGTACACCAATACGTAGTCAAAACCGTGATGTTTTACGAAACGGAAAAAAATGCAACAAAACGTGATCGACCGTTATTTAACGATATTAATATCAAGTATGAGCTAATCGCATTCACATGCCATGAAGCTACGATAATAACTGTAAAAAATGTAGAGATTCACATTGCACGGTAATGAGGCGCTCAGTCCGCGCAGCCGAGTGGAGATGAGCTTGGAAACGTCTCGTTTTTGCCCCGTAATCATCATGACGGCATAATTCTGTTGGCCAACACCATCGAGCAACAGGTAATGGCTCTCAATGTCAAGTGTAAATGTTCTAGCATTGAAATTATTTGAAATGATGCGGGCGCGGTTGACCTCCAAACTTGTCTTTACTCGAACATTTCGTTTAATGAGCTTCTTATAATAAGCACACTCCACTTATTCTGATAAACTCACTACCTTACATCTATCTAAACTGCTAAAACGGACAGCTATTTATTATTGGACATAACACAATACATTGTGTGTATTGTGACACTAAAAAGCTAAACCCAGAAGAATATTTTAAAAAGTGCAAAGTGATTTTACATTATTGTTACACTACCAAGCTAAATCCCGAAAAATATTTTAAAAAGTGAAAAATTATTTAACAGTATGTATGTAAACAGCCATTTAGTTCATTGCAGACAAATTCTTTACCTTATCATTTCAGAATAATTTCAGTGGCCGAAAGAAGTTTGTGAAATAGACACTTTCGCTGAGGATTACACCGGACGCGTGAAGTAAAGCAAGTCTGATGTAAGGTAATAGCAATATTCGAATGCGTATTATATTACGCGTTGGTCATTCATTTAGGAAGCCTGTCGGGGAAGCGAACATGGGCCGACTATAGGGTTTCCTTCCTTGTCGCTTGTCACTAGGAAATCGATCAGCGCGTGACGGCTACGTAATCTCGATTACATCTGTCATTCGACGCATAATTTTACTGATAAATTCAAATTCTATGTAAATTAATATTTTAATAAAACTTGATATAATCATAATAACATTTTTAACATATCTACTTTCTATACGCTGGTTTGCCGTCTCAGAAACATATTGAAATTTACTGAGTTTTTACGAGTAACACAGTTATTGACACACGAGTATACGTGTGAACTTACAAAATACGAGAAGTCACAAAAACCACATTAGGTGAGACGAACTAGAAAACTGCGGATAACCGCGCTACATTCAACATACAATATTGAAAAATGGTACATTGAGCAACATTATTATTTGCCCGATCCACGTTGGCCAACACCTGCTCACTTTGCTCAAGAAACACGTTACAAAACCGTGCAAAGCGCAATGCCACATTATAATGATCGCCCGCACATGCCTAATTAAAATGACGACTGAAATGATAATAGCGCTATATTGACGGCTCGTAAAGAATGCTTGCAATAGTAGATTTATGTGCACAGTTTGAAATTACGGGTATACAAACACATTATTGCTGAAGAATGCGTCATAAAATACCAACTATTTGACAATTAACATAATAAAATATATATTTTTTGGAAAGACTTTGTTATTGATCGCCTATGGCTGCTTGTACAGTGTAACCGGGTTTATGAATAGAAAGAAGAAACTTATAAATTCTTCAAGTCGAAGTGACCAAACAATTTATGGAGGCTTTTGAAAGACTTGCAACATGCAATGCAAGCGTGTCCCCGTAAACCTACCCCGTAAACTTACTAGATCCGAGTCGGATGACCGTTTAACAGCGAAAATTCCGTGAACGTTTTTAAAAGCTCCGCTAGGATTGTCAGAGGCCCATAGCGTTCTATTACGTCACTCTTCCCAACTTCAAGGTATACTTACGTGGTAGCATATTATATTATTGAATCAAGCTTTTTTGTTGACCTCACACATCAAAATCAGCTGTTTTTCTGTTGTAATTGTTTACTTTGTGCGCTTATTGTTGTTTTAAATTTTGTTTTTATTTTTTTTCCTTGTTTTTTGTTTGTTTCTTTTATTATTGTCATTGTGTTGTATTGTGTGTGAGCGTCAATAAAAAAATATCTTACTCTTATAATTCTTATTCTTAAAAACCACGACGAAAAAAAGAATTAAGCAGTTGCTTAATTCTTTTTTCGTCGGAATAGTTATTCCGAAGGAAAATAAGAAGTGCAAAAGTAAGCATTCTCGGGAGACAGGATCGGACGTTAATTAGCCTGGTGGCCTCGATTATAATGCAGAAATGCACTTAGTCATATGGAAAGCAAGTTTTTAAAAGTGCAATTCTGCGATTGCTTCTGTATTTTGATAAATTATATAAAGACATTCACTAGCAGGTTTTGTTGGTAATACAAGAGCAAATATGCGTGTACATAAGGAATATTAATAGTCATATTATTATCTGTCTTAGATGATCGAAGTAACTCACTACCTTTTTTTTTTTTTTTTTTTTTTTTTCCTTTTACTGGAGGAAATTCTTTACGAATACCCGGGGCATGGGGACACCCCGAGTTATGTGGGACTCTCCCCCCAACTCCCGCCTCCCCGTCCAGGCCCTGCGGCCTCGACGGGGACTCGGGAGGAGGGGGGCCTACCCACTAAAACCTCCAGTACATCCTCTCGTTCGACGGGCGGCTCGGGATTGTGGTCAACACGACTACCGAGTGTAGTAACTCACTACCTCCTTTAACTAATGTAAAAAAAAAATGCTTAAATCTGTTAATAGGTACTGTTAATATAACCTTTTTTCAGAAAATATCATTTTTTCATTTCACATGTAGTGCAAGCACATATTTTAGAATAATACGAGTAGTTTCGATATCCAATTATTTCGGTTAGTTTGGCCAGTCGAAAAAAAACACAAAAACATAATATAATAATACCTTTAACTTTACTAGCGTACAACCTCACAGGTGAGGTTAAGAATCAAACAAAATATTTATACATTTTTTTTACAGTTTATCTAAATTCAGGCGTCACATAATGGACACATATTAAGTCTCGTTCAGGTTTGCTGAGGTCTCAAATGCTTATTTTGAATATTGAATGTGTTTGTTTTTAGATTAAGTTAGTTAGTATTTTTCTAATGTTTTTTAACTCTGTTTCGTTCTGTTTGTGCATGCCGTGGTAACCCATAATTGAGACAGCATTTAGTTATGAACTTGTGAGTCAATCAATTGTATTCTTTACTTTTATTTAATGTATGTCTTGTTGGTTGCTCTATTTTAATAAAATAAAATAGTTGGTTGTAATGGACATAGCTGATTTATGGGGGATCGATAGCCGGCGAACGAGTCTAGACGCCAGTTCCGGAGCCAATTAACTGTAAAAGGCTGTATCGGGTCGCATAGCTCCTCGGGTGGCTCGCCCAGGAACAAGGGAAAGTGGACACGAGGGTCAACGACTCCACCGCCACCGCTTATGGAATAGGTTGGGGGCACTAGCGAAAGGATTATTCAGTAACAGATTATAAAGTTATCATTGGTATTGAAATGAAACACTTTTTACGGATTAACTCGCGTTTAATTTACTATTTACATAGTTTTTATATTATCCTGACAGGGTCTCCCTGTGACCACGGACCCTGTAAAGGGTTCGAAACGTCAGGATAATATAAAAACTATGTAAATAGTAAATCAAACGCGAGTTAATCCGTAAAAAGTGTTTCATTTCAATGTGTAGTGCTCGCTTAAACCTCAGAAAACAATATATCATTGGTATCCTTACATTCATTTTAAATTTAACCGAACATCTTTACATTACACATAGACTTTACCTTAAAAATATATTACTTTTTATGTAACTTATTTAAATTTTTTAAGTAAATAATTAGAATAACTTGCATTTATTTTATTAACCGGTTACTTCAATGCACTAAAATACAACACATCTTTTATTCGCAAATATAGAACAATCTTTAAACATAGTACATGGTTACGAAAGAAAAGAGTGGTCACGTATTTGAAATAGTGGTCCGAAATTTGTACCCTGCGGTACACCTGCTTGACCTAGTCGGTGACCTGAATTCAACCAAACTTTGCTATATGTCTGCTAAATCGAAGTGCTGAGTCAAGTCAAAGATGACAACATAATATGCACATTAGGACCTAACATTTACTTGTGTCATGCACTCTCAAGTAACAATTACTTACAGGCTAACCGTGATCTAACCGTGGTATTTCAAGCTTTTGAGGAATGTCAATTGGAAGTTATAAAAGCCAGCGAGAGCGGTGACAAAAAACGCCACTATGTAACTTGAAACAAGGCGTCAAGCCAAGTTTAAGGTTAGAAAATGCGTGTCTACAGTTTGACTCAATAAAATGATCGATGGAAAGCGGTAATATTGGATTGTAAAAGTTACCGATCGGGATTATGACAGCCGCGAGCACAGACTGAAAAGAATGAGACCGCTCTATCTCTGAAAGGCCCGTACCACACCAGAGATTAATTTCACCTGAATGTGGGAAATTGTTCTGTGCAGTAAGTACAAGCAATATTTCTTGAGCTTGGAGAAACGTTATTTCAACTTGGGTTACGCTAAGAGTTTAAAAGAAAATAAATAGAAATTTTACTGTACACAACAGTAGGCAATTTCGTTAATTTACTATCTTTCTCTTAGCTAACGTTATCTATTTCAATGTAGATACTAGCAAAACCCTAAATCTTTTAAAGTATGCAGAATCAACAGCGGCCGTATCACTTTTGAAAGACGATTTAATAAAGCTGTTAATAACCAACGGATGTTCTCATTAATCTGCATTAAGTCTTAAGTGTTTGACGTCAAACTATTGTGAACATGTGATTATCAACACACTTATCTATATACGTCATGTTTCTTGCGGTTTATTTTGTTACTCATTGATGGAGCTTTCAGGTTTAGTTCAGTGAAAACAAACACTTTGTACAGATATCTACTTGCGTTTTAATTTACTTAAACTTATGGAAAATATGTAAATGTAAATAATATTAAACCAGAAAATAATTAACCGTGGCCGTGTCGAGTAGCAGTGAAAGAATACTATACAACCCCCTCTCTTTCATTGAGTGTCGTAAAAGGCGACTAACGGACTAAAGACTGCACATACTTCCAACAGCATAGAGCGGCGATGGGCTCACCAATTGTCACGCTGAGTACATGTGCAGTCGTTATTTGGTGAAAAGTGGACTATAATAGAGGACTGCTTTTGTCGTGATTATATAAAATAATTAGTTTACGGTAGGTCTCTCAATAGTTGTGCAATTGGTGACACATTTGCAATTGCATGACGAGTTCATGCTAATATTATGTTATCAAAAGTGCGCACTTTATGGAAATAACAGAATTGTGAGAATTTATCAAAAGGATGTAAAGCTATGTTCACTAGCTGCATGTAAAGCGGGTGTATAGCGGGTGCATGTCATTGTCCTTGGCGTTTGTGACGCACAACAATGCGAACTCATATGGAAAGTAAAAATAGCATTAAATAAAACACAACTATTTGGAAAAGAAAACAATAAAACACAACTTTCAACCAATTCGAATAAAAAAGTTTTCATCCGTGTTACAATACATTCGTATCGTATCATTTCTACACGTGCAAAGCTATTGAATGGGATCCCTTATTTATCAGTTATTGGTATAAGAATCACGGAAGAATTATGTCCTAGGCATGTTTTTAAGAAGCAAATTAACAATCAATGTACTAATGAGAAGTTTGATTGTTTGTGTATTTGTTACTAAAAGAATAACTTCGATCGAAGAAAAATAATCAAATGTAATTGTGATAATAGCTGTGTGCTTATTGTAAAATGGGTAAGTAACGGTAAGTTACTTACTAAGCCTTAAGTAAGTTTAAGGTAAGCCTTTTTATTAGCAGGCCACAAGCCGGTCCTGAGCGAGCGGTCATCCAGCCTTCAGATAAAAAAATATTTGTATTTAGATGTTATCGATTACGTAATTCAAGTTCATAATCCGTTAGTCTTTTTCATCATAATCAGACGATGTATTATAGATAGAGCAACGCATAAGGCGGCTGACAGAAAGATGATGAGAAAAGCCCAAAAACCGTACTCCATAGGTGTGGGAGAGCCCTGTGTCTGGCCAATAAAGACTGATGATGAATGAACAATCATAGATATTATATCATCAACTAATAAGTTATGACTCTTGGTATTAATCGACTAATAAACGATAACTTTAATATCAATAATTAGAAACCGAATGTAGGCGGTCAATCAATTTATCGAAACGCAAATTACCCACGTTACGTAATTGAAAAGTGGACGAGTAATTTATGTAACCGTAGCCTTTTTCAATCGGCCCCCGGGTTTTTTGCAAAAAAACCACCAAGTATTTTATTAATGAAATTTCCCCGAGCATCACATAATTGAGCAGGTTGGTCGGGTTTGGTGCCCGCCGCGGAACGTGTCATCCAATCATTATACCTGACATTTAAGCTCGTAATTTGACGATGGACGACAAGACAAGGCGAGGCGCGCGCTGGTACTTCCCAAGCTGCGAGAGAAAATGTTGTCATTGTCATAATAATTGTGTCCGTGGCAAGATCATAGCCGCCGCCCGCAGCCCCTGACATATCGAGAGTATTCGTGTTAATTGTTTTGATTTCTTGTTCTGGCAGGATGGTTAACCTTTTTCCGAGAAAAGAAAGTTGCGATTGCGTCGCGATTCGCGTATGGACAAGTGTACATTGTCGCGGATAGTAGGGAATCTTTGAACATATACGACTTGGAACATTAACGTTTCAATTCCAAAATAATTTGAGTTTACAATGGCCAGAGTCAATAGTTTAAACGTTTAAACATCAACCAATTACTGGTGGCCATGAAGCCAACGCTTCCACGTGGTCAACATGACAAATAACGGGGAGCTCGAAATATTTTGCAATTTGGTCACCCATCCGGGCATATTCAAAGTTCCATAACTTGCCTGAACGGGAACGTGCATTCCGACCGACACACCGACGAGTTCCGCCCGCGAGAAATAATATTCAGTAAGTATAATGTGATCGGTGGTGAAGTGGCTATTCCGTGCCATATTGAAATTTAAGCAATTTTCGCAGTGTCGGGGCAAGGAATGGGTGACCAAATTAAAATATCTCGATCTCCTCCGTGCTCCAGTAGTCAGGTTAACCCGTCAGACCCGGTTATTGTCTCAAGATGCATGTCTGTAAAACCCACTTACCCGCATTAGACCAGTGCGGTCGGCGATGGCCCGAACTCCACTTTGTTTATGTGACAAGGTTCAAGTGGGCTGCTAAATCCAGTCGCGGTATGCTTACCTATATAGGCTGATGAGAATGATTTTACTCAAAATGACATTCTTGTGTGCATGATGTGCGAAATGGAAAAGCGTGTTTTAGTTTTATTGTTGGGATCGCAAACATTGGCTACGCATTCCTCGCTTTGTAGAAGACTAGCTTCTACCTGCAGCTTTGGGAACGCCTAAACCCAACAGTGGGACGTGACAGGCTAATGATAAAGCATAAACGTGAGGATAAGGATACATTGAAATGAAACACTTTTTACGGATTAGCTCGCGTTTAATTATACTACATTACATAGTTTTTTACTTTCCTGACTTTTAGAACCACCCTGTCACTTATATTTATACTGTGGCTTAGGGGCCCCGTAAAGACGTGCGTCTGTGGGCGTGCGTCGTTTCGAGCGTTTGTACGTAGCTTCCTTACTGCTTTAGCTTATATTTATACTGTGACCCTGTGTCTCCCGGAGTTTCCCCGTGACCACGGAGTTCGAAACGTCAGGAAACTAAAAAACTATGTAATGTAGTAAAATTAAACGCGAGTTAATCCGTAAAAGTGTTTTATTACAATGTGTAGTGCTCGCTTATACCTTAGAAAACAATAAGGATACATTTCGAAATGTCAGTTTGGGTGTTTGCAATTGTTGTTTAGTGAAACGTGGACTGTGGGACTGTGGCAGTGGGCTTCATTGCCTGGTCTGTGACTAAACCTTCTGGAATAACAGTCGTGAGTACATAACGTTTATATAATGTATGAATGTAAGCTGTGGCTGATGGCTGCCCAATTGAACTTTTTTGTTGACTAACCAAACGGTCGTTTGCCATATTCGAGTTGTACCCATACAAGGCTAACAGGCCGAGCCGGTTTCTCAAACAAATACCCGTTTCGGAAGATTTACATACACAACGCCGTGTCTGCTGGCTCCATCCAACTATTCGATATAGCTGATGAGTCTGATGACATTAGAAATTTCGTTTTAATTTAACTTAATTAAACGCTATTTAAAGTGATGACATAAAGACTCGCAAATGCGTTAATTGATATTCTTTCGGAATATCGCGACCGTCATCTGTTTTACGTAATTTGACAGGCTTGCACAGCATTGTATAAATATAATGGAATTTTAAGTTTTCATTTTAGGGATTTAAGTAAAGGTCATTGTATAATAAATAATTATGGGATATTTACCAATGTAAACCAAACTAAACCAAACAATGTAAAGGTACCAATGTGCCTTAATTCACTTAATGTGGATATCAGACACGTTTAAGGCCTTCCTAAGAAGTATCTGATAACCTTACCGGTACGGTAAGTGACATTAACTTGGCATCTACCGGATAGTCACGAAGACTGTTAGAGGTTAGTAACAATTGAATTTCTATTGTGTGTTGGTTTTACGGCAGCAGACTGTTTGACACTTCTAAAAAATATATTACATAAACAGCGAATTCAATTCTACCCACGTTTATAATACCAGCTTCACTGTTGAATAACTAATGCAAAAACATAACTATTACAAAAAACCAGTCTCAGTATCGTACAACTAGAAAATCACAGTTTTCCAATAAAAAGTTAGCGTCACGTAAGAGATAAATAGCATCACACAGGTACCTAATGACAGATATTGGTGACAGCTCAGATTATAGGAAGTCGAAGAAGGAAGAGCGTTACACAGAGGTACGAGCCGAGAAAAAGCTTACAAACACACAGCATGAGTAACGTAATTGCGAATTAGCTGTTTTGCCGACAGTAAGGAAGCGAACGGGGGCATTGTTTCTCGAGCGACGAACCATTGTATTCCTGTATTAAGCCAATTGCGTACATTGTTTGTTTGCCCAATGAGCTGCTGTTGCAGATGTGTGTGCTTATTATGTTGCGCCTTAATTAAGAGTTGTGATATTACCAAACCTTTTATAAGTATAACACTTAAGGGGAGGTATTTCGAGCGCTTCTCTCTAACAGCGAACAGCGAACGAGCTCTATAACAGCGAAGCGGCAAGAAAAAGCGCGTTTTATATTTAAAAAAAATTATAGTTGTTATAAAAAAAACGATCGGTTATAATACCTCAAGTTATCTATGAACCTTATTTTGGTAAATAACTCATAATATCAAATCATTAATTTTAAGAATAAAACCTAGAAAAGAAGATAAAGACACAAAAATTTGTAACTTTGTGAATTTATTCTATCGAGCCATTTTTATCAAATCTTGTATATTCCACAGAATAAAGCCCCAACAATATTTTATAATTTTCGCAGATTTTACTGTTTACTACTTCAAAAATTAATTTTATGAACGTGTTATTTTAATTTTTCACTAACACCTAGCCTTAAGTATTTTGATTGCTTTACCATTTTGTGTCTATAATGCAGACTAATATTATCCTGTCTCTATTCTTCCTCCTGAAAGAAATCTGTTTTAAGATAGCTCTTAAAACAGATATCTGCAGAAACAAAACAAAGCGGATACCTAAAATCTGTAAATTTTACATTAATCTTAAGCCTTTGTCTATTTGTGTACGAGCAAATAAACACTTAAAAAGCTTCTGAACTGCGGACGGCTATTGTAATATATTTTTAATATATTTTACGTATAGTATGGCAAAACAATAGAGTTAATTATAATTAGGTAACATAACCCAGACTATGGGTTTGAGTCAGTGACGTTTTTCATTGCCAATTACATTAACGAAGGTAACATAAGCGGGCTAATATGTTATGTATGGTAATTATACAATTTTAATTTTGAATACTTATGAAGTTTTACATAATATAAAATAACGAGATAACACAACAATAGACGTGCGTGTGGGAGCCGCGCTTTGTTCCCAGATTTGTATGACTTCACACTCTACATTCAGTAGAAAAACCGACCCACTTTAGTACAATCATTAAGAATAATAAGGTTCACTTTCGCTTGACAGCCTAATAAGGCCTCGTTTGTACCGACGCGGAATATTACTATTACGCAGTGCATGTTGCAGTCTCAGCAATTATCGTAACTGATATAAAACCTGCGAATGTGTTTGTTCGCTTGTCCTTTTTTACGTCAGACAGAACCGTGCAAACTGACAGACGTGTCCCAATTAGTAATGTTCAAAACAGTTTTTCAATCTAAAATCCCTATTCTGCTATTAAGTATAAAGTTTTCTAACTTCTTACAAATTATCTTAATTGTACATAGATCTGTGAAACTACTTTTTTTTGTTCTGTTAGGTACTTAACAGTTTGCTAGTTCACAAGCTAGCAATGGTATCCTACTAATATTATAAACGCGAAAGTTTGTAAGTATGGATGGATATTTGTTACTCTTTCACGTAAAAACTACTGAATGGATTTGGATGAAATTCGGCATACAGATAGTTTATAACCTGGATTCACACATAGGATACTTTTTATCCCGATATTTAAACGGAACGGGAACCACGCGGGTGAAACCGCGAGCGGGCGCTTGTATTTCAATATACTTAAGTAGTGAATGTTTGTTATTCTACATAATGAAGAATTTGTAAAGATCTTTCACCAAACAATAAGCAATAATTTACTGAGACTATTTAATCCCTGTATTACTTCTGGCATAATACTTTTCATAACGTGCAATTATAATGATAAAGTTCCTCAGGGACTTAGAAGCAAATTCGTAACATATCCGACTTCCTGCTCAGCCTTTCTATAAATTTGAAATAAGTTGAGATATCGACTGACGTATAGGTTAGGTACCTCAAGTTCACGTGTAAACGTTATATCAGTAGTAATGATTCATTCATTTCTCCATTTCATGAATGATAGTGTCCATTAGCAAACAAATATAGACTGTATACCGTAGCGACAAATCATAGTTTGCCGTAGCAGCTTACGCAAACATTTTTGCTGACCTGCGGTTTCTCCCAGACACGATCTCGCACTAACCAGCATGAATCATAAAATTATTGCTAAATCAGCAAGATTGTGGGTCAATGTAATGTAACCAGTGACGTGCTTATTTAAATAAAGCATTGACATACGGATATAGCAATACCTGTGTTTACAAATAAGTAGTTAAATATGCAGGAAGTTTTTTTTTATTTCCCATACGGGTGGGTAAACACTTGGCCTACATCTCACCTGATGCTAAGTGATGATAAGGCCGAAGGTGGAAGCGCGCTTCACCCAGAATTCTCCAACCACTGGGCTAATTTATCTCTAACCTGTCGGAAAACAACAATGTTATCATTGTCGCGGGTAGCCGCTGGATGCGAGCAGCACAACACCGCGAGTGGTGGAGATCCCTGGGGGAGGCCTTCGTCCAGCAGTGGACGTCCTCTGGCTGATGATGTAGTGATGATATAGTGATGATCCACTGCTAGCCTTTGCCTAGCTGCTAGGTAAATGCTAGCAGTGGACAGTACTGCTGCAGTGGGACAGTACGTAGGATACTTAGGTATATACTTTACTTCACTGAAATTGCAAAGAAAATCAGCTGTACGATTCAAAAGTGCACATTTTAATACTATTATTAGACCTAATTGTATATGTAATTGTAGTAAATCATCTTATCTATCTAATCAGCTTCTGAGTATAAGCCTCCTCTTTTCGATACCGTTTATCTCAGTCCTGTTGGGCCATCCTGATCCATTAATTATAAGAAAAACATACTTTTATTCAATAAGAAGTATTCAATGAACAGATTAATATCATCTGTCAACGGATAAATGTTGGGAACAGCGTAACATTATCTCAAACGGTGAAGCTCCGCCGGCTAATGGCTTGATGATGATCACTAAGCAATTACATATGAAGGTGCACTATGGTGCGGTACGTTACATTCACTCGCCATGATTGATAGAGCGTCATTACTTAGCATACGTCAGAAAGTTTGTAACTTTTACAACGTAGTTTTAAAGTCGTTTAAGAATTTGAGTGAAACATACACACTCGCGAGTCGCGACTATTACCCCCAAAGGGTTAGTCAGAGACTATGGCAAAGAGGACTGCAAAAAAGCAGTGCATTACCAGTCACAATTTTTTTTTTTAATTCTACAACGGGTAAGCGTTGGCCTTCATCTCACCTAATGGTAAGTGACGATAAGGCCGAAGCTGGAAGCGCGCTTCACCCGGAATCCTCAACCACTGAGGAACTGGCTATCTTATCTCTAACTGTCAGAACACTACAATGCTATAAACATCGTTGTTATGACGACAGACTTAGATAAGATGGTGGTAGCTAGCCAGGCGGACTTAACAGCCCTACCACGAACCAAGTACCTACATAAAGATGTACCCCCCTTTCACGGGGAATTGAACCCGTGACCTCTGGGTCTGAGACCGGTGGCTTAGCCACTAGACCATGCACAGCGGCGGTTTATTTATATTTATAACATCACATGTGCTTAGCGTGATAGGTGGCGAGCCCATCACCGCTGTATGCTGTTGGATGCACTTATCTATCTGAGTCTTTAGTCCGCTAGTCGCCTTTTACGACACCCAAGGGAAGAGAAGGGTTGGTAATGTTCTTCGAATAACGAGCCGTCACTACACATTGAAACATAATTTATAAAAAAATGTGTTGCTTCATCACACTAAAAATAGAAATTGATAAACTTGACTTATCTTCTTGTTATGTAGGTAGCTTATTAGCTATCGTGTCATCACAAGGGATCATAATTAAGAGAAACGGCAGGGAAACATAGTGTTAACCTGTCAAACCACAATCTCGTAAAGTCACTCAACTTAGCTTAAATCATTTTAATCTTCATCTGTTACCGGAGTTTTGGTTGTATAAATTCGTATAAAAACATAATATCATATAAATAGTGGCGAAACTTGTCAATAGTCGCAAAAATCTTTGGTGCAAAGGGAGTTGTATCAACATATTTTGCATAACAACTATCTTCACATGTTTATCATCTTGACCTTTACGAATAATATTTTAAATGACACCATGACAAATCGACAATTCTCAATTGCCATTGAAAAGTTTTACGAGCCACACTTCTCTTTGTGCCAAAAACTGCCAAACAATTTATTGAAATGCAAAAAAAGACAAAAAAAAGAGCTTTCTTTACAAGCTAACGAGATCGTTCACATACAGAATCGGCCAGTATCAATTACAAACTCTGTGATTACAACTAACTCACCGTGCAGCAATAAATTAGTAACACGACTCTTATCTAAATAACTCCTTATCATCAATCACAAGTTACAACAAAGATAGCGTAGTCGAGAAGAAAGTGAATGTATTTCCGTTTGCAAAAAATGTTACTAATGTTGAAAAAAAATTCAATCTGCCCGCGACAATGACTTGCGAAGTTCTAAAATTGTTGTAACTGCTTCATTAAGTTCCGAATTAATTGAATTCAAAATGATGTAATGGCGTTATTAAATTTTTTCACTATCTGATTCAGTCTGCTGCTGACGTATGATTTGCTTATCTGACTGTGAAATTATTGCATTGATGGCAATCTAAATTAATGCATAATGTAACATCTTAGTTCTATTTTTTAGGTAGAGGATAAGATGCACAAAAATAAATATTTTTGCATCATGCTGAGTCTATCTATGAGATTATAGTGCTGTGCGCGCATTTATCGTTATTAAAAGACGCCTATTTTGGTGTGATGGTGTAACGACGGCTGCTATCTGACTATGGTGAGAATAAACGTTATGTTACTATCTTACAACAGCAACCCCCCGCGTCGCGTCTAACTTCAACATCTGTAGCAATACCTTTCAAGTACAAGGACATTGCTTTGCAAGCTACCTTATTTAAACCTAATTTCAAACGAGGGAAGTAATGAAGTTCTAATATTATAAAGGCGAAAGTTTGTGAGTATGTTTGTTACTCTTTCACGTAAAAACTACTGAATGGATTTGGATGAAATTCGGCATACAGATAGTTTATAACCTGAATTAACACATAGGGTACTTTTTATTCCGATACTCCCACGGGAACGGGAACCACGCGGGTGAAACCGCGAGCGGCCGCTAGTAATTAATAATAATCATTCGATCCAAAATCAGTAGATGTAACGTTAGTAGAGTTAAGTTTCTATACCTACCTACTGCACTAACTTTACACGTTATCAACACCAAGTAAATGTACGAGTATATGTTATTCCATTGTAAGTGATTGATACAATGTCCACGGTGGACGTTATAATGGCCGATTTAACTTTCCATCTGTTACGCCACGCCTCCGGCAAATGTGCTTTGAAAGACAATCAAACAGAAAACATTGGAGCGCACAATCCAGCCGAGGTGTGCGCCTTTATACAATAACTCGTCAAATTTATAAATACGACGGACAAATAAATGAGTTTTGTCAATTTTGTTATCTGATTACATAATACATAATAATAATATACAAACTTATTTTTTCTTCATACAAAACCAATTAAGGGTGAGTTCCACCCATGTAACTGAACAACTTTCCCCAAGAAACCTATGTGCAAAAATGGCAAAAAAAATTCGATCTCCCATACTATTGTCGTCAGCTGATCGCACAGTTTTGTATGAGAAGTCGATTTTTTTTTTGCACATAGGTTTCTTGGGGAAAGTTGTTCAATTTCATAGGTGGAACTCACCCTTAATTGGTTTTGTATAAAGAAAAATTAAGGTTTCATAGTTAGGGGACATGGGGAAAAATTAAGGTTTCATAGTTAGGGGACATGGGGAGGTATTTGCCCACAATAGCTTATGGTTCGTGCTGTCAGTGACATAATTGATCTCATTCAAATAAAAGTAACTTTCACTATCATTATCAGAATATAAACGTCCCACTGCTGGGTTTATGCTTTTCTATAGGAACGATAGCATTAGCACCTAAGAAGATTGGCCTATAACCTATCATGCTGGCCCAATGCGAGTTTGGTGGGTTTTGAAAACTGATATCTTATGACGACATCCGGGTCCGTCAACGGGTTTAAGAGATTTCTGCAGCACGGCGGAGGCCCTGTAGATATTTTAATTAAGTCATCAATCCGAGGACATGGCGCCGCAAAAGTTATACTAACTTGCTAGATCGTAGCACGCTGTATTTCCAGTGATTCCATAGCATGCATGCATACAAACAAATACCTGCTCAAAATATTAGGTAAGGCGAATTGTTGATGTACAAAAAAAATCCTCGTCCGTTCATTAGATTGAAGTAAGTATGTTAATTAGCATTGCAAAGGAGATGAGTAAACTATCTCACAATACGTTCGATTTCACACGATCTTATCAGCAAGAACCAAACTCGATTTCCGAAGTAGGTAATTATTATAACATCTTTTTGAAAGTAGGTAAAGAGAGAGGACAGAGGTAGGAAACCACTACAGGAACTATAAAAATAAACAAATGCGAAATAAAAGTAAATTGGCTTTTAAGATCCAGGCACTGTTGGGGACCCTGCACTGACTCAATTTGCCTATGCACATTTTAAATTATGTATTTAGAACACCTAGGCTGTATGTACGGTACTACCTACTTTAGTGAAATAAAAATTACTCTATTCTGTTCTTTTTTATAATAGAAGGAGGCAAACGAGCAGGCGGGTCACCTGATGGAGAGTAATCTCCGCCGGCCATGGACATCCGCAACACGCAACACCAGAGGAATCGCATATGCGTTGCGGCCTTTAAGCAAGGAATAGGTTATAGGAAGAAACAGGAATTGTGAGGGGGGCGGAACCCTCACTGCCCCCTTACTCTTGCAACCGATCGCTATTGGATCGGATTGGTATTGTGAATTTTCGTATTTTTAAGTTACGACACCAGCGCTAATTTGGATTAATATTGGGTGAACTAAATGGCATTGAGTTTTGTATTTTTTTCACTCAATATCCACGCAATATGAATCCATATTAACTCAGGGTGTCGTAACTTCGGAGTACGAAAATTCATAATACCAATCCGATCCAATTGCGATCGGTTTTATGAGGAAGGGGGCTGGCCGGACGAAATTATTATTACGAACGAAAACGAACGAACGACCGAACAAAACAAACGAAATTATTATTATTATTACGAAATTATGATATTCTTGGTAAACTATTGGTAACCTATCATAAATTCGAAACTTTCCTGTACGAGAAATTCGTACAGGAAAGTTCGAAAACGGTATGACGAAGTTTTAAATACCAGATCGTTGCTTTTACATAATTTTGTTAATCCATAAACTTATCATACATACGTTTCATTTTCCAGAAAAACTATTAGCCGATTATCAAAACTACTTTTTTTCCTTTGGAAGATGTTTTGTTTACAATAAATTTCATATCTAGAAGTATTAAAATTCGAAGTAACTTTTTCTCTAAAATATCATACTCATACTTACCCAGTTTTTTTTTTTTCATATATTCATATTATTAGGTAAATAAACTTAAATGTCTTAAAAAGTTAATACTTTATGTTTCCGATAAGATTGTGTTTTAAAAGTCAATCACAGAAATGAATCGCGGCAAAACTGACTCCACGTAGTCTTGTCTGCCCCACGTTAGAGTGTAATTCAAGCCCGCGTAGGCGCGGAGGGGCGAGGCGGCCCGCGAGCTGACGAGCAGGTGGGTTTAACGCTCGCCGCCGTAGCTGAGGCTGGCCGGCGCAGCCGGCCAGCCTCAGCTACGGCCATACCATGTCTGCTGCATGCTTGCTGCACGCTTGCTGCATGCTTGGTTGCTTGCTGCTTGCTTGTTTGCATGCTGTATGCTTGCTTGCATTCTGCATGCTTGCTTGCATGCTGCATGCTTTCTTGCATGCCGCAGCTTGCTTGCCGACATGCTGCATGCTTGTTTGCATGCTGCATGCTTGCTTGCGTGGTGCATGCTTGCTTCCATGCTGCATGCTTGTTTGCATGCTTAAACGTTACTACGATTACAAGTTGTTCGATGATATTATGGATTTCAATTATTTGAAATGTTGTATTTTAATGTTATTGGAAACGTGTTTCTGGAAAATGAATCGTCTAGCATTAATAGCTTCGGCCAAACGTTGAGTTTCAAATTTCATTTCAAAACATAAAGATTTTGAAAAAAATAACAATCGATAATCGGCATTTCAAAACTATGTAAATTGTGTTTTTGGTAAAAAGAAAATTATGGAAAACAAAAAATTACAAAACGTTTTCGGCCAAATAAAATTCGTACAGGCAAATTTCGAATTTATGATAGATAACCTTAACTATTGTACAGATCGTCACTACAATCTATGGGTTTTGGCCTAATCACCAGTATCACCAGTTCACCACGCTTGCCAGTAGCGGGTAGACGACCGATCACATACCCGGGCAACGCATTCAAAAATTCGAAGCACACTTTGCCCGTTCGTAGGAATTGAACCTAGGGCCCCTGGATATCGGCTGAGCATTACTAATCGTTTACCAAGGCGTTAATGAAACGGGATTTGAAGAATGTGCAAGTAAAAACAAAGTGGCTATAGCTCTAAAGCGCTTTCGATACAAGGCGCGCCGGCCGGTCACATCTCTCAACCACATAAGGCTGCTTTTCCACTATAAGTAGCTATGTCAGGCACTTAAGCCCACGCGCGAAAAAAAAAACCAACTAATAGGATCGCTTGCCTTGCTAAGGCGTTGCAAATGAAGTCATTCTATTGGTGCATTTACCTTCGCACTGCCTCGCACAGCTCTTGTGGAAAAGCAGCCTAAAGGAAGCTCGCGGGGAATGCTCAAGTTCATCCAACCTGCGGTTTCTAGATCGTGACCGGCATGACGTGGGCATGACAGCGCGAATTGCCAAACTGGCCGACCGATTGTCCACTGCGCGCGAAAATCGAACGAATTTGACGCGATGAGTTAAACTGCCAAAAAAAACGTTAATTAGTCGTGTTTTTGTCATGCACCGGTTTGGAATGCATTTAGAAAAGAATCCGGCAAATAAAAACTCGACAGCTTCTTTTAAGTGCCATAGATTGTAAAATGTTTTAATTAAATTTAAGTTAACAAAAATTTTAATTACGTAACAATGAGTACTATTACGGGGGATGGGGGATCGCGTCCGTAGGTTTTACCCTCGATACCCTACACGTGTCTCCCGGAAGGTGCTAAACGAGTACAACGCCGAGTATTGGCGGTAAATAACCCCCTGGTCCCCAGGTCGACCACTACAAGAGTAGACTCGCCAACCCGCAATGGTCAGCGTGGCGTTTTAAGACCACATACCTTCCATGAAAAGTGCACAAAAACAAGTCCTTCTGGCTCTAGCTACGGCAGTGGTCAGAGAACTGGGAGGACAGAGGGTGCTAAGAATCCCTGGGTTAAAGGATCCGGCTGCTTCAAAAACATTTACTTGGCTACGTACAATATTAGGACTCTACTTACCAACGAGCGCTATGAAGAACTAGAGTCCAAAGTCCTGAACAGGATGAAATGGGACATCATCGGTCTCAGCGAAACACGGCGAAGAGGCGAACAACTGATTAAACTCAACTCTGGTCAATTATTCTACTACAAAGGGGATGATAACGGGTCCCAGGGAGGAGTTGGTTTCCTCATCAACACTTCCATGGCTAAATTACTAAAAAAACATATGCGCAATATCGACACGAGTAATCTATGCGACCTTTCAATTTAACCTGCGCTACTCCATGAAGGTGATCCAAGCTTACGCCCCCACAGCTGACAAACGTGATGAGGAATCAGACATCTTCTACGAAGATATCACAAAGGCTCTGAATGAAAACCCAGCACACTATTCTCTCGTAATTGGTTATTTTAACACCAAATTAGGAAGAAATACGGATCAAGAAGAATTTGTGGGATGTTTTGATTAGGCAAAAGAAATTGCAGAGGGCATACTTTGGCTAATTACCTTCAACAGCTAAAGGTCTACGACATGAATACCTTCTTCAAAAAAAAGATCACAGACTTTGGACATGGAGAAGCCCAAATCGTAAGACGAAGAACCAAATCGACTACATCCTTACCGATAGAAAATACATTGTTCAGGACGTCAGTGTCCTTAACCAAGTCAGCGCGGGCAGCGATCACCGAGTTGTGAGAGCACGTGTTGCTCTCAAAATACCTACGGAGAGGAGACGACTCGTAGAAACTACTTAACCTCCGAATGACAATGCATTTCTATTCGCTCAAAAGGAATATTACCAGAGAAGACTTGTCGAAAAATTAACCCCGCAAGAGAACTGGGATATAAATGAGATTAATCGCCGACTTGTCGATGCTATAAAGGATACAGTTATTATAGATACGTGCAAGAAATAAAAGATGTGTACAGGGCAGCTACCCTTCAGGTAAAGCTTCACGACCTGTCAAATCCGGTTTGAAGGACGTATTCAAGCTTCTCGACTGGTCCAAGAAGGGCATTAACATCAACGGAGAACATCTGTCACACCTTTGTTTTGCAGACGACATCAACTTATTTGCCAGCATCACAAAATCTGCAGATAATGATAGACGAGCAGTATTCCGCATCTTTCAATGTCGGCTTGAAGATGAACACCTCAAAACCCAAAATTATGTTTTGCGATGCCGACATTGACTATGTTGTGGTCCAAGGCCAACAGATTCAAAGAGTTGCGGAGTATACCTACCTGGGTTAGACTCTGAGTCTAGAAAGAAATGGACAGAATCGCGAAATAAGCCGTCGCGTCTTAACTTGGGTGGGGAGCTTTGGCAAACTGAAGGAGGCATTTAAAGGCAAACGAGTGCCCCTTAACCTCAACGTCGAACTTTCGAACAGTGCGTCCTCCCTGTGAATCCTGTGATGGTCTATGGGTCAGAAACTTGGTCACTCACTAGACAGCTTATCCACCGACTACAAGTCACCCAGAGGGCTATGGAGAGAGCTATGTTGGGTATTTCAGTCCGCGATCAATTCGCAACACAGAAATCCGCAGTAGAACACAACTCACCGACATAGCTAAGATTATAGCCCAAAGGAAGTGGAAGTGGGCGCGGCCACATATGTCGCAGGTCTGACGAGCGATTGGGGGTGAAGGTGTTAGAATAGAGGCCACGGAACGGGCGCAGAAACGTAGGAAGGAAGACAGCTCAGGAGATGGACCCAAATAGCGGGGAAAGACTGGATGCGAAAAGCCCAGGAAGGAAGAGGCTTTTACTCAGCATTGGGTAGAAAAAGGCTAAAGAAGAAGTGAGTACTATTACAATAACTTCAATTTAAAAATGTGTAACGCTTGGAATGCGATCTAATGCCGCGACCGCGCCGCGATTTGTTGTTAAGGTTTGCCAAACGTGTGGAGCCGGCATAACATTTTTAGTAGGTATAGAACTGATACACTAACCTACTGAATTGACCATCGGTCTCAAACCCAGAGGTACCAGGTTCGTTTCCCAATGGATCCTCTATTGAAAATCAGCTTGGAATCAGCTCACAAATATGACCAACACAGGTCTCTCCAAAAAAAACCTTAATAATGTAAATAAAGTTTGACGCATTCAGCTGTTTCTTGCACTGCGCTTATCGTTGTTTACAATACAAAGTAAATCAATAGTAAAATCCACATAACCATAAATACGTAAAGCCGATAACAAGGAAAGATCGCAGAGGACGAATCCTTGAGAAAGCCGTGCCAGAGGAATAGCAAACGATGCAATCGTCACGAACTTCACGCGTGTAGCGTATTGCACGTTGGCAAAAAACCACATTGTTAACATATTATTTATTAGCTAGATAACAGAAAATACTGTAGTCATAAAAAGCAACTAAAACTATGTCTACTATAAGTATACAAATAACTTGTATTGTGTCATCGCTATTTAAAGAAAACGGTTTTGGTGCAGGCAGACAGAAAATTGTCCAGTGCCTTTCGTTTTTTTCGTTCGAAGCATTTTTTATGGGTCTTACAAACTTGGCAAAAAATGTATCGAGTACCTATATAAGTAAGCATAAAAAAATTATAACAGCCGAAGAAAATGTTTGTCATTTTGTTTTTTTTTGCACATACTGTAGTATATAATCACGATTCACGACTATTATCCCCGAAGGGTTAGTCAGAGACTAGGCGATAAGGACAGCAAAAGCGGTCCTCTATCATAGTTTATTGCACGCAAGTTTAAAATACAGGACGTCCCATGGTCCAAACTCGTCGTTTACAAAGGTGAAACTTAAAATCACGTTTTGTCGCCGGACGTGCAAACAATATCTGTATTGAACTTTCCGCGTCAGAAGTGCGTAAAATGACATGTCAAAATACCTGGAGAGATTTTTTCAAACTTTCGTTCATCTTCTGAGGACTTAAAAGTATGTTTGCAGTACACAATTAACAGTCAAGAGACACATTTAGCACGCGACAGTCACACACACATATGCCTTGAATGTTTTATTAGTCTTTAATAACAAAGTTAAATGATCATCGTACCGGGCATGTATTAAAGGCGTGATTCTCCTAAACCCATTATTATATCACGCGCTAATATTTGGTAGCCATCAAAATAATTAGTGTCCACATATTTTTTTTACTTTCTCATTCATTCATTCATCCACAGCCTGACTTCACCCACTGCTGGGTATAGGGCTCTCTTTGTATGTGCCACTGTTTACTTTCTCTAAGGTGTAAATTCTCTACACATAATGTGCTTTCAAATTGTATCGTTTGTTTAAAGTAAGTATGTAAGAACCTTTGATTGATCTCCTATTAATCTTTCTGCTGCATATTTCCAATTTCAGTCTGAAACAGAAAATATAGTTTTTCTCATACCTAAATATCTCAATTCGGATACGGTTTGCTTTCTTGTCACAGCTGATTTTAACTTCGTGGCGATTACTGGCGGGTGTTTAATCTGAAACACGAGTAGCCGAGTTTCCCTTGGCACGTGATTTAACAATTCTGTATAATTGAATGCCTACATAGACGTAATATATTGGTGAAATAATTTATCCACATGAAAGCTGCTTATAATGGAAGGAGTAAGGAAGAATTTCTATAGCGGTGTTCTAAATTTTCAAAACCACCCAGAATCCAGACGTTCAATTATTAAATCAATTATTTTGAAAAACACATCTAAGATAGGTAGTTCGATTACACAACACTATAAATATAAAACGCAGATTTTCATAATTAATTTATTATGAAATCTTTTCTCTGAGAAGTGATAACGGAGACGAAACTGTTTCCACAGATCGAAGAAAAACCTTTGAATGTCACGTACAACTTTTACCATAAACATACAAACATCAAAAGTATACTTAACGACTAAACCGGGTTTCTGACTATAGTCATTAAGAAAGATTACCCTCTTTTTAGCTCAGCCGAGCAAAACATGCTTAGTGCGTGGCTCGCGCATTAAACTAAGGTTTCTGCATAGGCTAATAACTGTTCTTGTATCCGTCAATAAGACTTTACTAGTTGCCTACTTTCACTAATTTCTAAGTGCTTTTAAAGTATTTACTTTAAAAAATCGAAAGCAGTAGCGATCACTAAATAAAAACCGCAGAAGTTACGTATGTTAATTTTATTTTTTTTGTTTAAAACTGGTTAAGGCAAGACTTTAGTAACAACAGATAAATTTTGTAACGACCAGGGGGGTTACTCTTCAACGCAAACTCAATCTCAATACAATTCCAATGCGATTAATTTGGGAGAAGTAAAGATAATTCCGGAAATATCCCGATAATACTTTGTTCAATCAATTTCCACGCAATTTAATTCCAATGAGGCGCTATTGTCGCTTACAAAATTGCCATTTGTAATTTTTTTGATTTGTGATTGGAAATTGATTAATGCAATTGTGTTTCAAGAGTAAGCCTACTGTATCTACTAAGTAATGTAAACAATATTCTTCACAGCAATCAATCTAATTTCATCAGGGATCTTTCAACTACCGTTGCTAGCATAGCAGTGGCTTAAGCAAATTATGTAGTAACAGTAAGTACATCTTCCAAAAATTTGACGCTGTTTAAAAGAAACAAAAGCCTTAATAGCATTTTAAACAGAACTGCATACAAATCATAACTGTTCTCTTTCTAAGTATTAAAAAAAAATTGTTTTTATTATGTCTAAACATGTTAATCATATGTAGGTATTAATATTTCTCCTCACTCATAATTAGAAGATAAAAGGTGTTGCAATATTAGCAGTGTGACTAACAGGAAAAATATTCCTGATTTTCACACTGGTGTGACATGTTGGTGTGACCACGAGTCCGTCCAGTTTATTTGATTAAAAAAAAATATATTTTTTTTATTAATATTTAGTTTTACTAAACTTTGTCCCCTTGACTGTCACGAAGACTACTAGAAGTTGCTAACAATTGAATTTCTATTGTGTCTGGTGGTTTATCGACAGCTGAGCTCTAACGCTACAGTAGCGGACGATTGTAAATGTCTAGTTGTTTCAATAGGTATATTAACAAAATAGGATGTTTCAATGTGAAGACAAAACCTATATATAATTTAGTTTAAAAATAAACGTTGAAGTTAAGATAAGAATACTTAGTGTTAAATAGAAATAATAATATTGAGTGAAAGAAACTAAAGAAGGCCTCTGACCGAGTGAACATTCGGTCTTGAGGGTACAGAAATTCTAATCACGTCACCAAAGCAAATCAGTAATTGTAATAGAATGTGATATTTAGTACGCTTATAACACTTAAAATGAAATGAAATCGTAGGCTACCTTTTTATAATCAACTTTAAACTATGTTGATAAAGAATTTACCAGCAAGAAAAGATATATAAGTATTTATTTACAAAGCTTTTTACAAGCTTTCTTTTTAAATCTTATATTTCCAGAGACTACTTAGGGTGGATTCGACCAAACTGGAATAAAGTCTTATACCTAGATTAAACGCCGAAATTGTATGGACTAATCTCAGAGTAAGTCTTATTCCAGTTTGGTCGAGTTTACCCTTAGTTTCCTCAATAGTAATTAGGTACCACGGAATAGATGAATTAACTGTTCTGTGGTAATTGTTATTACTTCCCAATGTCTTTATCTCACCTAATGGTAGGCGATGATAAGGCCAATGTGATGGCGCACCTCATTGCTATCTTAGCATCCGATATAGTTTAACTAATAATGATATAATAGCAAACTAAGATATAATGTAATTTGCTAATTATTTATTAAGATGAGGACAGTTTATTTGTCTACATATTCGTTATCATTGGTTATACATTTTACTACTGTACTACTATGTACTTAGTTGTTAACTGTTCCAAAGAATGAGATAAAAAGATGGAATCTAAACCATTCCAAAGATATTCTAGAACTCACCTGCTATTGGTTAGTTAAGCAACATCGCCGCAGACCTGAAATGGAAACGGCACTTGTGTCAATATGAACGAAACTGTAACATTCTTTCAGCCGACAATAAGAAATGCCAATATGGAAAGTCTATAGCTTTAACAATATGATAAACTATTCGTTTAGGGCGAATGAGTAATGCTTATTTATCTGTGACCCACTGGAGTAGTTCTGCCACTAGAGTAAAACATGTCCTTCAAGAATTGAATAGAAGAAAAGGGTGGACGTAATTATCGTTTAAAGTACCTATGTACTGAATTGCAGTTGATCATTTATCATATCGGTATTTCAACGTTTATGAGATTTAAAGATATAGGGCGACCGAAGATTAAAATAAATGTAAGTTGAATATATTTCGTACCTATTGCATATTTTATCTGTACATTCCATTACATAGTTATGGGCCGTTTACACGTATTAAGTTGTCAAGTAGGTAACTAAATTTTAAGTTAATTTTAAGTTGTCGATCGTTTACACGTGACCAACTTATGCAATATTTAGTGGACGATATTCTTAACCATGTAAGTATGTTTATATACCATAACTTATCTACTTCACTAAATACTTCACTAAATTGTTGCGTCCACCCGTCAACTAAATGACAATTTAGTAGAAGCCACGCCTACGGGGGAATGCAAGCGGTGCGGGAGGGGCGGATACTTACTCAAAAAATAGACTCGATTTTATTCTACTTGTTCACTTGCCCACTAAATCGTTTACTTACCACTTGTTACTAAAGAGCTTTTAAGTGACTGTTTACACTCAAGAATTTAGTTAAAATTAACTTAAAATTTAGTTACCAATTTGACAACTATACGTGTAAACGGCTCTTTACACTGAATCCGTGACAAAGACCGGTGCAACTCGGCCGAAGTCAGGTAAATAAAATGAGGTCCGAATTGCCAGAGTGTACCAGACGGTCGAGAGCTTGTTGAGAAAAAGAGGAAGGTTGTCTCTAACTACGAACACTATATAACAGAGACGGAGTTTCACTGAAGCTCTATAATATAATGGCATGGGAAGGAAAGAGTTCCAACACTCGTACGGAGTTGGTTGTGGACGATAACCGATTGACTGCAACGCGGTCCATCGAAAAAATTTTTTAGGAACATGTGTTGGGATATATAGGATACGATCAGTTCCTGCTAACGCACGATCGCACATAGCCATAAATAATTGCAAAGGCCTGCTCATAGTCATGACTTGAATCCTACAGATCATATCTGGGACATGCTCAAAAGAAGAATAAGGTCTCACTCTAACCCCGTACAGGCATTTGGAAAGCCCTGAAACGCAACATTTAGCACTTGGAAGAGCCTATCGCGGATGGATGTTAAAAACGTTATCCAAAGCATGCCAAATTGGATGCAGGGGGGTATCAGGGCTAGGAGGGGAAACACACGTCATTATTAAAGAATCAAAAAATTATAGAATTTAAATTACTTACTTATTCAAATTTTTCAGCGTTTTTAAATTATATCTTATTTATTTACAATTTTACGTTAACGAGTTTGTAGCTTCAACAGCTCTTTTAAATTAGTGAAAATGTTTAAAACAAGTAAAAAACAAATACAGATTATATTTTTTCCAAAAATCAATAAAAACATTTATAAATATGAATTCAAGCAGATATCAAAGGTAAGTATCCAAGTTTCCGTGCCGGTGAGTGTATTTTGTAGTATTTGTGCTCTACATGCAATCTACATGTAATTAAAAAAATAATAGACACAGAAACAAGCTAACATAATAAGATGTCTTGAAGGGTATCGCAAGCCACCTGTCACGTCATTAATGTAATAGAGACATCTGCTTATTTTAATTATGGTGCTGTACTTAACCATAAAAAATATTATCTATTATTTATTACTTTGAAATACAAAGAGCTAAAAAAACATGCTTGTTTCAGCATACTAAACATTTGGGATGAACGGTCCGATACAGAATAATTTCAATTAAAGCGATGCATGCGGAAAATAAGAAAAAGAATCACATGGATCGTACCCACACACCGTAGAATTTAAAAACAAGCTACATAAATAAGTGATTGACACATAAGGTATACTACAAATGAAACAATGTCTGCTTTGATAAGTATTTAAAAGAGAACAAAAACTACGAATTATTAGCAATCAATAACAAAAATGACAACTTTGAGGAAAATTTAACTTTAAAAGCTTAGCAAACAATTAATTCTCATTTTCTTGAAAGACGAGACAGTTTTCTCACAACAATAGAGTCGACAAACCTTTAACATAACATTGTTAAATGTAACTGGATACATTTATTATGATTTCAAACGTACGTCAGCTACCGGCTGTTCGCACGCTAACTGCCATAATTCAAACATTTGGCCAAAACTCACCGCAAGAAAAGCCGTTGATTCCACCCGAAACCATAGTGAACGGAGCTAATCCAATGCTATCCCTTTACAGTCCGTGATAAAGAGAGGATAGTTCCAGACGACAGAGGTTGCAACCACTAACACAGCACTACACAATTTGACAGAATAAAAAAAAATTGTCGGAGGAGGCGTCGCGCGCGCATGTGCGCGTGTGCACCGTCAGCCGGGGACTGGGGTTGGGCGCGCGACGCGAAGCCTCCGAGACCGAGATGACGAACGACGGCCGCGCACAGACGATTTGCGTAACCGATGCCGAACTCCACTGATAGTGATGGAATGCGAATGCGCCACGATGGCCAGGACTCGTGTGGACGTAGGTGTATTTCAGAATATATGAAGGAGTCTTTAAGAAGAACTGTAAACTTAGGAAAGCGAAGCCTCCAATGACTGTCACACGATTTTCGAACTCTACTGAAAGTCATAGAACACGATTTAGAATTGAAATCTTGTAAGAATAGTAATATGATTTCAGAGTAGGTACTATACGACAGATTTACGTAGTCAATTTCGGAACAATGGAAATCCTTGTAATTTCGGAAAGTTCCGAAATTACGAAATTTCGGAATTCCGAAATGCATGGCCTAATAGGTACCCATTTAGGAACAAGGGTTAGGTATATTTTGAAAAGGAAACCACCCAATCAATATAAGTAACTTTTCCTATAAATCCAAATTAGCAAAAAACCGTTCCTACTATCACCAATTGCTCATGTTCTATGAAGTTTAAATTGTTTGCTTTAACGGAAGCAGCTCTAAACTTTTATCTAAGTAGGTTAAGTGTATTAGCTTCTTTTGTTTGGATATTATCTTAAAAAACTTCGCAAAAAATGTGCAAATGGCAAATTTGAACGAGCTTATTGTTTTAAAATGTGGTAAGTCATCCATCACCAAACAATCTAATATTTTAAGATAAAAATAATTTAATTGCAAAGTTGGTCACAAAAAGATTCTTGTCATTTCTAATTCTTTTCTGAAGTTAGATGCGAACTTCGTCATTTCAGTACCAAAGTTAGGGCATTAGGTGTCGAATCAAGATATTAAGAGATATTGACTACAGCTGGGCGGAATGCAAAGTCTTAAAAGGAAATCAGTTCCAGACAACCAGAGATAAGTATACCATTAAGAATTAATTTTAATCACTAACAAGCACTATGATGGTTATTAAAATAATTACCTAATCAGCAATACTCTTAAAGAAAGAGTATTGATAATTCAGTATGTCATCTTCATAATGTAAGGCTTGTGTGCCTATAGAATGTCGGAATAATAGCAAGTTAATTTCACTTAGAGCTAATAATACAAAACACTTAACACCCGATGATGTGACGATTATGAGAGACGCCGCAAATAGACGTCATTACATGGCACTATTTGTTACCACAAATGAGATGGAAAGTAGAAAGAAATGTTCCCACAGTCGTGACAAATTAAATGTTATCTCATTTTGGCTAATACCGAGTAAAACAATGAAAGTATTCGAGTGTAATACATTGCGTAATTTTAGTTTCATAATAGCTTTGAGAACTAGGGACAAGACTCTCGGATTACCGGCTGGGGATCACGCCGATAGCAGAGATAACAAAGTCCAAACAAAAAGTATGTTGTATAATTTGGCACGCTTACCTACACTTATTGAGCAAGTTTTAGTTAATTTATGTCTCACATTTAAATTTCGGGGAGGGTAATGAACAGTTTACAAATAAAATAAAGTAAGTACTTTAGATCATCGTGATGCACATTGACACTGTTAGCATTCAAAATATAATAAGCTAAGTAAAGAGAATAATTAATAAGCAATGGTGTAAGGACTTATCAAAAATCATCGGAATGTTGCGTGTGATAATAAAACTGCACTCCCTCTCTATTGGAAAGTCAATGAAAGTAAACGCGTAAACTGATCTCGATGTGTTTGAGCAGTCTAGAACAAACCTGTTCATTTTGAACATAATATGAACAAAGGTCTTAAGCGCTGCTTCGAGTGAATTGCATAACTGTAAAAGAGCTTCAAGCGAAAGCGATCAGAAGATGAATTACTGTGCATGCCCTAGCTCTAATCAAGCCGAGAGAGGTGAAAACTGTTGCATCGACAAATTAAGAGATCTGCGAATAATAATTCGACTTATTAAGCGAAGCTGTGCCTACAAACCGCGAATTAGCATAATTAGCCAAGGTCGTTACACTGCAATAATGCGGTCGAACCGCTCTATCAAAATGTCATCAGTGCGGAACCACATTACAGGTAGGTAAGCTACTGTGATGGCCCGAGCGGTGGCGTTACGATTAGTGAGTCAAAATTGCTTAAATAAGATGTAGAGATACAATTAAAAGAAACTCGTTTACTTTGAAATCAACTTATGGACTAGTTATAGAGTAAAGATCGACGTTACGAAAGTCCAAGGACCTGTCTGAGAAATGACTGAGTGCAACGGTGCAAGGGCAGTGGTGATTATGTATTTTACATAATAACATTGATTTGATATTACATTTGTCTCTTCATTAACAATCAGTGGTGATGAATCAACAAACAACATATTTAAAGAACCTAGAGATAAACACACATCATTAGTAAATTAGAAAGTAATATCTAATAAAATTAAATAACGAAGGAGCGAACAAGATATATTTTTTTTTAAACACTGAAAAAAAGACGACAACCTCAGGCGGGAATCGAACCACGCACCTTCCGCATTCTACAAATATTTGAACATTCGGTTAAGATGAAGCTGCGTTTATAGTTAATGTTTTATATTTTAGCGTTTTATTAACGCTTTAATATATTTAAGTAAAATTTTTTTGTTGACTAAAAACATAAGCATCAAGTACTGACAAATTTCGACGGTTGAAAGCCAGACCTCAGTAGCCAAGTGGTTAAGGCAGCCGCCCGGAATGCGGAAGGTGCGTGGTTCGATTCCCGCCTGAGGTAGTCGTCTTTTTTCAGTGTTTAAAAAAAAAATTACTTAAGTATATTTAAGCGTTAATAAAACGCTAAAAACATTAAAAGATAATTATTGTGTAAAATAACATTTTCAATTTATCAGTAAGAAGGACTACGTGATTAAGGACCGGTCCGTTACACTACAGAAACTCCAAATTATGCACAGCATCCTTGTGACTTTATGTAAGCTAACTCAGAGATATTAAAAGATCTTAACTACATAGCAGTTCTTACATTTTTTTACATGGGACAAGTTATGTCTCCGATCAGGGGGTCAATTCTCGCGCCTTTTATAATCTCCAACTTCATATTTATCGAAAACACATAGCGGATATCAACATTCGGTATTCTTGTGATATCAAATGTGTCCAGTGCCAGCACTCGATACGCAACGAGTGGTCAAGCGTAGCCGATACAAATTATCGTCTGTGACAGTGGCGTGCCTAGGGCTTCAGATTGGGGCAAGCCACGAAACCTGAAGTTCTTAATCTTGCTACCTACGTACAATGTTGGTGCCCATTTGTGACACTAGCCACATTTTTTACTCAAATCGTCATAGGCCGTGGCATTCCAAACGTTCTTTTCGTTGGTAAAAAAACAGGCCTTTATTTTAATTACCTTCTATTACATCTTGAATGTGATTTTTGAGAATTTTATTTTGGCCAATTTAGGCGTTCTTTATCTCAGAAACAAAAATACAATAACAGTATAACAGTATATATTATTGAATAGTGTAGAATAGCTATTGGCATAGTACGTAGCGGCCTCGCTTTTTGTAAATTTCGCTTAACTTTTATTTAAACTCAAAATTGCAGAGAAATATTTTCATAAATTGCGCGAGGGCACTTTTTTGAGCTCCTGGATTGAACTAAACAAATGAAATAAAAAAATGAAACAAAACCAAAAAAACTTCGAAAATCGCGTTAAGTTAACTGTGAATTTCTCTTATCTACGATAATATTATTGAGTAAAATTTATACCAGAATAATTGTTACTTCATGAGGAATAAAAATGTTATAATGAATTTATTATCCTATTTCGATGAAAACTATAAATACAACTAAGTACAAAATTACAACAAAATGCGATGCGCCGGCCGTCCGAACTCAGCTTATTCTCGCAGAGTGGAGATTCGTAATATTACGCATGCATTTATTATCCTATTTCCATAAAAACGATAAAATATACAACTGGAAAATTACTACAAAATGCGAAAATGGGCATTTTGCGCGGGAATCACAGTCGATATGTAGGCCTCTACACTTAATTTATTTATTATTATTACTTAATTATTAGAATGGAAGCAACCAACAATCCAAAGAGTTTTTTACATAGACCTATTATAATTAATGCCCTAGATGACTTTTAATAGTTTGCGAAATACATAAATCATGTGTGATGTTCAAATAATTTATTTACCTCTGCCTTTCGTATGCCAATCATCAACACGTTTAGGTACACATTTGTTTGCAACACATCACATGCTCAGCACATCTTAGTTCGTCACAGAGACCAATAAAGCGACGAACTGAACTCGGAACACATTTTTTTAACACAAATTACTAAAACACTTGTTACTTATAAACAATCCCTCAAATAAAGTGAAGTGTGACAATAACAAAGAATAAAAAATGGCTGGCTGCTGCCTGTGGCTGCTGCACAGCACAATCGCGTATTAACGCTCGCCTCTGATTGGTTCGCCCGAGCTCGAGCTGTCGTCGGTCGCCTCTGATTGGATCGCCCGCGTTGAAGTTGCACGTGATTCGGTAGAAATAAAGCCTGATTTGGAGAAGGCCTTACTTGCGAACTTCATAACGCAAGCTGGCTTTGACGAAGAGTATGAATTTCTCATAGAATCTATACATACTTATGCAGTATTATGTCTATAGAGTAGCAATTTTGTTATAGTTAGAAGAGAGCGGATATACTTTAAATCCGAAGCCCGGTTGCAAGCCAACTTGTGCGAGAGTGATGTAAAGCGTCGCACGATTTATAAGCAGCTTTATTCGATTTGTTTGGTGATTCTTAATATGAGAAACTTATAAAATTGATAATTTGAATGCTGATGAAAGAAAATTAACAATGGTAAAAAATATTAAGTGATTTTAATAATTGCGTTTTACCAGTAGTGATATTGAGTTTTTGTTAGGGCAAGCCGGGCTTTTCGGCTTGTATGAAGGTACCGCCACTGGTCTGTGATATTGCTAAACTGTCAAAAGTGTCAAAGAAGCTATATTTTAGAATTTCTTGCATTTTTATTGTTTTGTTTTAGTAAAATATGAACGCTGACGATTTTATAATTCAATTTTATTGAAAATGTCAATCATCATCAGCCTATAAACGTCCCACTGCTGGGCACAGGCCTCCCACGTGAACAATAGCACGTGGGGATATTGGGCCATAACCCACCACGCTGGCCCAATGCGGGTTGGTGGGTTTTAACGGCTGCCATCTTACGACAACAACCGGGACCAACGGCTTAACGTGCCTTCCGAAGCACGGAGGAGCTCGAGATGTTTTTAAATTTGGTCACCCATCCAGCGACCCAGCATTGCGAAAGTTGTTTAGCGAGCAAGATCGCAAGCCGAACGCGCTAGCCGCTGCGCCATCGAGCTCCTCGGATAATGTCAATGAAGAAGTTGAAAAAGTTGGATGAGCCTCATCTTTTGTGGATTTGTTAGATACCCTTTTCTCTTTGTCGCCGCGGGTCCCATAATTAATTTCTCGACTAATGTAGAATGTTATAATAACACGGACTTCACGAAGTTATAATTAACCTCAATCAATGAGCATAAATAAATAAAAGTCTGACAAGTTGACAATGAACACAAAAACAATTTTTCTTTTTCTTTGCGTTGCAGCTCATAAATTTACATAAAATAAAATATTAGGTACAAGTGTTTTATGGTTTGTATATCAAATAAAATAAAATAAGTAAAAAAGATATTCCTCGATTATAATATACTTAAGTATTATCAAAAAAAGGAACGTGTTTGCAATTGAAGTAGCGCCTGTCACCTACAATTTTCTCTATGAATGGAGATTTTTGTGATATTTTCGTTCGATACAAGACGCTTGATATACCTAATATCAAATTCGATAGCAAATTACATGAACTGAGAATTGGCTCCCTGGTTATATACGCTTAGTTGACTCTTTAAAAAATCGATTGATTACCAATATTGATGACATTATCAAAAACATGAATGGCGTCCCGTCGGCGTTGTCAGGGTAGATATTTTTCAAATAAGCTTCTTGAATTTTATAATCGTCAATAACAATGGCAAGTTGCCTCTGTTACATAATGACAATAAATAAAATCAAAGCTAGGTTATGGAGACTGGAGAAAAAAAGCAGAGATCAAAGACCGAGAGTCACGAAGGGTTAAGCTATGAAATTATTAAAGAATCTTTTATTTTATTCTGATGACGTTACTTGCCTAGCTAACCACAAGGTAAATGGGATTTGCTTCGTGACTTCATTGTTTGTTGTGGACAAACGGTCTTTCAATGCTGATAAGCAATGCTGATAAAAAAATCCATAAAACTGAAAATTACTATTACCTACTTAAACGAGTAAATGGAGTAAGAATCTGTAATGTGTTGTGGACTCACACTGAATTCTGGCTGGCATATTTTATACATACATACATACATTATAATCACTATTAAGGGTTAATCAGAGACTAATAGGCAATAAGGACAGCAAAAGCAGTCCTCTAGATAAGTAGTCTCGCAGGTAAGTAAATAATATTAGAAGACGCGTACCAAACTGACTGACATGAGGTGGCTCAGGATAGAGATGGATAGGACATGGGGAAGCCCTTGCCCAGCAGTGGAACAGTATATAGGCTAGAGAAAAAAAAGATTGAATGGAGCCTATTTATGGATTTCTTTCTAGATAACCAGATAGCAAGCAACTCCAGACTCTCAACAGCGACCTTTTAGCCCAATGATACCCCGATTTTTAAACAATTCGTTTGGTTTTTGGACAAATGGGATATATACCAGGTACTATACAGTAAACGGATGTCGGATCTGACTATTTTAAGGAGCAAACGGCGATTACGTAAAGTCACTTTCACCAAGTACCACCCTTGTACATACCTCTCCACGCCTTTTACCGGCTGTCAAAGATTGCAGAGGCAAAAAAAAAACGAAAGTGGTCGACTGTTTTGCCACCTCGAGAGAGGCAAAAGATATTGGTGAGTCGAGAGGTGTTAATTAAGAATGTTCTCTAATTCAAATAATGTGAGTCTCAGTCGCAAGCGACGCTGTTTGCATTCGGTTACAAGACACGAATCTCAAGTAAGCGGTGTCGTCGATCGTCCTTGCGCGAGAGTCGAAAGCTAATGCTCAGGTTAATTTTGCAATACGGTTTATACCATGGTCGTAACGTTGTTTGATGTCCTGCGCATACCGTATTCTGTTTAGTACGTACTTGCTTGTTTTATGGGACACGTAAACGGCGCGTGGCGTTGTCAGTGATGAATAGGGATTGGCTGATTAAGGATCCCGTAGGGTTACGCTATTATGGTAAATAATTAATAAATTTTTCTCTCCGTGGAAACTGTTTGCGGACTAGCAGCTAAGGCGATAGCATATCAGCTAAGTTTGCAAATGCTGTCCTACAATACGTAAATATCTACCTATGTCACAGTTACAGTTTCTTTGTTTTCTTTAATTCAGGTTTTTTTATGTACAGGTAATATAACTTAGTTAATATAATAATTCTTAAAGTAGTGCTAAAATCTAAACGTGCCTGAGTTTTGATCCTTTTAAATTGTATCTTGTCTTTGACAATGATGTGTTATCTTCTAACGGTTAGTCATATTTTATGCGGGAATGAAAAATCACAGATTAGTAACGGATTTCAATGAAAAAAAACTCTCATAAATCACAGCGAGGCGCATACGGATTGTTAGAATCAACACACCCTAAAGGTATTTGACCTCATTACGTTTTCGCGGGCACGTCGCGTGCCCATATACATCCATGGTGCGCACGCACAGTACGCGGGAGGCCGCCTCATGTAAACAAATAACAACGCGAAGGTTGTAACTTTGCACCAAAAAGTTTGAAAACTAATATTTTTCAACCAGCAGCGCTACTAGAGCGTGAAGAGTTAGGATGGTTTTGATAATGAACCTCTAACTGCCGGAACACTGATGTAAGACTTCGATAAGAAATCTTTTTTGTTCTGATTGGCCTGTTAGCTGTTACACTGTACCAAATATTATACAAATGAAACATTAAAGACAATAAGAATAAGAACATAAGCAAAGTATTATAAAGGGAAAAAAACAATACGAAGTAAGTGAGTACTCGAAAAAATAGAATGGCTTACCTACCTGATTCTAAGTCTGGGAGATATAAAGTCATTGACACACAATTAGGGCATGCAATTCGAGAATTCGAGTATTCGTTTTATTCGAGTATTCGCCTTCTTTTACTATTCGAATAACACAGGACTATTTATTCGAGTTTTTCGAATATTATGATCATTTTTAACAAAACGCAGTAAGTCACTAGAAAAATATCTTCAAGATTTCAAGGTATCCTTCCAAATACGGAGGACGGGCGGATAGTTAATGAGAATCAAGCACCACAGACAAAAAGAGTAAAAAAAATCAACGAATTTTTCCAACCTGTAAAACGAAGAAACAATAGAGACCACGATAGCAAAAATGACAGCGGTAGACGGTTTATCTTTTCGGGTATTTTGTTTTTCTGAAAACATGCGAAAACTTTTTGTAAAAGCAGGCCACAAAAAATAACCAAAATCTCCGCATACTATTAAGTGTATAGTGATGGCGAAAAGCGATCTGTTAAAAAAAGAAGTCAAGATGCAACTTGATGAACTACATAACAAGGGACAAAAGTTCGCCGTAACACTCGACGAATGGACCTCCGTACGAAATCGAAGGTACATCAATGTTAATATACATTCGCCAGACTTAGATGAAGGATTTATTAATCTTGGGCTATCAAAAATTGTAGGAAACGGAACAGCTCTAAACTGCTGCAATTTGCTCGAATCAAAATTGGCTCAATACGGTCTATTTATTGATAAACATAGGTACTTATAGCATGTGTTGTTACGGATGGTGCGAGCGTCATGTACAATCATATCACCAGCAATGCTTGGCTCATGGGATTCAATGTGCAGTTCTCGTCGTGAAATAATGGCACTTGGTGCTGTTGTGTTTCGTCCGGCAGGTGAGAGTTCCGGAGGCCCCTTCCCCCCCCCCCTCACAATTCCTATTCCTTCCTTGACCCTATTCATTTCTTAACCTTTTCACCGCCAACGACTTCTATAGAAGTTCGAGATTTTCGTGCCCTCCACGCCAGGACTTCTATAGAAGTTCTTCATTATACCTACTTTGATAAAATACATTTACGATACATAAAACATTTTTCTTTTGTAATTTTGTAAGATGGACACAGCTGAAGCCCTATTTTTTATTTTCCTAGGCAAAACAGGCTTTTTTGAGTCTTAAAATGGATAAAAACAAAAACGTCTCAAATATTTTGATGTCCCGCACGCCAGCGACTTCATATCAAGTAGGCCAGTGATGTGACGCGAAAGTTGCATTCACTACAATCCTCCATATTTACTATGTTTTATTCCATCCAAATGTTCATAAATTCTATGATTTAAAATAAATCCCGGTCAGGAAATAACGTATTACATAATACATTTTAAAATTAATGTACGTATCAAATCACTTTATTAAAATTAGTTAAGTTTACTGAGGATTTTCGATATTGCAACACCCATCTCTACGTAATGGCAAGATGTCAGTGCTACCTGCGCCACCGACTATATTTCAAGTTAGCTCGTGACGTCGTAAGCGCACAGGTGTCAAGGTCATCGTGTCATAGTGCTGGGCGTTACAAACAAAACAAACGTGTGCCGTGTTTTTTGCCCGGTTCGGGAAAAGTGCAAATGATGAGTGACAGTGAATGTTCTAATGAGTTGTTACGGATTTTACAAGGTGTGGAACCTGATTCAGAATTTGATTGCGAAACGGAAAATAGTAGTACTTCGGAAGAGGACGATAATGAGGTAAGTTTTAATCAGTAAATATTATCTTGTTTTATTGTTAGCTAATTATTAAAGTGCAAAGAAAACACAAGTTATCTTGATATGTGGATATAGTTATGTGCTAATTAAACTTAGGAAGATAATTAATTAAGTTGCGAATCGCGAATCACTTACAATACAATCTCGTTCACAAATTCATAAATACAGTAACTAACACAATACCTACTCAACTAAGTTCAATCAATATTGCACTGAATATCACTCGAATTTATTTAAACAGTTTCGATACGCTTGAGTTTTTAAATACCATATTATTTTATGTAGTACTGGTAGGTACCTATTACCTACTTACATGTTCTTTTTGAAAATAACTATTTTTTTACGGAGTGCGGCATTTACCTACGAATGCTCAAAAATCGACCGTCGCTGTATGATCAGAGGTAAGTTTTAGCTAGGAGGGCTGATTAGTTTGTGAGCTAACTGGACCGGACTATAGCCACACCGGTGACACTCCGTGTACGTGAGAGCTCGAGCGCCGGTGACCTTGAGCGGAACGTGTAAACGCTAGGGTTGATACCGAAATGGAATTTAAACCGAAATGGATTTTAGTGCCAACTGCCAAAGAAGACCTATATACCTATTACACGTAGTAACTATTAGGTAATCTGTGCTATTACATAGTATGTTATGTAATGTAAACCTGTGCAAGGGCAATTAAGTAGGAAAGTGAAAGATACGGATAATAGGTAAGAAGTAGGTACAGACGGATAACGTACTACCTACCTATACTTCTTACGATTTTATATTGTATTCTCGTAGTCGTTGTAGTATTAGCAGTTATTCCATTAAGTAAGTACCTACCAACCTAGTAAGGTACTTGTAATTATATAGGTACTTAATAATTGTAGGTGACTAGTAGAATTGATATTATAATACTTTACTAAGTAAATAGGTACCTACGTACGTAGATATACAGACGCGGGGGACTTTGTTTTATAATAAGTAGGTAGGTAGTGATGAATGATGTTAGTGATAATACGAGTACCTACTTACCTACCTACTTCAAACGTCAAGAGGGATTTAGGTATATAGGTACTACGTGTAATACAGAAAGTAGGTAATAGAATATTAATATAAAGTAGGCACTAACTTTTGTGTTTCGCTAGGCAATGAGAAGAAACTTTTATCAGTTTCTTTTGGTTATTACCACAGCCGTATACACAACAATAATGAAAGCCGGGCGTGATTACTCGTGCGTGTATACGTATGCTTAGTAGATAAGGTCAGTCCGTGCGTGCGGTGCGCCATACAGTCACAGATGCTCGCTCGCTCGGTCTCCAGACCGCCATCTTCACGCGCCCCGCGCGCTGCGCAAGGTCCCCGCGCCGATCCAGACACCCACACATAGCCGCGAGCGATTTATGTGTGTGTGTGATAGTAAACCAAACTCACACTAGACACCCTGTTCGTGGTGTGTCGTTGCGCCGCTCGAACACTATTGTGCCTACCAGCAAACATTACGTTGTGATTATGTATTTATTTTAACAATAAGATATAGTTAAATAATTTTTATTTCCAGGTACAATCTAGCAACGCTACGACATTGCAAGCAACAAGACCAATTACTGGGCAGCAGGAACAGTGGTCTTCAAATCCATTTATCCCGACAGTAGAACCATTTTCTGATTTCGCGTCTGGGCTCAATATTTATTTTAATAATGCAAATTGTACACAATTAGACATATTTGAACATTTTTTAGATACAGAACTAGTCATGCAAATTGTTGCCCATATAAATCAGTTTCATAACTATTTTGTGCTAAATATGCCTTTGTCTGCCCACTCTAGAATGCACAGATGGTATGACGTAACCGTACCTGAGTTTTATATTTTTATTTCAATAATGATGTTGATGGCGAGAAACAAGCATTTGACAATCGAAGATCACTGGTCTACAGATCCGTTATTAGTGGCACCTATATTTGGCAGCCTCATGTCAAGAAATCGATTTTGTAGTATTTTAGGCATGTTACATTTTAGTAATCCAACTCAAAGAAATCCAAATTCGAAATTAGAGAAAATCGAACTAGTGATCGATCATGAAAAAAAGCATAGACAACCCTTTTCCTTAAGAAATTTATCGTGCTACGAGCGCCAAAGACTTGATATGAAGTCAACGGACGACGTTATGAAATGAATAGTGAAGTGCCTATTATAATATATCTCTAGCAAGTATATGCATGTCTTTTTGTCTCTGATAATGGATTTTCATTTTTCTTACTAAAATTGTTCATAAAATAAAACCAACTACCATTATAATGTATCAGTGTTTATTTATATTTGTAAATTTAGATACAAACTTAAATTTACACGTAATTTTTTTTATTATCGATATGACGTTACCGCCATCCTTGCTTTCGTACTATAGAATTTGTTATACATATATACGTTGGCGTACAGCGGGACATCGCGTGCAGGATAGTTGGGCGGTGAAAAGGTTAAAGGTCGGCAACGCATCTGCGACTCCTCTGGTTTCACGGGTGTCCATGAGCGGCGGTGATTGCTCTCCATCAGGTGACTGCTCGTTTGCCTCGTTCTATTATAAAAAAATATTGATTTTAAGGAGATTAATGATTGAGTCATGGACGTAAACTATGTAAACTTTTTCGTATTTTAATATAAATGTCTTAAAACAATGAAATTAATATGATTATTTCATAGCCGACAGCAAATTATTTGAAAAACTCGAATAACTCGTATAGTGTCACGCAAGGTATTCATAAAACTCGAATACCAAAATTAAGCGTAGATTGCATGCCCTATACACAATACGTATGTAAAAGAAAGATTTGATGCCCTGAGGTAGTATCTAAAACTCTACCAGCAAAGATAAACATTGAAAACTAAAGAAGCGGCGCAAATAAGAAGTAATCGAGAAAATTTATTTGAGTTTAGCTGCAACAACCAAACATATTTGAGTTTAGTAGCAATTCAAGTTGTGTTCAGGCACACCGCAATTTGCCTTTTGTAGAGTACGATTTTCAAGTACAGTGGGCTGTGCATCGTCCGATTACAAGTTACTAGAAAGTTACTTAAGGTTATCATGTTGCAAAACGTTGTTACACAAAAAGCAATTGCGGTGTGGATGCACCATAAAGAGGTAAAACCAAGCAGGACTATTCCCTAACTCGACTAACAGTTAGTAAGACGTATTTTCTTGGGTGTTCATCACTTTAACATTCAGTCGAGTTACCAAATAAACCTGCAGATCCTCAGCAGTTGAAGTCTTGAAGAAATTCTCTTTCATTTTCAGTCACTTACAATCTATTAATACATAGGTCACACTAAAAGTTTCCGGAACTGGCCACTTACATAAACAATATTTAAAAAGTAATTACAAAATTTGAAAATGGAACTGTTTGGCTGTAGAATGCAGTTTGTTTCATCTGACTGTCAATTGCTTTTACACTGTGGCGCCATTTTAAAAATTGCGTGTCTACATTAACATGGATTTAACTTGGTAAAATTTTCGTAGTATGATTTTCTACGATTTTAAGTGTAATTTGACAGCTCAACAGAGCATCGCTCGGCTTCAATCTGCTTTTGGCGATGAAGCACCATGCAAGACGACTATTTATAGCTGGTTTGCAGAATTCAAGCGCGGTCGTGTCAATATCAGTGACGAATCTTGCGATGGTCGCCCGTCCACCTCTGTGAACAACAAAAACATCGATGCTGTGCGCTGTATTATTGAAACAGACAGCCATGTGACCTACCATGAGATTCGCGCATCCTTAGACATAAGCATGAGCAAATATAATTAAACCTACACAAACATTTGGGTGTGAGAAAGCTGTGCTCGCGGTGGATCCCACACAATTTGACCGAGGCTCAAAAAACGGACCACCTCACTTGGTGCAGTGCCATGCTTACCAGATTCAACGAAGGTGCGTCAAATTTGGTGTGGGACATAGTAACAGGTGACAAAACTTGGATTTATTGCACGATCCCAAAACAAAGCAGCAATCGAGCGTATGGGTCTTTCAAGATGAGCCAAAACCAACTAAAGCGGCGCGCGTGAACAATGCATCTAAGCGGATGATTGCTTCTTTTTTTAATAAAACTGGACACGTGGCTACTGTTGCTTTAGAGAATCGTCGTACCGTGAATAGTGACTGGTACACGACCATTTGGTTGTCGCAAATTATTGACGAACTCCGTAAAAATAACCGTAAACGCCGTGTCATCTTACACCACGACAATGCTAGTTCTTACACGGCCAGACAGGCAAACGAATTTTTGAAGGTGAAAAACGTAGCACTTATGAGCCATCCTGCATACAGTCCCGACCTGGCACCTTGTGACTTTTTTCTGTTCCCAAAAATTAAGAACCAATTTAAATTTAAGAGGTGTTTGTTATCGCCTGGTGAGTGAGGGAATGAAAGGCCATAAATATAAGAATAAACTCCAGTGTGAATTAGCAAAATCGGGAACACGATGTATATTTACAAGGTGAAATTCTTTAGCATTTACAAATTCGTTCAACCCTTTTAGGTTGAATATTGGGCGAAGAGAGCCGTCGCTTTTTGGTACGAGGAAGAGAGGTGAAATGAAACTGGGAGAAAACTGGTTGTAAAACTTGATGTTTTATTTTTTGGATTATTGCAGACATTTATTCCGGCACGCGAGTGCAGAAGTAGCTGTTTGCTTTTGGCATGTACAAGGAAGGTTTCTTGACAAATGGTATGTGATAGCCTTTTATCAATTCTAATATTATTTCTGGTTGTTCTAAAGCAATGGCAGTACGGATGTGGTACTTTGCCTGCCACAAAGATAGAGAAAATATAAGATGACTGCTAGAAACCGCAAGAAACTTATAGGGGTGGTTAGGTCAATTGTTTTATACATGACAAAAATGACAAAAAAAGAATTCGTGTTTTTCGTAGGTACTTATCGCCTAGCTGACGGGGGCAACGGCCGCGCCGGCCGGCCGGCAGTTTGTTGACCCGTCAACGTAGGTACTTATCTCCCAGCTGACGAGGAAGGGTCAACAGACGGCCGTATGATTTAAAATAAATTAGATACTCAAAGACTATCCAATTAAAATTCACAAAATGAATTATTTCATTAAAAATGAAAAAAACACAATTTCCTTTTTTGTCATGTTTAAAACACTTGACCTGACCAGCCTATGAAGTTTCTTGCGGTTTCTAGCAGTCACCTTATATATAGAAAAAAAAACTGTCAGGTGACATTGACATTCGTTGTATGTCATCTGTCATTCATAATGGTTCAGTTTTCGGAACGGTATGGCGGAAGAAGGTCTGCTTACGGTTTGCTGGTTTGAATTCCATCGATGGAACAGCCTCAGATCCTATTATACGGTATAAAACCAACGCGGTTTGTACGCGCGTTATTGTAGTCCTGTCGGTCGGAAACGCGCCCGCGATAGTTCGGGAAAAGTTGTTCATGCCGGTACATGATGGCCACGTGTCTTAGTTGTGAAATAGCAAGAAATCGGATAATAGCTTGTCAATCATTTTGTTCTTCTTTTTGTCAAGCCATCGGAGGCTGCGGTGTTTAATAATTCGGACGGACGAACGCAGACGGCAGCGTAAATTCAGAACATTATATCACGAGGTTGGCTTGGGAGTCGGTTCCCTGGGAATGTGGACACTGGTCGTTGTGTAACGGTCGTGTGCGTGGGTGATTTGGACCAGCCTTCGAGGAGTCGGCAGGCGAGGCACGCTACCACGAGGCAGGCGTCACATCGCATCACAGCAGCTGAGCTGCGACCTTCCTTTCCTACCTATACCACCTCCTCAGCCTCAGGTCGCAAGGCGGGTTAACCATCATATCATTCGGTGAGTACCTAGCGTAAGGTAGTCTTTAGAATTTTAGTTTATAAGTCTCTAACGCTGCGTACCGCAGCTAGCTTCAGGCAACCCATGATCGGTGACCTGGTGGTCCATGGTTTGTCTGAATCACTGGTGCTCCCAATTCCCTCCGCTTCTCTATGTAAAGTGTTGTTCAAAATGTTTGTTTGACCTCTAGTGACATAAGAGGAAGATTCTCGACCTCCTCCCTCTCTCTGTGACCCACGAAGCCTCGAGCCTCGGTTGATGAACCAGAATTGTGCGCCATATTATTATGATTGTAATTTAGGTTCATTTTGGGGGTCAAAGTTGCTCGCGTCCGTAGGTTTACCCTTGGGACCCTACACGTGATCCCTGGGTGGTGCTAAATTAGTGACACTGACTGAGTGGTAGAGTCACGCTGCGTTGCAGCACGCATTGGGCCGGCTCGCCCGGCGTAATACCACCCTCTCACGAATATTCGGCGTGAAATAATGGCACTTGGTGCTGTTGTGTTTCGTCCGACCAGTGAGGGTTCCGGAGCCCCCCCCCCTCTTCCCATTCCTATTCCTTCCTTAAACCTATTCCTCCCTTAAAGGCCGGCAACGCGCCTGCGATTCCTCTGGTTTTGCGGGTGTCCATGGGCGGCTGTGATTACTCTCCATCAGGTGACCCGCCTGCTCGTTTGCCTCCCTCTTTTATAAAAAAAATAAATAAATATGGTGGCCTCCACCCTTCGAAGGTGGTGCACTGTAGTACATAGGTCTAGAAGAGCCTGATGCATTACATTACATGGATACCGGAGCACCACTTATTTCTGTATCATGATTCTTATGCCGGCGCCTCTTGTAGGTTGATAGGTTCTGTAAGATCCCTTCTGAATCCCAAGACTTGAACCAGCTTCAGGCATTTCTTCCGCTGGAGACACATTGATAGTAGGTACATACTCTGTAAAACCGTATATTAAAATATGTCCGCATATTATGTTACACTTCTTACAATATGTAGTGTATGCACTATGGCATGCGTACGCTGTCTCGTGTGCTCCTGTGTTGGTTAGCAAACGTCACTGTCATGGCTGTCACTCGCACCGCGGGAAGCGACGGTGAATCGTTGTGCTGGATACCGAATACGTGGGCATTGTCGAGCCAGTGTACAGAGGATAGCATTTAAACAATCCCTACAAGCTAAAAGGTTACCTAACGGAAGAAATTATGGCACAACAACCTTTGACGACTCTAGAGGGACTAGACTTGGATGGTGACATGGCATCCATTGGCTGCAAATGGGAGAGATGGAAAAGATCGTTACTTATATATCTAGACGCAGCGGAGATCGAATCGTCACAGAGGAAACGCGAGCAACATTGCTGCACTACGGTGGGTCCAGTTTACAAGATATTTTTTAAACGTACCTGGCGCAAATGTTCAAGTCACCGAAGGTGTCGACGTTTTTGAAGTTGCCATCAGTAAACTTGATGAATACTTTCTTCCGAAACAAAACTGCGTTTTTGAACGCCACATGTTCAGACTCATCAAGCAAGAGAACAAAGAGAAGTTCGAAAGTTTTTTGGTACGGTTACGGAAACAAGCTGAAAAATGCATTTTTGACAAGAAAGAGGACCATTAGATCGACCAAATCACAGAGAAATGCACGTCAGCTGAATTACGTAGAAAAATCCTTACAGTCGGTGACAACATAACGTTGGATAAAATTGTGACTGAGGCCAACACCTTAGAAATTGTTAATGAGCAATTAGAAATTTATGAAGACAAAAAACTAGATATCCAAGACAGGGAGCAAAGAAACCAAGAAGTGAACGCCATATACCACAGAAATAAAAAAGAAGGAAATTACAAAACTAAGCAAGTATACAGTAAAAATATAAAATCCTGTAGACGATGTGGAAGCCAAAGCCATCAATCAGATTGCAAAGAATGCCCTGCTTTAGGAAAAACATGTTACACATGTGGCAAGATGGGTCATTTCCGACAGTACTGCATGACAAGAAGTCTAAAAAGGAAAGCCGACGAACAAAGGAAACCTGAAAATCCACGATACACAAAATCAAACAAAAAAGCTAGAGTTGAAGTAGACTATGTTTTTAACATTAACGACGACGCAACGGTTGAGTGTACCCTGGGTGGAGTCAAAACTAGAATGTTGGTAGATTCAGGCTGCAAAGTTAACTTGATAACTCAGGAAACATGGGAGACTTTAAAAAACAATGGAGCTATAGCAATGAACCAGACACCTAAACCAAACAAGACTTTTTTAGCATATGGCAGTCGTATTCCGCTGAATGTTAAAGGATCATTTGAGACCACAATCAAAATAAACAATCGAGAAGAACAAACCACTGTTTATGTCATTGCTGGCGGTACGAGAGACTTGCTGGGGAAAGAAACTGCCACACTTCTAGGAATCTTAAAAATTTGTATTGATATCAACAAAATTGATGAAAACCTACAGTCTCAACCATTCCCTAAGCTCAAAGACGTACTGGTGGATATCCCTATTGATGAAAGGGTTCAACCAGTATCACAACCATATCGGAGAATACCACTGCCTATTGAACAAAAAGTTGAAAACAAGATTCAAGACCTACTCGACCGAGACATAATCGAAGAAGTACGTGGACCTTCCAGATGGGTTTCTCCAATGGTACCTATCATAAAAGAAAATGGTGACCTGCGATTGTGCGTCGATATGCGTCGCGCTAATGCTGCTATTATGCGGGAGAACCACCCGTTGCCTTGTATGGACAAGCTTTTGCCGAAAATAGGTAAAGCTAAATACTTTACAAAGCTAGACATTAAAGACGCTTTTCATCAGCTGGAGTTACACCCTGCTTGCAGACACATAACGACGTTCATAACAGCTAAAGGGCTTTACCAATATAAAAGGCTTATGTTTGGGATCAGTTGCGCTCCAGAGATATTTAAAAAAATACTGGATAAAGCCCTAGTAAAATGCGATGGAGTTGTTAACTTCATTGACGACATACTGGTGTTTGGTGACAACGAGGAACAACATGACTCACGACTGGAAATAGTATTGCATGTACTTAAAGAAAATGATGTACTACTTAATGAACAAAAGTGTATATACAAAGTTCAGAAGGTAAACTTTTTGGGACACGAATTGTCATCGAACGGAGTAAATCCGCTGCCAAAATACATGGAGAGCATTACCAATATCAGAGCTCCAAAAACCATAGAAGAGTTACAAAGTTGTTTGAGGCTGGTGAACTACGTGAATAAATGGTTGCCTAACCACGCTACCAAAACCGAAACTTTGAAAGAGTTGTTAAGGAAAAAACTGGGAAAGAAGGCTGATATTGAACCATTTTGGACGAGTCAGAAAAACAAAGCGTTTATGGAGTTAAAAGAAGCACTTACCCAAATACAATCTCTGGGATACTACGACGTCAAAGATAAAACACATAATCGCAGACGCTAGTCCCGTAGGTCTTGGTGCTGTTTTAGTTCAGACTGATTCAAATGGACTGCGAATAATCGCATATGGAAACAAGACCCTCACAGATTGTGAAAGGAAATACAGCCAAACAGAGAAGGAAGCTTTAGCCCTAGTATGGTCTGTAGAAAATTTCAATATTTTTCTTTTTGGCAAAGAGTTTGATGTCATTACTGATCACAAACCGCTAGAAATATTATTTGGACCAAGGTCAAAGCCTTGTGCGCGTATAGAACGATGGGTGCTCAGATTACAATCTTACAATTATAATGTGATCTACATGTACATCAAATCGTAGAGCAAGCAAGACCACGTGCAATCTCGATGACTACTATTGTTGAAGCTTCTGGAGGCGATAAAGAAATCAACGATGTTAAGAAAGAAGTCTATGAAAAAGAGTGGCAAGATTCTGTCAAAGGCTATAAGATATTCGAGAACGAGTTATGTTTCTATGGGAACATTTTACTTAGAGGAAACCGAATTGTGATACCCCAGAAATTGCGCAAAGATGTACTTGATGCCGCACATGAGGGTCATCCCGGAATTGTTGCCATGAAAGGAAGGTTGAGTTCAAAAGTGTGGTGGCCAAGAATTGACAAGGATGCAGAAAAGCTAGTTAAATCTTGCAAGAGCTGTACTTTAGTGGGTTTACCGAGTCCTCCAACAGCCATGAAAAGACGCGAAATCCCTATAGCTCCTTGGATCGATGTTGCTATGGATTTTCTTGGTCCTCTACCTACCAACGACTACCTTCTTGTAATGGTTGACTATTTTAGTCGTTACAAAGAAATCAAAATCACTAAAATAGTGACCAGCTCTCAAATTATAAAATTACTCAAGGAAATTTTTAGCAGACTAGGGTATCCGGTCTCTATAACTGCAGACAATGGGAGACAATTTGTTAGTGGCGAATTTCGATCGTATTGTGAAGAATGCAACATAACTTTGCACAATACAGTGCCATACTGGCCACAACAAAACGGGGAGGTCGAAATACAGAACCGCGACATCATGAAGCGCCTCAAGATTAGCCATTTGGAGAAAAAGGATATGAAAGAGAGCCTAATGGAGTATCTCCTAACGTACAATAGTACGCCTCATTCAACTACAGGCAAGTCACCATCGGAGCTGTTCTTCAGACGGCTGAATAGGGACAAAATTCCATCAATCGATAAACTAGAAAGTCAAGAAATGGACCTTGAGGTGCGAGACCGCGACAAGATTCAAAAGGAAAAGGGAAAAGAGTATGGGGATACATGGAGAGGAGCCACTGAATCGGACTTGACAGAAGGAGATAAGGTCTATATCAAGAATATGAATAAGGTAAACAAGCTAAGCTCAAACTATGACCCAACACCTCACACTGTGCAGAGCACTCATGCAGGAGATATTACAGTAAGAAACGACCAAACCGGATAACTACTGCGGAGGAACGTTTTTCATCTGAAAAGAGTTGAAGGACAGTGGAAAGCGGTTCAGGAGAAGGACCAGGAAGAAAAAGCTGAAGAGGAAGACGACGGAAATGAAAATTAATATTTAAAGCTGTGATTTACTAGGTTAAAAAATATGATTACTTAAAGCTAAAATTTTACGATTGTTAACTAATTCATTATTGTTGTTTAATTACATTACTTAGATATCTATTAACACATAATAGAAACCTGACAAATGATAATACCAAAAAATAGGTGGTTGATATTTTGTGATACAATTAGAAAGACTGATTAAGCATGAACCTATAAGTAAAGGAATGATTTAACTATATTATTGTTTGTTTTTCTAATTTATCATTAAAGGAGGGATGTAGTGTATGCACTATGGCATGCATACGCTGTCTCGTGTGCTCCTGTGTTGGTTAGCAAACGTTACTGTCATGGCTGTCACTCGCACCGCGGGAAGCGACGGTGAATCGTTGTGCTGGATACCGAATACGTGGGCATTGTCGAGCCAGTGTACAGAGGATAGCATTTAAACAATCCCTACACAACATTTACAAGTAAAAAAGAAAAATAACAAACGTAATGCTAGTAGGTATCGAACGGAATACCCGTTAAAAAAGTATGTAAAGCATTAACACGGCTTATACAACGAACGATAAAGATTTTTCGTTTTGAAGGTAGATTTTTTTTCCGTTTTAAGTACGTAAAACGTTTACACTTTTCAATTACGTATTCAGTACTGTCTTCAAAAGAAACACTTTAAAAATACCTTATAATAAGCAACAGTTCATAAAAAGAACACTAACAAATAACGCGTAATAATAAAACTCACGTTGTTCACAAAATTGTAATTATTCTGTTCACTTGATTCTTTAACAAACGTTTTCATTAACTTTTACACTTTCACATCTATTGAAAATAATTATGCACGGCAGGATACTTCTCTGCACGCGTTTATGCTACGGGAAATAAACGCCAATGAGTAGGTAAGGTTGGTGCCATTTCGTCTACAAGAAAACTTAGGTGGCGCCAAAGCCTGTTGAGTCAACGGGAGTACGTCGTCAAGAGGCATAAAAAGTACTGAAAAAGACTAAAACTACGGGAAACGGAAATGCCTATCTCAAATTATAAGCTTCAAATTACGGTCAAGTAGGTACTTCTAATAAATTGATTTATTCAGGATAATAAACATTGTACATTAACTTCTTACTTACTTACTATAAGATTGCCTAGAGCTAGTTTTACTGTCTACTAGCATATGCCCGCGACTTCGTTCGCGAGGTCATTATTATCTTCTATGCGTTTTTCTTTAGCGCCCCCGCAACCTTTCGTCCCCCCTCGCAGACAGCAGGAATGTCACGTATGAGTTCGCCAGACTATAGTGGAAAACACCAACAGAAAGTTACTTCAAGTCCTAGCCTGGTATAGCATGTGGTACTAAGGGTAGATTCGACCAAACTGGAATAAGGTCTTATACGTAGATTAAACACCGAATTTGTATGGACTAATCTCGGAGTAAGTCTTATTCCGGTTTGGTCGAATCCAGCCTAAATCTCGCTAACGTTACCTACATTTCAACAGGCAGACAAGTCGAATGCCATGACTTACGCAGCCAAGTTGCACATAAGACATAGGGAGCCAAGACATTAACCTCGTTGACTGAATTGTATATAAAGATTGTTCATCCGGCCTGGCTCATCATTTTTTAATCACATACCAGTTATCTAGAATAAATGTAATCATCACCAGTCTATAAACGTCCCACTGCAGGGCACAGGCCTTTCACGTGGACAATAGCACGTGGGGATATTAGGCCATAACCCACCACGCTGGCCCAATACGGGATGGTGGGTTGTATAGGCTAATTATTTTTGCTTAGTTAATTTATGTAGAGAATTTTTTAGTAATTCTTAATCACCGATCACATGCAACTTTGAATACGGGAGAACTCTTAAAAAAGTTACAACATACAATGTGAGAATTATTGACCCTGGTCAAGATACCGCACCCCAAAATTGTACATTTTGATTGAAAATTATACAATTTATTTTAGTTTGAGAGCTTACAGTGTTTTTGACTCTAGTGAAATTGCCTCACTCAATTCAGCAACAACAAGTGTTTTCCACCTTTTATTTGTTATAGATACCATGTGAAGTACTTGACGTCTCCTCTGCATTGCAATGATATAATCTATGTTCGCGCAGTGCAGACATCCGGCGCAGGCGCAACCAATTTGATGGTCGATTGCAGCCACTGATCGCTCTGATCCAGCACCTCCAAACGCACTTTGATCTTTATAAGTTTGTGCTAAGTGGTACTTCACTAATTTTAATTCTCCTTTCTTTAGTTAGCATAAATAAACAATGATACAACATATTATATTATTTATATTTAGAAACGCGATTAAAGTACTTACTGTATCATCCACAACTTTACCATAAAGTATTTAGATACAGTATTGTTTTTAAATGGCACATTTTGACTATAATTTTTGATTTTAGTTGAAATTCAAAACATTTATTGCATGCCACATTGGTGTACAATTGTACAGAGTTAGATATTATTATAGAAATAAATAAGTACCTACCAAATCTGTTTAAAACAATGCGATATGCGAGTTATCATCCCGTAGCAATAGCAGGTAGGCAGAGCATAGGAATAAGTCTAATTGTTTTACTAACAATATCATTATTTTAATGTTGTTACATTATCGTAACGTAACGTATGAGGGTACCTTATAATAAGACGGCAGCCACTGACATCTACATTAACATACAAAAATACATCAGCTAAATAAATAATGCAATTACTCCATCACCAACTACACACGTAATAGCACAGAATAGGTAGTGCCGATTAGATAACGCCTGTAATTAAGTGTGTGTTCATTGGTTTATTTATTGCAATTGTTCTTATGGCCGTAAATGTATCAGACCGTCAAATTACACGACATAAATTGCTTTGCCACAATTCGATACGAGAGAATTAAGAAATCGATGATCGATATAATTGATTTTATCATATCGAGTGCAGACCGCAGAGCAGTGTTGTTACGTGAGAGGCGATCGTAAAAATACATCGTATGGAAATTAGGAGAGAGTATCGGAGTACGCGTTACAATGTCTAGCCGTTGCACAAACGAAGATATGTATACTAAAACATATTTTTTTTATTTTAATGTTTGGATCAAATAAGTAGATATATTATATCAGGTAGTTTTATTTTACATACATACATATAATCATGACTATTATCCCTATTATCTCTGGGCTGGCCCAGACACTGTCCAAATAAGTTAAAATTGATTCTTACGAGCAATTCAGACATTGAGCCTAAATGAGACATCAGCATTAGCATCAGTTTCAAACGAGGTTCATTAATTCCACATTTAGAAATAAGACGGTATAAATCTGCAACGAGTCACATCACATCATATCACTTGACATGACAGATAGCATCACACGGTCGTGTTGAAGGATTGCCGAGTAGGTCGCCATTCGCCACGATCCGGTTCACTAAACTGTTGTATCCAACCACCGTTATTCCGCTAGCTCGGAATCCACGATGTTTACGTAAACAAAACAGCTTAAGGTCTAAATACCTTGAGAGGTCATTCAAATAACGAACTCTGGGGCCTTACAGTCACCCACCACTTGTAGTACCTTAATCTTACTATGCAAAATCCGCAAACTAAGATTAATGTAATACTGCTCTAAGGCTCGTATTCTAAAACTAAACTCAAATCTCTGCTTGAGTACAAAATCAAAATCAAAATGTCTTTATTCAGTAAACTTAAAATAAGCATTTTGAATCGTCAAGAGTTAATGGATGGATGGGCAAAGCCCATTCAGGAAGTCTTTTAGCTGTGAGAAGAACGGGCGCAAGAAACTCCACAGGTTTATAATAATATAGAAGTAACGACATTTACAAAACAATATGTTACAGTTAAAAGAGATGGCGATATATGCGATGAATACCACCATCCCTTTCTACCTGTACTCAAGCAGAGATTTAAGTTAAGAGTTTGGTTTTAGAATTGATGGTTAGCCCCTAATCATAAATAGATTAGAACTATTTTAATATTGCTATCGGAAGTGTTTGCTATCAATACCTTGGTGGCCGAGGGCTAAGTGCTTGCCCAATAAATAACCGGAGGTGCAGGGTTCAATTCCCATGTCGAGCAAAGTTGAATTTCAATTTTTTCGATGCATAGCCCGGATTTGTGATCACCAATCCGCATTTGGCAAGGGTGGCGATTATGCCAATATCCATCAATTGTAGCGCAGACTTGATTTCAATCACGGAGGCCTTTTTCCAGCAGTAGGACTGTATACTTAGCAACGTCCCTAAATTCTTAAATTTCCATTCCCATTTTAATTGCTCTACAACCCATAAGAATCTCCGGCAATATTTTCACTTATAATTACCTAAATTATATGGCCAAGCAATTCTTCGTTATGGAGAATTAAATAGTTGCTTACAAAGTGTAACTAATCTGCAACTCCTCAGGAGTCATTGTCTACGAGGCCAATGATCTAGGTGCAATAACACCCCAAAACGGCAAAAACTCTTCGCTAAAACAAAGACCATTTTGGAGCTGCGCTAGAGCATAAAATCAGAATCAACGCTTGTTACAAAATAACGAAAAAAATAGTAGGTTAAAAGCTGGTTAAGATGAGCACTAAATCAGTAATGGTTTCTACAAATTGATCTACTAAACTAATCAAATAACTATTTTCTACGACACTAAAATATAGAGAGATTATATTATACCTAATAGTAATAATAGATAATATTAACAAGACCATCCAATCAACATCAAAGTGCAAGACTCGTAAAGAAAATGAGTAGCACTTTCTAAAGTTGTCTGCTATCAAATTATTGATAGCTGAAGATATAGTTAATTTATGACTAACTTATGTTTGGTAATATAATAATATTGTTAAATTACAAACTTTTACTTACCCACGCAATGTTTCAAGGATTTTAGCTTATCTAACATTTGAATGAAGTGGTGAATTACAGTCCTCGCGATTATTATTGAGCGGATTTGTTAACCCAGTAATACAATTATCAAAATTATCTATGCCTCTACTTCCGCTCCGTAAAGTATATCAACGGTGAGCATTCACCAAATCCGGTATTAAAACTTTGTCGTTGTAGAAAACCAAGTAAGTACCTACTTATCTCAAAGCATCATTTAAATAAGACTATATGTACAATATTAACTAACTGAATAATGTCGGCTGTACGTTTATAGGTAATCGAGCAGAAGCAAAGGATGTGTGTCAGGATCTCGTGGCAAATGGATAGCATGTAGTCTCTGCTCTGCCTACCCCTTCGCGAAACAGGTGCCATGTGTGCGTGCGTGTGTGTGTGCGTGTGTTTGTTTTAAGTACTATACGAGGACGTGGGCCTGAATACACAAGGCACATCCGAGGACGTTTTCAATACGAGGACTTTTTCGTGGGTCCTCGGTTTGACTTGACTACGGCATCGTACTCTACGTGCGATTGTGAACCTTCCTGTATACTTAATAAGGAAAAGTCAAGGAATCCTCGGATTGGTCTTGAAAATTTCGGTTCACACACCGACAGAGTGTGAACACTAGGCGGCGCCACTATCGATTTATACACACTCGCTATACACTCGACTCATGTTTGTTGTACTGTGTGAGGACTTATGTGTAAATTTTACACTCAAGACCTCGTATTGGTGTCAGTACCTGACAGTGTGTATTTAGGTCCTCATATGGATACATTTTCACGTCGTGATCAAAGAGTGTTGTTTTTCCGTCTTTGTTTTGTAAGAACGTAAGCAAAGTAAGTATTTTTACAAGCTTTTATTTAGTTTCACCTGTCCGTTTGCAAATTAAATTTCATCCACTTCCCGGTTACCGATAGAGCTGAAATTTTGCATACATGTGTAAATCGCGTGACAATGCAATATTATGATGACATGGTGCTGATCTGATGATGGCGCTGGAAGGTGGCCATAGGAACTTTGCAAAGAAACGACACAATCTCATCGAGATTGGGCTCGTTTGAATCATCTTGACGAGTAGTTTGTCTTTCAATGGTAACCACGGTCTGATGATGGACCTGGAAGGTGGTCATAGGAACTCCGTAATGAAACGACGCAACCCCATCGAGTTTCGGCTCGTTTCATTCGTCTTGATGAGTACTTGGTTTTTAGATTGTTACCAGGGTCTGATCTGATGATGGAGCTGGAAGATGGTCATAGGAACTCAGTAAAGAAACGACGCAACCTCATCGAGTCTCGGCTCGTTTGATTCGTCTTGACGAGTACTTTTGTGCTAGAGGGTAACCAGGGTCTGATGATAGAGCTGGAAGATGGCCATAGCAACTCAGTAAATAAACAACATAACCCCATCGAGTATGGGCTCGTTTGAATTGTCTTGACGAGTACTTTTGTGCTAGTATAAGTTTAATACTAACTAATAATAGGTAATGTACCTATCTCACGATATGGGATTATTGTGACGTAGACGAATATGGTTAATTATCGTTAAAGATTGCAATGTAGGTACTTATACAATGATATTTTTCTTATCAGGTTTAAATTATTATTTTATAAAAAGTATTTTTTCTTTAATTTTAAACCGTTTTATTTAGCTTGCCCTGTTTATTTCTTTGGGTCAAATCTAGTAATTAAAATTAGACCCACTTCCTGTTGACGGATTGATCTGAAATTTGGTACGCACCTTTAGTTCTAATAAGAATATAATTTAATTCATTTGGTATCATTGTAAATCCAAGATGGCCGCCGCTACAAAATAGTGGATTACATATTTTATCACTACATCCTCAATAGGGGTATCAAATGAAAGGGCTTGATTAGTAGAACAGAGTTCTCTATAAAGTAAAATGAGAATCCAATATACCCGCCAAAAAATAGCAGGTTAATTTTTCTTATGACAACCCCTTCAATATTGGTATTAAATAAAAGGTCTTGCCTAGTAGAATAGATTACACTATGAAAAAAAATTAAAATCCAATTTGGCCGCCAACAAAATGGCAGGCAAATTTTTTTTTCACTACCCCTTCAATATGGGTATCAAATGAAAGGGCTTGAGTAATAGAATACTGTTTAAAACTTTTAATATATTTTTAAATCTAAGATGGCCGCCGGAAATGCCAGATTTCATATTTGTTTCAATATGGGTGATGGATATCAAATGAAAGGGCAAGTTGAATGAATTAAAAAGAATGAGAAATATGATATACTTTTCATTCTTTTTAAATCGTTATAACAAAATTAAAATAAAAAATAAAGATTAAAATGATGTAGACAATGTACTAAAAGCTAAAACATAATTCTGTAGGTCTTAGGTACCAGTCATCAAACTACTCTCCTCATCATTCTAGAACATTGATCAGACAAAAATATAAAATCGTTGGGCGTGTGAAATTTCTATCAAGTGAACGTTTTTTTTTGTCTGATCAATGCCCTAGAATGCCCTAGATTGATGAGGAGAGTGGTGTGATGACTGGTACCTAGGACCTACCGAATGCTTTTTTAGCTTTTCGTACATTGTCAACATCATTTCAATCTATATTTTTAATAATAACTCCAAAAATTTATTTACTATTTTTTTTTAAATAGACGATCATAACTTTTAGTTCAATGTTCATTATTGACGACCGCTCTAGTCGAGTGGCTCGCACGCCGGCGGACTCTTATGTCGCCATCTTTGAAGTCCCAGGTTCAATCAGAGCAATGTACCAATGTGATGTTGTCTAATATTTTTAACGGACTTCTGAAAGGAGTAGGTTATCAATTCGCTTGTATATACTATGTTTCTATAATGTATTTTCAGGTTACACTGATTTGGATGATTTTTTTTGTATCGATAGGTTTTAATCGTTACATTTATAATATGGTGAAGATATGATGAAGACCCTTGGCGACAGGCAACAAAACTCCTCAATGACGAATGATCAAGTTGTGATTGGTTATTGTATTAAACACAAAGAAAGTAGCTGGTACCTATGAGTAGACAACGGATCACAGACTTCGTAGATACCTTATGGAACTCCTTAATAACCGACGTACATATATTGTGATTGATTATTATGTTGAGTACGAAGAAAAGTAGCTGATTAGGTAACTATCAACGTGCTAAGTATCCCAGACTTCATAGATACCATATGGAACTCCTCAATGACCGACAGTACACATATTGTGATTGGTTATCATGTTGACTACGAGGAGAAGTAGCTGGTTAGGTAACTATCAATGAGCAAAGGATCACAGATACTCTATAGAACTCCTCAATGACCGGCAGTACACATATTGTAATTTATTATAATGTTGAATACGAAGAAAAGTAGCTGGTTAAGTAACGATCAATCAGCAAAGGATCACAGACTTCAGAGATACCCTATAGAACTCCTCAATTACCAATAGTACACATATTATAATTTGTTATTATCTTGAATACAAAGAAAAGTAGCTGGTTAGGTAACATTCAACGAGCAAAGGATCCCAGACATCAGAGATAGCATATGGAACTCCTCAATGACCGACAGTAGACATATTTGGATTTATTATTATGTTAAGTACGAAAAAAAGTAGCTGGTTAGGTAACTATCAATGAGCAAAGGATCCCAGACTTCACAGATACCATATGGATCTCATCAATCACCAACAGTACACATATTGTGATTAGTTATCATGTTAAGTTCGAAGAGAAGTAGCTAATTAAGTAACTATCAATGAGCAAAAGATCCTAGACTTCACAGATACCATAGGGAACTCCTCAATCACCAACAGTACATATATTGTGATTGATTATTATGTTGAGTACGAAGAAAAGTAGCTGCTTATATAACTATCAATTCGCAAAGGATCACAGACTTCAGAGATACCCTATAGAACTTCTTAAAGACCAACAGCACACATATTATAATTGGTTATTATGTTGAATACAAAGAAAAGTAGCTGGTTAGGTAACATTCAACGAGCAAAGGATTCTAGACATCACAGATAGCATATGGAACTCCTCAATGACCGACAGTACACATATTTGGATTTATTATTATGTTGAGTACTAAGAAAAGTAGCTGGTTAGGTAACTATGAATGAGCAAAATATCCCAGATTTCAAAGATACCATGTGGAACTCCTCAATGACCAACAGTACACATATCGTCATGGGTTATCATGTTAAGTACGAAGAGAAGTAAATGGTTAGGTAACTATTAAAGAGCAAAAGATCTCAGACTTTACAGATACCATATAGAACTCCTCAATGACCGACAGTATACATATTGTGATCGATTATTATGTTGAGTACGAAGAAAAGTAGTTGGTTAAGTAACTATCAAAGAGCAAAGGATCACAGACTTCACAGATACCCTATGAAACTCCTCAATGACCGACAGTACCCATATTGTGATGATTATTATGTTGAGTACGAAGAAAAGTAGCTGGTTTTCGTACCTATCATTGGACAAAAGATTATAAAGTTATAGTCAAAATATGTTTATTTAATAAACTCAATTAATAAATACTTTAAATCGTATAAATCTTTTTAACCTACCACCAATTCAGGACATCATTTTTTAACTGTTTCAAAGAACGGGCGCAAAAAACCATAGCGCACAGAAGTAACGACATTTACAAAAAAAATGTCGTTACCAGGTCATAAAATACAATACATACTCATCATATACCAGGTCATATAATATTTATATAGATACAAAATACAATAAGTAGACTTCAATGGTAACTTATGGAACCAAATAATTAGCTATTGTACAAAATATATAACAACGTCGGTGGTTAGTAGTAGTAGTGGACTACCTAGCTGTAGTCAACTAACAATCACTACGACGAAAGCATATGCATAAGTTCGCAATGTAGAAAACAACAATGCTAATAACATAGTCGTCATGGCGACATAATTAGATAAGATGGTAGCGGTAAAACTGGTGGTAGAATGTCATAGCCTGTCATAAAAAATAACAACATTTTTAGTAATAGACCTTAAACCATGAGGTCCCAGGTTCGATTCCCAGCGGGGGTACTAACTGTGCTCGGTTTGGTTAGTGGTAGGTGTGGCGGCCTACGTCGCCACATAATTTATTATCCTCACGTATGGTTAGAGAGTTTGTAAGCGCATTCCTAAACGCGTGTAGATCCGATAAAGATAAGGCGGCATCCTCCCTCCAACATCTACGTAGTATAAATCGTCTTGTATGTTTTAGAGACAATAAGTTAGTTACAATGTAGTCACTATAAATATACAACATCACATAAAGAGACGCAGTCGTTATTAACCATCACCAAGGAACCTTCCATCATCACAACCTCCTATAACTCGCCAGACGGAACAGTAGGCCTTGTTCTAAGTCCGCCTGGCTATAGCTACCACCAACTTATCTTAGTATGTCGCGTCGCCGTAACAACAATGTTATCAGCAGTTCGAGGTAAGATAGCCAGTTTCTTAGTGGTTAAGGATACCGGGAATAACGCGATTTCACATGCCTTATCATCACTTAACATAAATCAGGTCCGGTCAAGTAAAGAGCTTATATACATCAGGGCCACATCGAATGTTAATTACAAAATAAATGTTCTCGAATGGTACTTAAAACATGTTATGTTTACACATTAGTGGTCCTCGCTTTGTACATGCGGGACTCGGAAAAACGTCCTCATATTGTTTCTGTACAGTCAAACACACGGTCCTCGAATTGTATTGGATTCAAGAGAAAGTGTGTGAAAATGAGTCCCCGGATTGCCATCTGTAGTCAGGCGATTGGGTCCTCGAAAGGTACACACAGAAGTCCTCGGAAAGATGTCTCCACATGCGTTGGCAGTAACACTAGTAATAAGTTTGGCACTAGTAATAAGTCCACGCATTGGTCAAGAAAAGTTAATAAATAAAATGCTGCAATAACGTTAGACAAATAGACCTGATCATTAACAAAGTGTATTCTGTTTCTTTCTATCGTTTTAAAGTAACAATACAAGGTCATTAACATGGTTTTTGAGAGAGTCCTCGGATGGGTCATATAAAACCATAGTCCTCGAAAGGCCGTCTGTACAAACAGGGGTGCGTGCGTGTGTGCGTGCGTGTGTGTGTAATCGAGCAGAATGATTTCAAATATAACTATTATTTACTAGTAGCGACTCGAATGCGACTTCGTCCACGTGAACGCTCCGTATTCCGTGACGAATTCCCAAAATTATCTTTCACATAAACCTTGTCCTGAAAATGGTAATCACTAATCACAACAACAAAAAGAATTAGGCAATTAGCAGTTCTAAAGTGATGCACTAACATACATTCGTAGCGATTGATATTTATTTAAGTATTAGATTAGATTAGTTATTTATTCTCAGTAGGTTTATCGTGATAGACATAAGACAATAAGCTTACAGTGTATTTATTCGAATTAACACTAGTACATAGTGCATCTTAGAATATACGTTTGCATTTATCAAACTCTCTCCGTTGCTGTTATTTATACTACAAATAAAAGGTGGAATAAATTTATAATCTGACATGCCGCCTACACCTTTTGCGAATGTCGTATTTTAATTATCAACTAGACAGTTAGCTCTATAATTGTAATAAAGGGAAATTAATTTCTTGTATCTACAGGTACCTACTAACTTATTTGTGAAAATAGTTATCGAAAGTTCGCAAAATCAATTGTTGGCGCACGATTTGATAAAGAGAAATAGTGCATTTCGGTTTTTTTACAAAAAGCTTGCTGCCAAGTAGTATAAGCCAAGTTTTGTGATTTTATTTCTTGCTATAGTAGTCATAATACAATTATTTTTTTTTGCAAGATATTTTAATTAGGACGTTAATTAACTAAGCAATTGCCGCAATTTGTTAACTTGTGTTGTGAATATATAACTACAATGAAATATGTATGTACAGAACTAAATAGCCGTGAGATAAATAAAATAAAGACAATGTGTTAAGGATTCGTGCTGCTAATTCAGCCGCAACATTTATAACTTTACAATATGCGCCATAGATCCCAACCAGCAAACATGTCGTATAAATAAAGGGTTTTACGACTTTTATATCATATAGGAGTTTCATATTGGTTATTATCTAACTCTGTTATCGTATAGACGTAGTACATCTGACGATTAAGTCGTCTAACTAAAAAGTCTTATTACGACCTCGAATAAACGTTTTTTCAACTAAATTATACAACAATAATATAATGGTCTTAACTAAAACGTTTATTTAACAAACGTCTAAGTCGTAAGAACGTTTCAGTCGTAAAAAGGTTTTTTTAAAGACCGTGTCGTTGAAATAGAGTCATTATTATAACATCTAAACACATTGTAGGTTTAAAAACGTTTTTAAAAAAACATTAATATAACGATTGTATAGTGGAATTATGGTTAACTTCAATATTACATAAAGGTATTAGTGTAACTATTATATACCTTTTATTCAACAGTTAGTTTTGTTAACGTAAAACAAAAACTTTGACAATTCATACAGTTTTCTGTGAACCTGTTATATATCTTTTATTTAACAGCATATTTTATAGACGGTCAATTAAGGTTTTAATAAAACAAAATTAGACGTTATGTGGTTTTAATAGAATCTTATTAAGTTTATATAAAAACGACAAAAAATGGATATTAATAACTGGAAACGATATAAACGAAGTGGAACTTTCAGAAGAAATGAAACTGGTCTACATCTACGATCACCATCATGTTCGTGTCAACCCTAAAACAAATAGCAATGGCGCTCGTTTGCAGTCGTTCTAAAAACGTCTACTTGAGTGAAAGTTATATTACAATCCAATAACAGTCTACTGATGGCATGTACAACAATGGCTGACCTTAAACGTATAAAAAATTACAAAAATATATTGTAAATTAACGAAATTTTGGATATTTTTAGAGAGCTACAGTAAAAAACTAAATATCATCACATACAATATCAATATGGTGGCATTCCCATAGAAATCTAGACGTGATCTTGAATTAAGCAACTGCACAATATAGATTCAATATTATTTTCAATAATATATCTACCATTTCTTAACTTGTTTTATTTCACAAACACCACAAGGAAACAAAAATTTTGTGAACCGAAAGGATTTGAGGCAAATCGTTTTATAAATAAAATTTCAGAACATTTATGCTCCTTTAAAGTCAAGTAAACCGTGATTAAAAGTTACGTTATACCTTTTATAAAACATAATAGTCCGCTTTCACACCTTTACCCAATTTTTTGGTCACGTAAATGTTTTCCTTGTGCTCTTTATACAACATTTAGTCATACCTTAACCGTTATACTACTTTTACTTAACATTTTCTGACGCCATGTTAACCTTTATTTAACTATTACGCTACCTATAGGTCTTATAAAATACGCCACTTTCGCCTTTTATAACCGTTTACCCTACGTTTATACGACTAACCTAATCGGATCAGAGTTGCATGTAAAACGTTGTCTCAACTTCTATAGGACTTTATTTTGCTAGTTGGGATTTCATTGAAAGACTTCTCCTAGATGTGTATGTTTTTATCTAAGTACTTATATTTAGTGCACATTATTGTGATTCGTATTAATATAATAATAACATACGAACGCACTTATGTACAGACAAAGACGACAAAGAAAGAACTTTGTCATTGAAACTTAATCTCTAGAGAGGAAAACCTATGAACGATCGATCTCTCGTGCAATGCACTATAATAATGCACCGGATATTTTACATCCCGATAGTCAGGCGGAATGCAATGATGCCTTTGCGATTTCCTGCAGACCAAGATAACGGTTTCGTTTGGACGAATCTGTTCTGCTCAATCAGACCGTTATGTTAATTATATTGTTGACTGAAAGTTAATCACCGGACGGTAAGCCAATCGGTCGGAAAACTAAAGACGGTAAAAACATTTCATAAGTTCCGTACAGCAGCGATGCAAAAATCAAAACTTGTAAGTACCATAATTAACCATATATTTATTTGATGCAAATGAATAGAATTTTTTTCTTAATGTTATCCAATACATATGTTGTTATTATCTATTCATTCAAAAACATTCAACGGAATCGCTACGGAACGAAATGGATACATCATTACGTTTTACAAGTCAAACTTTGCCAAGTATTATATGTTCGCAAAGTTGCAAAGGTTACAAAATCTAGTCTAATCCACGAAGGTTATCCCGCGGTTTCATAATCGCAAAGTCGCCGATATTATTGAGATGGCCAACTCGTTTTAAATGGTTGGTCGTTCAGTGTTTATTTGCTGAAATCAAGGTCAGTGGTCGATTATCGTCAGCGAGGAGTGGTTGGTCGCCGGCGCGAATCGGCACCGCGCCGTGACCGCGACAAGATGACAATCCAATTTATCGATGCTCTCTTAGACATGGTGCATCCGGAGAAGAAAGTATTATACATAAAACAACTAGAGAACATTAGCTACCTAGTAACAATAACACTAGAGAAAACGACTGATACTTAAAAATAGTGAAACGTTTAAAAAACGACTACCTCAGGTGGAAATTGAACCCACGTTTTCCGGGCGGCTGTGTGGCCTCCCTCCACCACCGACCGAGGTATTGATTGATTAGACCATCTTGTTTAACTGTTCTGTGATTAATTGACGATTCATTCTTTAACGCTTTTTACATACAATTACTTAGGTAAGTACCTAGTTAATATTTTCCCGTGCAATTTTGTTGATGAGACTTGAGAGAGATTTAGATAACTCGTGACATGAGTCAGATGTTTTTCAAAGACTATAGGCTATTATTATACGAGAATTACACTGTTCATAATTCGTTTTATAATATGTTTGCCTATGCAAGTGTTTCTCTATTATATGTGCAAGTGCATTGTGTTGTGTCATCATCATCATCACTATTTCCATCGGTGAGGATGTATCATACTCTACCTGATAATAATTTTAATAGAATTCTACCAAGACATTTGTTGGAAGAGTAGTTAGTGACAGAATTAAAATGATGACGTCAAAAGGAGCTGAAAGATATGGCTCTATCCACTCGAAATAGATATAATGAAACTCTTCCTTCCATATGATGCTTTAGAAAAGCAACCATTTTAGTAATTATAGGTAATTTTGGTTTGGTAACACAGCACCTACATGATACTATCACACTCAATGATTACAACATTAACAACAGCGTACGGATGGAGCACATGGTGAGGAGTGATCCCACACCCGCACGGCATATGTAATTATCGCCCATTAAATATAATATCTATGCAAATGGTAACAAAAACAAACACGGGCAAGGTCGGTAGTTGCACAATGGCTGGAGAGCGACATTGAGGCCGCTTTCCCATTGTCTCTTGACCCCGTGCTGGCTGATTAGATTTCCATATGGTATGAGGGGAGCCTTAGGCGGTAAGTATACGTAGGACTAGGTGAAATCAATTGTCTCACAGAGCGCGAATTACCGACGCGATTTTTGGGCTGAAAACTTCGATCACTTTCTTATACTTACATGATCGAAGGATGAAATGTTCTCACCTGTGTATTCTAATTAGAGTAAGATAACAAATACCGATATACTCAAAGCAACAAAACATTCGCACGTTTGTATGTGTAGGTACCTACTCTATTGTTTTAGGAACCAACTCTGTCTATAATAAAGCTGGCCACTGACGATCAGTTTTGCGCGTCAGTCCAGGCGTAAAACTGTGGCATCACTCCAAATGGTTTTACGCCAAACAGATTTCCCCATTCACTGGCGTCACGCCGGCTCGTCAGTCTCGACCGGCCGGTACAATCAATTTTGAGCTTTAGTGTTTGGCTCTAAGGATCAATATTCATTGGAGAAGTTTGAACTGACGCGAAACAATCAATTTCGAACTTTATTGTTTGGTGCTAAGGATCAATATATTCATTGGAGAAATTCGAACTGACCCGATTGGATTGACGATCACACACTCACGTCACGGTCAGTTTGGCATTTGGTCAGTCAGTTAAAACTCTGGATTGACGATTCGACATTCACGATCAAATGTTGGATTGACGTCAGTTCAACTGATGGGAAAAACTGATCGTCAGGCGAAGGCTACACGTTCAATAAATATTGTGATCCACGGCTATTTATTCCATATCGTGATATTTATTGAGCGTGTAGACTGAAGTATTGACGGATCGCGATACGGATCACAGGATTTCTAGAAATCCGAATTACGGATTGTCAGTCCATGGATCGTGATAAATATTGAACGTGTAGACGCGCGGTCAATATTTATCACTTCAGTTCGCTCCGCGGCAGCGATGGGTGACGATGTGCCAGTGCCATACGGGGTCGACGATGCGCCGGCGCGCCGTTACCCGTACTTGTAGAACCTTATGCAAATGACCCAAAATACCTGAAATAATTTATTCTCAACCTAGAAATAGGTACTGCCCGAACTGTGGGATAGTTCATACACTTATTACAAAAAGAAACGCAGACCTAAGCAAGTTACTGGACAAATATAAAAAAAATAAAAGAACGTATTTATTGACGGTGTCAGAGAAAAAATTAATAGGATAAACTAAGGAGTCTCGGTAGCTTAGCGGTTAGAGCAGTAAACCGGCAATCTAAATAGAATAGAATAGAATTCCTTTATTGCTTAAACTGTGTAACAAGTTCTTAAAAAAATATATAGTATCAACAGTTTGCCCGTGATCAGGCATGCAATGTACACAAATAAATATTATTAACATTAATAAAATTCATCGTGAATTTAACAATTAAAGGTCATGGGTTTGAATCGCATTCGAAATTTCCTGTGGTTCGTTGTTTTTTCTAGTAAACATTTTACCCTATACTTATATTACAGCAGAATGCAAAAATTACTATAATAAAAAAAAATAGTCTACGGTCCAACTATAGAAAATAATTTTTCATCCATCGCTTTCTTTTCACTATTTTATTTATCGATATTTCTAATATAATAGCTATACAGGCTTTAACTTTTCTTGTTGTATTCATGGTAGCGTTCGCTCGCACGGTCCGCACCGCGCAAAGGAAGCCGCAATACTGACGTGATAAATATTGAACATGTAGGGTGTGACCGTGATCCTCTACGTTAAGTCAATCCAGATCGCGATATAGATCACGATAAATACTTTACGTGTAGCCTTCGCCTTACGTTAAGTCAATCCAGATCGCGATATAAATCACGATAAATACTTTACGTGTAGCCTTCGCCTCAGTGGCCACCTTAAGAGCCCCCCCCCCCCCCCATTCGACGGTGCCTCCGTACGTCTAATAGATATATATTTTATTTTTTAAAGTCGATTTTCAGTGTACCTACGAACATTAGAATGCACACACAGCTATATCGTTTTTAAATGCATTACAATTTCCAATAATATGTACTGCACGGATAGTCAAGGTGTTACATCAAATCCAAACAAAACATCTCATTAGGGTGACAATTATGGTTATTTCCTCAACCATGTAATTGTCTTGGTAGAAGCTTCTGCCAGTCAATAGTTAAACGAAGCGGAAAAAGGAGCATCTATCCTCGTTCCTTATAACTTCCGTCGATGAGTCACGCCCCGGGACACCGCCTGCCTTTCCAGCTAAAGCTCTAGACTCGCTTTGCAAGTTCGCCTCGTCTCGGCAAGAGGCGAATATAAAGTTTTTGACTCACCAACAGGTTTGACTATTTACTTACATACTATTATAGAATGCCGAACGAGGCGACTGGCGATCGCATACCACCACCTGTCAAGTGCCATTAGTTAGGAATCATTCAGGTTTTGCTGCAGACTTCGAGAGACTTTTATAAATAGTTTTCCTCTTTGATACTAAATAATGGGAGGTGTCGTTTTATTAAGTACGTAATTTGCTATCTTGCGCATACACCGAGGCTGGGGGCGACCACGGGTTGTGGGACTTTCCTCCCCCCAAAAGTTTGGGTTTTATAGCCTCAAATGTATATTAAAATTTGCTAAATATACGGTACCTCATCTACTGATATTATAACCCCTTAAAACTTTGGGGAAAGTGAGCTACATGCTTCATGCCACTTTGCACAGAAACATTCATATACCTTACCATCGATACCAAAGTATTGGCGTCCATTAATAAAAATCACTAACTATGATAATATCTTGTTGTTTTCCCATCAATCTTACTTGTCTTCCAAAGGCCAGCGAAAGACAATGGGAAAAGTCTTGTTTATCTATTTGCTCTCCAAAGAGGCAGTCTTGATGTTCTAACCAGTGAATTATCCAGGTACAGTCAGTGTGTAGCTTAGTGGTAAAAGAATACTACCACCCCCTCTCTTCCCTTGGGTGTCGTAAAAGGCGACTAACGGACTAAAGACTGCACATACATCCAACAGCATAGAGCGACGATGGGCTCACCATCTGTCACGTTGAGCACATGTGCAGTCGCTATTTTGGTGAAAAGTGGACTATGGTAGAGGACTGCTTTAGCGGTCCTCATTGCCTAGTCTCCGACTAACTGTACGGGGATAATAGTCCGTTAGTCGCCTCTTATGACACCCAAGGGAAGAGAGGGGGTGGTAGTATTCTTTCACCGCTACGCGACACCCGTTGCTTAGAGTAAAAACTAGAGTTAAATAGATGAACAATGATGAGCCGTGTGGTATAGCAGCTCACGAAAAGAATACTATCGAGCCCTCTCTTCCTTTGGGTGTCCTAAAAGGTGACTAACGGACTAAAGACTACATCCAAAAGTATAGAGCGTCGATGGGCTCACCACCATGCTAAGCACATGTGCAGTTGTAATTTGGTGTAACATTGCCTTGGTGGTGGACTGCTCCTGTGGTCACTTTGCCTAGTCTCAGACTAATCCTTTGGGGATAATAGTTGTGAACCTATGTAGGTATGTATGTAAGATTTCTATAAAAGAGACCGTACGATTATTATGTAACTAGCGGCCGCTCGCGGTTTCACCCGCGTGGTTCCCATTCCCGTGGGAATATCGGGATAAAAAGTATCATATGTGTTAATCCAAGTTATAAATTATCTGTATGCCGAATTTCATTCAAATCAATTCAGTAGTTTTTACGTGAAAGAGTAACAAACATCCATCCATACTTACAAACTTTCGCGTTTATAATATTAGTAGGAAGTAGGATAGTTGCTGTGCTGGACTGAACATTATTAGCAATCTTCTGTTTCAAATAAAGGTTTTGTACTAATGGACGTCACTATAAGCAGCACTGAAAATATCGGATCAGTGGACAAAACTGACATTAAGTAGCTTATATAGGGGTGCGCTTCATTTAATATAACTATGTTTGATTTATTTTCATTTTAATAACATTAATTTTACATAATGAACTATATATATAACAACTAATATCATAATTCTATTTAATATAATAATAGTTTATTATATTGGTTATTTAATATAAAATCATTTAATATAACATTCCTTTGATTGAATTTCGATTTTATATGATAGTTTGTTATATGTTCTAAAATTATAACATTTAAAATTAGATCTAACGTTGATTATACTTTGTGATTATTATATTAAACAAAATTATTTCATCTGAAATGATATGTTGTAAACGTTATGACATTTGTTGTTATGTCATACATTACACACCCCTTTATTAGTACCAAGTAAGGGAAAAATTCATTAAGGAATTGAATGTCCATTTACATACATATAATCAATGATATTATATGAGTAGATACGTTGCCTGCCCTCCGTAGTATTAATGTAAAAATAAATTTAAAATAGAAATTTTCATTTAGTGACTACATTTGCCCTGTTGCCAATTCGATATGCATGAGTGACACGCGTGTACTATGTAAGAGAGAGACGTTTCTGTGAGAGTGAAAGAGAGAAAACAATGGCGGCCGAGATGGCGCATAAATTCAATGAGCTCATTGGTCAACTACCTTAAAGAGTATACAAAACTTAAACTATATGTTTCTCTCTTTTTAACAACAGGCTAATGATATGATTACATTTATTTTCTTTCCCTTTCGACGTGATTACGTCATAAAAACAATTTCGCTATTTTTAAATGCAATTCGTTCAGGTGTAACTAGTCTAAATATAAAAGGTCATTCCATATAATCAAGACTATTATCCCCGAAGGGTTAGTCAGACTAAGCAATGAGGACAGCAAAAGTATTCACGTCAGTCAACCATAGTCCACTTTTAAATAAAATAGCGACTGCACACGCTCTATGCTGTTGGAAGTATGTGCAGTCTTTAGTCCTTTAGTCACCTTTTATTTTAGAATTAGAATACTGCCACCCTCTCTCTTTGCTTGGGTGTCGACCCAAGGGAAGAGAGGGGGTGGTAGTATTCTTTCACCGCTACACAACATGGTTAAAATAATATCTACTTCCTAAAGGGAAGTTCTGCCTAGTCCTACCTGACTGACTGAAGTACAATCAACATTGCAAAGCCCAAACCAAACCACTACATATGTATTTATATTTTGACAGTTCCTTTCATAAAGCAAAAGGAAGAAATTTTATTGGGGTCTGGGGATACTACTTACGTAATAAAAATGTTAAAATATTATAAAAAAACTAAAATGCCAAGGACAGCAAAATGAAAGGACACTCCACCGACAAGAGTAAGAATCAGAATAAGACCATAAATGACCTAAATGCTGAGCGGAGACCTTTTTAATAAAATGTGTTTTTAAGTTAAGGTATTTTCTTTTATACATATTGTTTTTGTATCAAATAAACATTTATCTATTTCTTTAGAGACAGGTTTAGACAAAACAATGGTCCCGAATAATAACGTCATGTCAGAGTTACTTTTTAGTAAATTTTTTATACATTAATAATTATATGCCTATTTCATAGTGCACCATTGTTGTTTATTATTTTGATTAAGTACCCAAAGCCTTATGCAAATCATAGTAAAGCTAATATAACTTGGGTTTAAAAAATCTTTCGAATGATTGTTTTTTGATGTTAGTTGGGCCGACAGGCGCGATCACAGAACACTATTACTCGCGATAAATGATCAAGGCCAATATTATGTTTACTGTTTTTAACGTATTTTAAATAAGTAAGTATTATACATATTATTATACATTCAGGTGGTTTATTTGTAACCACATATACGATTCTACTAGGCCAGAAGATCTGAAAGCTCCAGCAAAAGTTAAACAATGATAAATAATTATAAACAAATTTTATGAAGCTCTTTGTTTTACTGGATAACTTACCCATAGCACAGACGAAAAGACAAGCGAGCGAGCGTGACAGCAAAAGAAGAAAGAGTCCTTTTATCACAATTACAATGTTCCATTGAATTCCTCTTTGCTTGGTAGAATTATTTATGAATTATCCAAGGGAGGGAATAGCACGAAACAAACTTGTAACCAAATCAAGATAAATCTTCAAACAAACTTTTGTTTTGACGTCTTGTTCCTTTTTTTAATTAAGAGTGGCAACTAAACTTATTTTATACAGCCTAATTTTCTGCTTTATCTTTGACTAGAAAGAGTAACAAACATCCATCCATTATTATTATACACCACCACCATCCACCAATATTTTAAGGATGATTGTTGATAGTGAGTGACAGCAAGCTAGATATAGATCTCAATGAAACTAATCTATAAATAAAATTCAATTACCGAAATGTTTGTACGCAAAAAATCAATTTGTTGTCACTTCAAAACGGCTGCAACTATTTGTCTAATTTGTTATCGATGAAGTACCTAATATAAAAGTTACTCTACGGAAGTAATCCTAAATGGCATGATTGCTTTGCATATTTGGGAAACAGAAAAAAAACTTTTAGTTGACGACTCGACGTTGTCATAGCAACACAACAACAACAAAACGTCAACAAACAATTTTTAGGTCAAAAGTTTTGATAAATAAACTCGAACTTAAAAAATACGAAAAAAGTGTACTAACGCCCATCACATAAATTTAAAATGAGCAGTATGACTCGTTGGTTGGACGTTGAAGTAGGCAACGACGACATAGAACTAAATACTTTGCCGTCTAACCTAGCGCTGGTGGACCTCCACAACGACAACGAATACAAATTACTTGTCGGCGATTTAGGGAAAGGCGACGATGGTCCGAAACTAAAGGTAGGCAACTTTTTTCTGTGGATCCCAGATGTTAACAAAGTTGTACTTACCTTGTTTAGAAGTAGATTGTTCTTATCAAAGCATCATTGTTTCAACCTTACATCTTACACCACCTAACGAAACAAGTAAAAAAGAAACCGAGTTATTAATAAACAATTTTATGGGATTCCCAGGTTTTTAAAGGAGCAATGCAACTATCGGACATATCTTTACCAGACTTGCCTCTTGGGGTGGTTGGCTTTTATGCAAACGAAGCAGTCCCCAGGACACCACCCGTGGTAGCTGTTGCATTCAGTTCCTGCATATACATCTACAGAAACATGAAGTTGTTCTACAAATACTATTTGCCTTCAATTGATCTTTCAGCCAGTGAAACTGAAATTTGGAATCAAGTAAGTAAGTAAATATTAAGAAAGTAACTAAATAAATATTTACTGGAGGAGCTCGATGGCGCTGCGGCTAGCGCGTTCGGCTTGCGATCTTGCTCGCTAAGCAACTTTCGCAAAACTGGGTCACTGGATGGGGTGACCAATTTAAAAAAAAACATCTCGAGCTCCTCCGTGCTTTGGAAGGCACGTTAAGCCGTTGGTCCCGGTTGTTGTCGTAAGATGGCAGTCGTTAAAACCCACCAACCTGCATTGGGCCAGCGTGGTGGGTTATGGCCCAATTTCCCCACGTGTGGTATTGGTCACGTGGGAGGCCTGTGCCCAGCAGTGGGATGTTTATAGGCTGATGATGATGATGATGATGAATCCATCAATGCTACCTCAATGAAATTATTATAAAAAGGTTCTAAAGTTTAAAAGAAGGGTAATTTTTAACTTTCATGTTTTATTTAATTTTTAAGTTAAACATATACCTACTTATATTATTTCAAATTTCAATTAAATACTCAAATGTTTTAGCTAATGGATCCTCTAAACCATAATACAGAAGTTCTATCCATTCTTGCTGAGAATCTGAAAGCCGTGCCACACAAAATACTCAGTGCGCAGTCACGTAACTTCCTTACCCTGAGCTTGGACCAGCAGCTAGAATATGTGGAACAACTGACGGAGATGCCGACCCGGAAGGTTCCAGAGGTGGCGTGCATAACAACCCTAAAGATGCATTCAGTTGAACGGCACTCTGTCAGCTGCTTAGTAGTTGGCACTGAAGAAGGGGAAGTGATAATATTGGACCCACAGACATTCACACAGTTGGCATTAGTAAGTACATACCTACATTTGGATATGGTTGTAAAATTTTACTTTGAATGCTTTGTTTACTTTGTTTGTTTTATGACAAGCCAGAGATTTGTTAAGAAAATAGATTTAAAAGTGTTAATGGTAATGAATCATGGTCAAATATATTCTATATTCAGAATTATAACTTAATCGTTTTCAAGCTAACTTTATACTATCGACTAGCAAATTTATGTTTGTTTCTATAATTCAATAAATAAATAAATATGTTCATTTAAAATAAATAAGGACGGGATATGGTGGCGGAGGCGGGAAAGAAGAGCGCGGGGGGCGGGGCCGCGTTTAGGACTCAGAATAATAACTAAAGCATATTATTCTGAGGTTTAGGAACTTCATTTGTGTGCATTTGTCACCCCTCCCCCTCCCCTTTTCGACCGCAGACCATGGCACTGTGTTAAAATAATATTGATATACTATGTGCCATTGTGTGATGTCATCTATTATCTCATATATGTAATGTTTTTTGAGAGTGTATAGGTTATTTCATTAGGGGAGTGTGTTAAAATAATATTGAAATACCATTTTACAAGACAACTAGCGACATCTAGTTGCTAAATGTAGAAAATGTCTTACACCTGTCATTTTGAATATTAAATAAAAACTTCTGATCAGTCTGTGACAAGCACAACAATCGTTTTATTAGACTGTCACATACTATAGCAATGATTCTTTGTATTGTAACATGTTTACCTACCAAATAGAAAGTGTCTCAACAAAATTGGTCTAGAACTTAAATTCACATTATGATTCTATACAGGCCAAGCTGTGCGCTGTTAAAAGAACACCTTATCAAATGGTGACAACCGGCCTTTACAATGTGGACTACCGAATCACTGTAGCCACAAGGTTTGGACTGTAGCATTTGTTTGTGCACCCTATCAACACCTTAATGCAAGATTTGTTTAGCTGTCACCTCACTCACTCCTTTATGTTATTTTGTTTGTTTATTGCTTTTTTTCTAATAAACGAATAAACTAGAAAAAAAAAAATTTTTAAAAATTAATGTTAATGAAAAAAATTGTGAGATAGTGGGTAATTTAAAAAGAATAAGGAATATCTTTTATTGTATACTATCCAGTTTGAATGCTCAAGAAAAATTTGACTGATGTAATCGCCCAGAGTGCCTAGTGCAAAAGATCAAAGTTAACCAGCCAGACAAACAATAAAAAAAATATTAAAACGTTTTCTCACAGATGAAACATTAAGCAGCGCCCTCTAGTGACAAGTTTGTTTCATAAGTTCTTCACTAGATGTCGCTGCTTGTAACAAAAGTTGTTGGAGACTAGATTATTTTTGTGTATGCTACAATTCTCAGTTACTTTATTTTATGGCTGATTCTCTAGACATTATATAATTGAACCCTTGCAGAGAGAAGTCAGTGTGTGTGCTAAAGAGGGACTGGTCGGAGGGCCGCTTGCTGTTCGCTACCGACGAGCACATCATAGGCCTGGAAGTGATGGCGGCAGACCACAATGTGCTCGTGATCTGCTGTGACAACACGCTCGCCTGCTACAATAGAAAGGTTTGTGCTTATTTTTTTTAGATACATCATAGCGAGAAGCCAGCAATCCTTACCAGCCCGACTGCACAAGCACACTTTTTCATAATTATTGTTGCTGCATCCTGGAATATAATTACATTGAAATATTTCCTTTACTTAACTGTCAAAGCTTTGTTGAAGTTGAAAATGGTAGTTAAAACCTACCTACATACACTCAGGACTGTTATCCCTTAAGGAGTCCTGCACGAAATTGTGAAAATGTACGTATTTTTAAGTTACTTGTACTATGCGCTGAATTAGTTAAATACATTAAAAGAACTTACGTAAGTGAGCCTGATCATTGCACAAGGTCGTGGCCTTGTTGAAATTTGAAACAAATTCTTTAAACAATAACAAACAGTAAATAAATCTAATGAATCCTAAAAACATTTTTTTCGACAACTTTCATAATTTTATGCATGAAACAATAATTCTTACATGAAAATTTTTGTATTGATATTCCGCAGGTCACCCCCATCTTATAAAAGTAAATTTTAATTTTTAACACAAGCGCATGATGGTTTTGAACATTTCGCAGAATAAAAACGTTGCTCTTATCAAATTACTAGGTCTGAAACTTCAAATGAAAATTGTTCTAATTTTAAATATCAATATGATTGATTTTGCTTTGAAGTTCATTAGGAGAGGAGGTATGTCAGATTTTGCGATCGCGCTGCACCCCCTTAATGCGCGCCTTCCACTAAGAGCGGAATGTGGTCCGTACGGACTCCGTTTAGCTCGTAACGGCAATTTTCATAGAAGTGCTTCCATTGGGAACTAGGAAACTTCTATGAAGATTACCGTTGCGAGTTAAACGGAGCCCGCTCCGCTCTTAGTGGAAGGCAGGCATTAGTGTTAGTCAGAGACAGGCAATGAGGGCCGCAAAATCAATCCTCTGCCATAGTCCACGTTCCACCAAATAACAACTGCACATGTGTTCAGTCAGCGTGATAGATGTTGAGCCTATCACCGCTTTTTGCTTCTAGATGTATGTGCAGTCTTTAGTCCGTTAGTCGCCTTTTACGACACCCAAGAGAAGAGATGGGTTGGTAGTATTATTTTAATGAGACACCACCGTACAGCTCAGCAGCATTATAGCCATAAATTACATAATTAACCTACATAATATAACCTGTAGATTGGTAGGTTATTTAACTGCCATCTTCAAATTCAACAGAACTTCAACAGTTGTTAAAGTAGTGGACCAAATCATGCTGGAGGATGGTCAGAAAATATTCTTTTGTCGAAGACCAATAGATGTACAAGAATGATCTACTAGAATAATGTAGATTGTACACCACCGTCTTTTCAATACAATTTCCTTCTGTAATAGAGCTAGCTTTATCATTTTCATTGAAACCATTAAAATTAAAAAAAACATTAAACATACCATTGTGCCCATTACTACTCCAGCATTATTTGCATCAAGAGCCAGAGAGTATACTTTAATCTTACTACTATGCAAAATTAGCAGAATAGCATCAAGGGCCAAGGGCAGTATTAACTTTAATCTTGCTGTGCAAAATTCATACAGCGAAATTGCATAGTAAGATTAAAGTGATACTGCTTTATTAGATGCCAGTGTACTCACCAGCAGTGTTTGTTAGGGCAAGAAGCAGTGGTGCATCTCCCTGGAGCACCGCGCGGTGGGCATAACCCTGGTGCCGGTGCAGGCGCTGGGCGTCACGCTGGCGGCGGTGGCGCTGGCGTCGGGCCACGTGCATCTGTACGATGCCAAGGCCAGGCGGGACTCCATGTTTGTTAGAGGTTTGAACACGTAAACGACGCGACGGCCTTTTTACTCCCGTTTTGAAGAACGTCATGCACTCCTTTGAAAACACCTCGGCAGGTAGCTCATTCCACAACCTGAGCAACTGAGCGTATCCAGGAAGAAGCTCTTCTGAAACTTCACTGTATGTGACCTGTTCCAACCACACAGAATGCGACTTGAAGCGCGCGACGTTGCCATATGATACAAAACAGGCTAGTTCTATAGGGCAAGAAACAATGGTGCATTTTGCTGGAGCACCGCGCGGTGGGCATAACCCTGGTGCCGGTGCAGGCGCTAGGCGTGACGCTGGCGGCGGCGCTGGCGTGGGGCTTCGGCTCAATAGCCCGATTGGCCGTTCCGTCGTGAATCTGTACAACGCCAAGGCCAGGCGGGACTCCATGTTTGTTAGAGGTTAGAACACTTAAAGATAGCTCATGAGAAATCGCTCAGTATACGCGACGGCCTTACTCCCGTTTTGAAGGACATCATGCTATACTCCTTTGAAACCACCTCGGCAGTATTTCATTTGAGGAGACCTGTAGTTCCCGGTTTCTTTTTGAAACCCATATCAGGCTCCAGTCCCTCACAATCTTGGGCATTTTTACTAATGTTTATTTAAACACAGCTCTAGCCTAAAGAACCAAATTGTGAAGGGTAAATAAATGATTTTTATTATTTATTATTATTTATTTCACAATCTGAGCGTACCTAGGAGGAAGCTCTTTTGAAACTTCATAGTATGCGAACTGTTAAAGTTCAGTCTGTTAAAGTCTGAACCAAACACACAGAATGCGAGCTTAAGTGCAGGACATGACGCTCAACGTTGCACAACGGCGCGCGACGTTGCCAGATGACCCAAAGAAGGTTGGTTCTCTAGGGCAAGAAATAGTGGGCTAATCCTGGTGCCGGTGCAGGCGCTGGGCGTCATGCTAGCATCGGTGGCGCTGGCGTCGGGCCACGTGCATCTGTACGGCGCCAAGGCGCGGCGGAACTCCATGTTTGTTAGAGGTTAGAAGTGTTAGAACACGTAGAAGAAGCTCCTTTAAAACCGCACAATACACGCGTCGGCCATGTGCTGTTTTCCGTGTAGGAAGGCCCGTGTCCATCATTGAAGGTTAAAAATTTGTTATTTTATGGGATACTGAAACGTCCATACTACTGATATTAATATGTAATTTACCACCCATTAGGCTTAAGCCTGCGTTGGCTCGCTCAGATTAAGTCTGGCTCATAACGCCGCTTAACTGCTGTAGTCACGTTGGCTCGCTCAGACTAAGTTTGGCTCATAACGCCGCTTAACTGCTGTAATAGTCAGACTCTATAGTCTGGTTTGCGAGGAGTTATTAGACGGCAATTTGTGGATGTCGAGGTGGGAGTTGTGGGAAGATGCTAGTGAGTTATTTTAAAATGAGGCGTTACAATTTGGTGACGTTACGTGGTTGATAGTTCCCAGTTTTTTTGTAGGTAGTTTTCCTTCTTTAATATAAACAAGGGAAGATAGAAGATATGGGATATATCTGAGTTATTGCGATTTTAAACTTTCTTTATTGGACTTTAAATCGCAATAACTCAATAAAATAAACGTTCTTTAAAATATTTTCAACCAACAATTTAGACTTTTGTATTATACTTTAGCATGTAAAGTTTCATTCAAGTTGGAATATTAGTTTTCAAAAATTGCGGAATAACCAGCGTGCTCTAAACAGCAGGGCCGGGCGGCGGCTTTGAAGTGTTTTAATTAATTTTAATGTTTGTTTCAGATGTCGTGTCTGCAATGAAGTTTGGTCAGCTGGGACAGGAGGAGCACGTTTTTATTACGGTCACCAGCAGTAAGTAGTATTAAGATAATAATATAAATAGCTTTTTGTTTTTGTCTGGTAGATAATGTCTATGATAGTATAGCTTGTAATTCCCTTGTTCTCATTTCATGTACCTACATTTTTTCGATTTTTTTGATAATACCTGCATATTTTAAATGCTTAGGCGGGAACCTGATTGGCCCGGTACATTGTTTATTACAACTTTTATTGTAATTAATCCTAAAGTTTAATGTAACAAATGGCAGGTGGCAACTTGATGCTGAAGATCCTCAAACGCACGGCTGACTTCAGCGGTCACGCGGCCGGGGTGGACTCCGCCCCTTCCGCGCCCGCCGCTAAGCCTTGGCTTATCCCCAAGAAGTCCAAGCTGTTCCTGGAGCAGTCCATGCGCGAAAGGGAGAACGCTATAGGTAAGAAAACAAGAAAAAAGGATAAAAAATATTTACTAACCAACCTTCGATCAACAATACCAACTAGATAAAGCGTCACGTACAAAATTAAAGCTAAATTCTGTCCACGTGAATAAATACTTTTTCCTTACTAACAAACTGATACAAAAGTTATAAAACAGTTTTAAGTTCAACCTAATTACAACCATGGCACCCAGTTATAAAGTCACAAATCTTCTAAGTGTTATCTTAAAGCAATGATTACTCCTGTCACCTTCGATCAACAATACCACTAGATGTCAGGTCGGCGCTAAAAATATGTCTCGGTAAATAACAGCCCACTTGAGAAGAGAGCTCTTATTTTCTCGCAAGGCAATAACAGGAAAAAGTACTTTATTTGTTGCCCCTTAAGGATGATTTCACCACTAAATATTTTAACGTATTTGTGACAGGAGTAACCATTCAGTAAAGAAAAAGTATTTATTCACGTGGACAGAATTTAGCTTTGATTGTGTACGTGACGCGTTGTCTAGTTGGTATTGTTTATCGAAGCCTGTTACTTAAAAATGAAAAGACGTCAATAACATTTAGTGGTGAAATCAATCTTAACGGGCAACAAATAAAGTACTTTTTCCTGTTATTGCCTTGCGAGAAAATAAGAGCTCACTTCTCAAGTGGGCTGTTATTTACCGAGACATATTTTAGCGCCGACCTGACCTTCTAGTTGTATTTATTGAAGTAACCAACACACACTACCTATATGAATGTAAATAAAAATCAGTTGCCATATAATTGTAAGTTTACGCATCACTTCACGGCTGTACCTATTTTTCTTCCTATCAGGACAAATTATGTATGAAATTATTTTTGGAAATCGTTACGGGTATGTGGGTTCATGCGAACGAAGTCGCGGGCGGACGTTAGTAATCAATAAAACAAGAAGCTGCCGCTAGCATCTGTTTTGTCTATATCCGCCTCTACTATCATGCAGCTCAAGCATTAAAGTCGCGCTGCAGTCGCGCAACTAAAACGCCTATTCGAAAAAGTT